>CM076583.1:212705277-213252390 GCA_034641835.2 Pinus albicaulis | reverse complement strand
ATTGTGCTCCAAATTTGTAAAACCAGGGGTTCTTACCATGGTATTGACCCATTGTATTGAGCGTTGGATTATCTATTTGATCCCATCCAGGAATACCATTGGAAGTTGTATGGTTTTGGCTCATGGTATTGTCAAAGGCTAGATCTATTTAAGGAGAAGAAATTCATTGTGCAAGGGTGTGCAAATGTCTGGGCTTCAATGAATACCTCACTCTGAAGTTTATCTGTATGGTTGAACTCTGTTCTTAATCAATAGATCTGAATCTGTGATGCACCTATGAATATGATGAAGGGTCAAAATCTCTAGATCTGGAATTGATGAATCTCTAAGATGATCTGAAAAGAAGTGGCACAAATCTGTTGAAGAAATTGAAGAAATCTGGGTATGTTCATATATCTGAACTGTTCTGCAAAAATTATCTGTTATAGATCTATACGCAAGTTCATTTCATAAAAAGCGTGTGTATATGCGGATCTGTTTAAACAAAGGTGCATATGGGAAGTTAGGGTTATTCTGGAAAAATGCACAGATGTATACGCGGGTTAGCTTCATGAAAAGCGGGTATATACGCGGGTCTGATTAAATAAAAGTGCGTATGGTATCTGATCTAATGGTTGATCAAGGTTGAATGTGTTTCTGCATATCTATTCTGAAGTCTGGGTAATCTCTGATATTCTGGTTATAGTGGTTTTACTGTTCCGTTGGAAGCAATGGTCAAAGTATGTTTGTTGATAAATGAAGGGTTGTGTTGAAGCTGTTTGATCCAGTTTGAAAATTTATGAAACGTGGTATGCAGTGCTGCTGAAGGTTGAAGCCTTCAGTCAGGGGGTTGTAGCTCCCTTCCAGGTGAGGCTGGTAAACGAGTGCAGGGGGTTGTCGCTCCCTTCCAGGGGAGGCTGGTAAACGAGATAAGGTTGTAGACGGGTGGGTGCTGGCGTCTTCAGTATGAGTGCAACGCTGGTATGGTTGTATGATGTTTTCTCTATAATAAAATATTGAAGGCTGAGACAACGGCAGCGGTGGTTTTCTCTCGACTTGGGTTTCCACCTAAAATCCTGGTGTTCATGTGTGTTGCTTATGTGTGATGGTTTATTCTGTTATTACTGCACATGCTTACTGTTAAATAAACATCAGATGAATGAATGTTGCAAAGATCTAAGTTAAGAAATATCTGCATAATAAGATCTCTGTGCATATGCATGTTTTATTAAGGATAGCCGCGTGTATACGCGAGTTGACTTTAGGAAAGTCGCGTATGAGTTTTGAAGTAAGGAAAAGTAAAAATATTTGAGTTTTCGCTAAATACTGGTTCACCCCCCCCCCCCTCTCAGTATTTTTCCCAACAATTGGTATCAAAGCAGGTCCTTCTGAAAAATCTTAGCCGCTAGAAGGAAGATCAAGCAAGATGAGAAATCAAGATGGAACAACATCAATCAAGCCTCCACTCTTTAATGGCAGCAATTTAATCTTCTGGAAAATAAGGATGAGATCCTATCTTCAGTCTATGGGAGCAGATGTATGGGCCATTGTTGAAAAAGGATATCAATATCCTGCTGCAATACCAACAGATCCGACTGAAAAGAAGAATTATGAAATAAATGCAAAGGCAGTCAATGCTCTAACAAGAAGTCTAACTGAATCTGAATTTGTCAAAGTTATGCAGCTGAATAAAGCAAAGGAGATATGGGACAAAATCATTCTAAGTTATGAAGGTGACACAAAGGTAAAAAGTGCAAAACTTCAAACTCTCAAAATTGAATATGAAAACTTAAGGATGCATAGTGCTGAGAATATTGCCAGTTTCTTTTTATGTCTTGATGATGTTGTAAATTGCATGAGAAATCTGGGAGAAACAATATCCGAATCTACTTTGGTTGAGAAAATTTTAAGATCTCTAACAGCAAAATTTGAGTCAAAAGTTTCTGCTCTTGAAGAAAAACAGGATCTTCAAAATCTTACTATGGTACAACTTCATGGCATACTAACTGCATATGAAATGAGAAGAGGAGGACCATCTGAAGTCAAAGAGGCTATCTTTAGAGCTTCTACAAAAGGGAAAGAAGTACAAGAAGCAGAAGGATCAGGATATATCTTAGAAGAAGATGAGGTAAATTTTGTAAAGAAACTCCAACTTGGCACATGACGGTTCAGAGGTAAGATTCCTTTCAAATGTTTTGAGTGTGGAAGAGTTGGTCATTATGCTGCTAAGTGTCCTCATAAAGAAACACCTGCAAAAGGGAAGGAAGTAGCCAGAAAGAATAAGAATCGGTTTAACACTAGAAAAAGTTACTATACTCATGAAGACAGTGATGGGTTATCTGACAGTGAGGAAGAATGTGAACAGGATCTTAGACTTCTCATGGAATTTGAATCTAAAGAAGAAAAGGATAATTTTTGGGATGCTCTAGAGGACAATGACTTTCTTGAAGAAAAAAATCAACTCAAAATACGCTTAGAAGAATGTAAAATTCTCTTAGAAGAAAAGAAAATAACAATAGAGATTATGGAAAAGTAGTTTGAAGAAGCAATGAAACACATTGAGAAATTAGAATGCGAAGTGGTAAGTCTAAGAAAAGACTCTGAGAAAGTTAAGACTCTAAATCTTAGATTTGCTAAAGGATCTGAAACCTTAGATTAAATTATCAAGGTACAACGTTATCCTCTTATAAGGACAGGTCTTGGATATACCGGTGAATATTCTCAGGCTTCAGCACCAAATTATCTAAAAGCAGCTACAGCTGGTTTACAAAATTCTGCCACTCAGCAAGGGAATAAAGAATCATTGCAGGTAAAGCGTGATCATCTCAATTCAAAGAACACTAACAGGAATGTCTTTCAAAGAAACACTAGTCAACAGGTAAATACAAGTAGAAGATTTCATGATCGCAGAAATTTCTTTTTCAATGGACAATGTTTCTCATGTCACAACTTTGGTCATAAAGCTGTTCAATGTGTTGCATATAAAACCATCATGACTAGAGAAGCAAGAAAGAAAAAGATTGATATTGACACAAAGAAGAATACCTATAACAACTTTTCTCCTCTTCTAAGAGAAGTTGAATGTGCTTATTGCAATAACTTTGGGCATGAAGAATTTGAGTGCAGGAGCAAAGTTCAGCCAAAAGAGCATTTTCCTTCAAGTTCCAAAGTATGGAAAAAGAAGGAATTACAGGTTGAAAATTGTGGCATAGCGTTATTTGCAGAAGGTGAAGAAAATCAATGGTACATTGATAGTGGATGCTCAAGACACATGACAGGTGACAAAAACAAACCTCTTTCATATAGTGCTCTAGAAAAGGAAAATAATGTTACATTTGGAAATGATACTCCTGCGGTCATTAAGGGAAAAGGGTCTATTTTTCTAAAAGAAAAGGTGAAAGCTAATGATGTCATGTATGTGGATGGATTAAGGCATAACTTGTTAAGTGTAAGTCAAATGTGTGATCAAGGAACTGAAGTTGTATTTAGTTCAAAAGAATGTGTGGTTCGTGATCTTGATACAGGTAAAAAAATTATAAAAGGAAAAAGGACTCCAAGCAACTTGTATGTATTGAAGAATTGCAAAGAAAAATGTTACTTGAGTAAATCTTCAGAAAACTAGCTATGGCATAGAAGGCTGGGGCATCTAAGCTTCTCTCAAATCAACAAGTCAAGTAGACTTAATGTTGTTCGTGGTCTTCCCAATATTACTCTACCTGAAAGTATCATATGCAAATCTTGCCAATTCGGTAAGCAGACCAGAGTGCAGTTTAATGCCAAGGAAGGATCATCAAGTAGGCCTCTTGAACTCATTCATACTGACATATGTGGGCCTGTGAAGAAAAAGTCACCTCGTGGTGAACAATACTATATCCTATTTATTGATGATTTCTCTAGAATGTGTTGGATTGGGTTGCTTAAACACAAAGATGAAGCATTTGAGAAATTTCAATCTTTCAAAGCACGAGTTGAGAATGAATTAGATCTGAAAATCAAGTGTCTTAGATCTGATCGAGGAGGAGAATATACATCAAATGAATTCCTTGATTTTTGTGAACAACATGGCATAAAAAGACAGTTTTCTGTAGCAGGCACTCCGCAACAAAATGGTGTAGTAGAAAGAATGAATAGAACAGTTCAACAAATGGCTAGGGCTATGCTTGATGATTCCGGAACACCTGACACATTTTGGGGAGAAGCAGCACATACAGCGGTGAATATTCTTAACAAGGCACATGTTCGAGTAAATAGTGATAAAACTCCATATGAACTCTGGTATGGTAATCCTCCCACTGTGAAGCACTTCATAGTTTTTGGAAGCAGATGCTTTATAAAAAATAATGATGAAAAACTTGGCAAATTTGAACCTAGAGCAGATGAAGGAATACTTCTTGATTACTCCTCTAGGAGTAGGGCATATAAATGTTACAATAAAAGACTTAGGAAGATTTTTGAATGTATTGATGTTGTTATTGATGAGTCTCCTACAGTCCCAAAAGAAGAAAAACAAACAACAAATGAAGATGATGGTGACATATGTCCTTCTACATCAAACAACAATGATACAGACAGTGAACTCAATGAAGAACCTGAAGATAATTTATCTGAAAAAGCTCCATCCAGATATGTTCAAAAGAATAATCCAGAATCTCAAATTTTGGGAGATAAGGAAGCAAGTGTACAAACAAGAAGGACTCTTGTGGGATCTTCTAGCTATCTGGCATTTCTATCCACTATTGAGCCACACAATGTCAATCAAGCAAGCAAAGATGAATGTTGGATTCAAGCCATGAATGAAGAGCTTGATCAAATTGAAAAGAAGCACACTTGGGAATTATTACCAAGACCTCACGACAAAAATGTCATTGGTACTAAATGGATATTCAAAAATAAATTAAATGAGAATGGGGATGTCATAAGAAATAAAGCTAGACTTGTTTGCAAGGGATATACTCAACAAGAAGGTATAGACTTTGAAGAAACTTTTGCTCCAGTTGCTAGACTTGAAGCCATAAGAATGTTTCTTGCTTTTTCAAGCTTTCAACAAATCAAAGTGTATCAAATGGATGTTAAATCTGCTTTCCTCAATGGTGACCTAGAAGAAGAGGTTTATATAGAACAACCAGAAGGATTCATTTTTGGAAATGATGAAAAACTTGTTTGTAAACTTAAAAAGGCTCTATATGGTCTCAAACAAGCTCCAAGGGCATGGTATTATTGTCTTGACAAATATCTTCATCAACAAGGATTTTCAAAGGGGTCTGCTGATAGCAACTTATACACAAAAACTGAAAATGATAAACTTTTGATTGTGGTTGTATATGTTGATGATATCATCTTTGGAAGTAATGAAGAGTATATGAGTCAGAAATTTGCTTCTGTTATGCAGCAAGAATTTGAAATGTCTTTACTTGGGGAACTAACATTATTTCTTGGCTTGCAAGTGCAACAAGCAACAGATGGCATATTCTTATCACAAGCAAAATATCTTAAGCAAATTCTGAAGAAGTATGGCATGGAAGAGTGCAAACCTGTAAGTACACCAATGATAACCGGATGTAATCTCAGTTCTCATGATGATCCTCCCACGGTGAATCAACCATAATGCAGATCTATGATAGGTAGTCTACTTTATCTCACTGGGACTAGACCAGACATTATGCATGCAGTTGGTATTGTTGGACGATTCCAAGCTAATCCAAAAGAGTCTCATCTTCAGGCAGTCAAAAGAATATTCAAATATCTACAAGGAACTCAAGACTTTGGACTATGGTATCCAAAGAATGATGATCTCACTCTTCATGCTTACAGTGATGCAGATTGGGCTGGAAATGTTGATGATCGGAAAAGCACTAGTGGTGGTGCATTCTATATGGGGCCCCGATTAGTATCTTGGTTCAGCAAGAAGCAAAATTCTATTGCCTTATCTATAGCAGAAGCAGAATATGTGGATGTCACGTCTTGTTGCATTCAACTCCTTTGGATGATGCAAACCTTACAAGATTTTCAAATAAAATGTACACCTCCTATCTCCATTATGTGTGATAATACAAGCGCCATCAGTATCTCAAAGAATCCTGTTATGCATTCCAAGACCAAGCACATTCCCATCAAGTATCACTTCTTACGAGAACAAGTGCTTGAACAAAAGGTGAAATTGGAGTATGTTCCCTCCAAAGAACAAGTTGCTGATATATTTACCAAACCTCTGCCCAGGGAAGCGTTTGAATATCTCAGACAGAAGCTGGGAGTAGTCTCTGCTGTGCAGAAAATCAGAGCTGCTTAATTTCAGAAGATTAAATTGAATACGCGGGTTTCATAAAAGACATTCGCGTATATGCGCGAGTTCATACAAAGGAAACCGTGTATGGGTGGTTGCTGACAATTTTTCAGGGTCAGCATTTCTTCAGCACAAGTTGTGGTGTTGTTTGGTTTCTCTGATGCTAGTTGGTGCCTCTGGTGGTGTTTCAGCTCTTATATTTCTGCTTCATTCTCTGTTATTGGGTGAAGATGCCTTGATGTTCTTGTTGTTGAAAGTGTTCAGGATGCACAAGCTAAGGGGGAGATGAAGGAGTAAACTATTGTACAGGTTCAGGGGGAGCATTAGCCTTGCTGAGTATAATGCATTGTTGGCATTATGATGATTCTGAAATATGAGCTCTTCTTTGAGGTCCTTTTGGTATTTGTTACAAAAGGTCATATTTGTAATTGGTTGAAAAGGTCATGTTGAACTCCTTTGGATGATGCAAACCTTACAAGATTTTCAAATCAAATGTACACCTCTTGTCCCCATTAAGTGTGACAATACAAGTGCCATCAGTATTTCAAAGAATCCTGTTATGCATTCGAAGACCAAGCACATTCCCATCAAGTATCACTTTTTACGTGAACAAGTGCTTGAGAAAAAGGTGAAGTTGGAGTATGTTCCCTCCAAAGAACAAGTTGCTGATATCTTTACCAAACCTCTGCCCAGGGAAGCGTTCGAGTATCTAAGACAGAAGCTGGGAGTGTTCTCTGCCAGTCAAAAGAAAAAATCTGCATAAATTTAGAATATGGCATTGGATACGCGGGTTTCATGAAACATAGTCGCGTATATACGCGAGTTTCTGCACAGAAAACCGCATATGTCTGATTGCTGACAATTTTCTTCTTGGAGTCAGCTCTCTTCAGCACAGCTGCAGTGCTGTTTGGGTATCTCTGATACTGTTTGGTATATCTGGTGGTGTTCCAGTTCTCATGTTTTGATAAATATGCCTTGATGATTTGTTGATGAAAGTGTTCAGGATGCACAAACTAAGGGGGAGCCTTAGTCATATGGAAAGGATGCTTGGATGCACAGATTCAGGGGGAGCTTTATCGTTGCTGAATATAATGCATTGTTGGCATTATGATGTTTCTGAAATATGTCCTTTTTTCTTAGAGTCTTTCTGGTGTTGGTCATATATGGTCATATTTGTATTTTGATGAAAAGGTCTTGTTGAGACCCATGATGTAAAATTGTAATTTTCAGTCATGTAAAGGACTTGTCAAATTTTGTAAACCCACTTGGTTGGGTAGCTGAGTCAAATTTGTAAACCCACTTGGTTGGGTAGTTGAGTCAAATTGTAAACCCACTTGGTTGGGTAGTTGAGTCTCATATGTAAATCCTCTTGGATAGATAATTGATGTAAGTATGAGTCATTGGTGATAGGAAATTCATAGAGTCATGTAGTCCATTGGAAAATATGTTTGAAGATTCAGCATGAACTCAGGGGGAGCTTGGTCACTTTCAGTATATATCAGATCTGCAGAACGCTTCTTCCACATGAGGAGAAAAGGGGGAGAGTATGTTGGTTTTGGTCTGCCCTTTGCCCTTGATGTCAAAGGGGGAGGATGACATGGTGTTTGATTGGCGTCAAAAATGGAGAAAGTGACATGGTGTCATTGTATTCTTAATGTACCTATCTGTTGTGGTAACCAAACACCATCATGGTTGCCATCAAGTCCAAAGGGGGAGATTGTTGGAAATATGATGCAGAGTGTTGTCCTTGATGGCAACCCACTGAATGAAGATGAAGACATGCGATTGTTAACATGTGTTGTCCTTGATGGAAATCCACCTGATGAAGATAGTCTTGACCTGATGAACTTGGTAAATGATGTAAATCTGATGTGATATGATGTTTTTTAGCAATATGGTGCTAAGTGTTGTCCTTGAATGGCAACTCACTTGATGAAGATGATGGCAACTTACTTGTTGAAGTTATGCTTGATAGAATATGTTCTTGATGAAGTAAATCTGATGTATCTACAGTGAGTACAGAAGGGAATGAAGAAATAAATTCAGTATCTGCTAAATCTATAGTAAAAAGAGTATGTCTCAAGGCATATGCGGATATGTCTAGGGGAAGTTGCGTATGCACGCGGGGAACAACGTTCCAAGTCGCGTATGGGCAAAAGCGCTCATAATGTATTGTTTTGGCTCATGGTATTGTTAGGCTCATGGTATTGAAGGCTCATGGTATTGTTGGGCTCGTGGTATTGAAGGCTCATGGTATTGCTTTGGCCCGTGGTATTGAAAAAGGATAAACCTATATAAGGAGAAGAAATTCATTGTGCAAATCATGAGTGTGGGTGCAAGATGTCTGAGCTTGAATGAATACTTCTCTCTGAAGTAGATCTGAATGGAAAGGGTTACACTTGAAGATAAATCTGAATGTATGATGCACCAATGAAGAAGAAGGGGATCTAGATCTGAAATGCACTTGTATCTACTAGATCTGCTTATGGAAGGCCTAGATCTGTGATGAGGCGAACATCTAGGCGAACATCTGTCTGAAGAAAAAGGGTAGATCTGAACTGAATATCTGATCTGATGAAGTATGCTGCTCTGTCATGATTGAAGATCTATACGCTACTTCGCCGCGGAGGAAGCGCGTATATACGCGGCTTCTCTGAAGAAAAGGCGCGTATGCGCAATCAAATATACACTGAGGTATACGCTTGTATGTGTGGACGGAAGCGCGTATATACGCGACATCAGTAAAGGGAAAACGCGTATGCAAACTAGGGTTTGCTGAAGTAAGGGGTATGAAATATCTAATCTGTTATGCTGTGTTTCTGTTATCTGATCTGTGTTGATAAGTATCTGTTGGTGAAGTATGCTTGTGCTTGAAAGTATTGAAAGGGTTCAGCTGGAAAATATAGTGAAATGTAACAAGTGGTGTTCTATTGAAGTTGTTGGATCTGTGCAGAAAATTGATGAAACGTGGTCCAAGGTGGTGCCGAAGGTTGTAGCCTTCAAACAGAAGCAGCCCTTCAGTGAGGTCGGGGTCCAGACTGGGGTGGGGGTCGCAGCCTTCCGCAGGAGGCCGGTAACCCAGCCGGGGGTCGGAGCCCCTTCTAGGAGAGGCTGGTAAACGAGCGCAGGTGGGTGCCTGCGTGCTGGTCAAGTCTGCGCCAGCACATATGTTGTAAGATGTTTTCTCTATAATAAAATATTGAAGGCTGAGCAACTGCAGCGGTGGTTTTCTCCCGTCTTGAGTTTCCACCTAAAAATCCTGGTGTTCATGTGTGATTCTTTGTGTGATGGTTTACTCTGCTCTTACTGTTCATGTTTACTGTTTATTAATCATCTGATGAATGAATGATGGAATGAGTTAATTGAAGATCTAATAACATAATTAGATATCTGGGTATACGCGAGTTTCATAAAGGGTATCCGCGTATATACGCGAGTCTGTCTCATGAAAATAGCGTATGGGTTTTAAGGAATGAAAAATTAAAAAGTTTTGAATATGCAGTAAATACTGATTCACCCCCCCCCTCTCAGTATTTTTCCCAACATATACACGTGGTCAAACCGAAAGTCCAAGAAGCTTATTTCTATAAGGATAAGGACTCTTGATTTTCTTTTAGCAAATCATGAGTCCTAAAAAGGAGTTTTAGTTTGATTTTTACTTTAGAAGTACACTTGTGCCTACTTTCATTCAATATTAGTTATGTAATTGCCTATAAATTTAGCTCGGTGAGACTGAAAGAGACAATTGACACTTATTTTACCAATAATGTGATACTCTGTTTTGAAGTATTTTTTATAAGAAAAAGAAGAATAACTCTGATTCTATATTGAAGTCAAACTTGAGGAGTTAAACATTTTTATGCCAAATTGATAGTAGAGGGCCCTTACTATCCAAGGAGGCTTCTACATGCTTTCTAGATAAGTAGCTTTCAGTACTGTTTTGTTATATTTCTTACTTAGACAGTTTTATGAGTTCATATCTTTTAACATCATGTCTTACATTGTTTTTTTAAATAAAATATCCTCATGATGTTATAGTTAGTATTTTCTCAAAGTTTTTTCCAACACATCTCTATTCAATGGATATATTTGATTGTAACATCCTGAGTTACCAGCACTTTAGTTTTTGTCATTTAGATTAAAAAGACCCTCATTATCATACATCCATTATTTTTCTTAAACTTTTCCAACATATCACTATTATATGAATGAGATTTGGCTGTACTATGTTGAGTTATTAGCATTTCCTGTTTTGCAATTAGATAGAAGATCCTCATATTATTACAAACAATATTTTTCTCAAAACTATTCCAATAAATCTCTAAATCACAGAAAAGACTTAATTGTAATACTGTGGGTTACTGCTTGCTTGTTGTTTAGAAGATCCTTATTACATTATATCTAATCTCCTTCAATAAACTCTTCCAATAAATCTCTTGTTGATGAACGAGATCTAGTTGTAATGTCATAAGTAGTTTCAAATATTCATAGGAGATCCTTAGCATATTGTAGCAATTTTCTTCTCAAGCTATTCCAAAATATATCTATCATATGAATAATATTTCACTATAATATTCTAAGTTGCTGTTTGTTTTTAGGAAGATCCTCATCACATTGGAGTTCAATCTCTTTCACAAATTATTCCAACAAACCTCTAACTAAATGGATCAGGTTGAAATATAATGTCTTGAGTCAGCTTTCATGTTCATTTGCAAGCTATAACATCCATGGATTAGGATACTCTGTTTATCATCATTTTTCTAATTAGGGACAGAATTTACAACTAAACTCTATTTTGAGTCTAAGGTTTCCTTTTCTTTTATTTTTGACATAGATTTGATTTCATCTTCTGAACATAGAGTAGCATACTAAAACTCAAACATAACAAAACTAAAAAACATCAACAAAATACTAAAAGCAATGAAATAAGAATAAGGATATCTAGGCACATCTAGTGCAGGTACACCTCATCAGTTTACTAGCCCTGGTCGATAATTTATGATATCAATTCATGACACCGAACTGACTAAACAGTGGATATGGATAAAGGTATAATAGTGATAATTATTACGATGTCTGATGAGAGACATGAATGATTGAAATATGAATATATCATTATTATTTATTAACAGGTAGTACAAATAAATCTGATACCATGGTCGATTGAAAATTGTAATAGAAATACTTGGAATGATCCTTATCGATTGGCGAAATCGTTAGGTAAATAAAGGAATTTATAATGAATGCTAACGATTTTATAATTATTATAAGAATTGATGAGTAACTAATAACCACAAGGATAGTAAATGTATGTCAAGTTGGACAGGAGGACCATAATTGAACCTCTAAGTATTGTCACATAGGGTAAAAGGTATTACAAAAAACAAGCAGTTACCGCATTAAGTAAAAAAAGGGTACTTTAGTCAGGAAGGACTACCTGTGAAAATTGAAATAAATATTTTATGTGTAAGCATATGGGCCAACTTGTTGTTGCAGCAATTTTTGGTCATCTAATATATTACTATTAGATGGACCAAAGTACACCATGTAAGACCAATTTTACCCTAAGTAAAATTGCTTTCACTATAAAAAATAACTTAGTAAACCTCATTTATTAAGTTGTTTATGGTCTAAACAGGAAACCACATAAGGAAATATTAAATAAATCTACATTTGTTTGATTTTCCTCAAGGAATAATTAGTTAAACAAAAGTTTAATTAATATTCCTGGTCATATTTAACCCAAAACAGGAAAATTAATTAGATAAATCATTATTTATCTTATTATTTTCTAGGAATAATTATTTAAACCTTATTTAAATAATATTCCTTGTTAAATTTGACTAAATCATTTATAAATAATTAAATAAATCATTATCTATTTGATTATTACTCAACCACATCCTTAAAATAATAAATAAATAATTTATTTATTTATTATTTACAAATAAAAGGATTTGGCCAAAGTCAAATTCTTTTTCCCTCCAACAAATATAATAAAATATTCCATAAAAGTTGGATCTTGATTTGGTTAATAATACTTTAATTATGCACGAGTATCTAAACTAACTCAATATTTTGTTATAAATAGAATGGTTTTTCCATTCATTCACTACCTTTTGTTGCTTAAATATCACTGTGGATCTATACTTTTTGTATGACTTTGATCCTCCATCATTGTCATATTTTGCTACCATTTTTCTTCTGAGCTCCCTTTGAGTTCCATTTTTTGTTTTGGTTTTCTACACCATCGAGAGAGAGAGATTTTAGATCTGAAGTGCTGAGGACTTACAAGAACCCATCCCATTGAGGGGGACTGGTAACATCTTTCTATGTTCCTTTCCCAGGTGTCAAAAATACAAAAACTATTTAAAAAAATCTTGTCTTGTCTATTGGATGCATTGAGCAAATCTTGATTTTATTTACTTCTTGATGTCTTTTAATGCATAGATCTAGATTTTTCAGCATTTATCTTGGTAAACTAATTGCAGATCTAAAGATATTGGTAGCCATCTTTGCTGTTAGGGTTGTTTGTTATGCATGGCTAAAGTGAGCCTTTTTCGTACGCTTGCGATCAAGATTCTTACTAACAACTAGCGACTCCACAACGGTTTACAATTACGACCTCTGTAGTTTTTCAGATCCGTGCATATCCAGCTGCTTCAAACCCTAGGATTTCTCTTCAACTTCTTTTTTTTCTTTTCTTGATGTTGTTTTTAACCTATAAAACTCTAAAACATTGAAAATTCTAACTTCTGTGTGTTTTCAGACTTGTTGTGCAGGTGATAAGCATCAACTAGCTAAGACGATTTTTTTTTTCTGAAACCTTCTCTCGAGAGTCCTGGAAGTGCAGGTCGCACTTTTTGGGCCAAAACCTATGACCTAAACCTCCAGGGCGAAAAAAACAATCCAAAACCTGCGACCTCTGTAGAAAAAAAGTCAAAATCTACGACCTCAAATTTTTGCCAGAATTTTCCTGAGAATTTTTTGGGCTTGTCTGGGCCTCTGTTAAGGGTTGTTTGACCTCCGTCTCTGCCCGTTTTGGACCTGTAATTGTTCTATTTTACTCATCAAAGTGGGAACCTAGCCCCCTAGGGCTTCAGTACCCTCCACTTTTTGTGGAAGAGTTTTAGCTATTGTAGGTTGTCTGAAATTTCAGTGTGTTCAGCCATTTTTCAGATCTAATACCTTACCTTCAGATCCACTTCAGATTGGTTATTCATCCATCCAAAACACCTCCTTTTATTTTTGTTTGGGTCTTCCTCTAGGGTCCCCTCCGCTTCCCTCTAGGTTGTAGCCTTTCGCCACCTCATTTACAACAATTTTTCCTCTGATTTGTTTTTGTTTGTCTGCATCTATTTCCAACAGATCTAACCTTTAGAACATTGCCCCTCCCGACTTTAGATCTATTGGCTATTTTGGAGTGTTTTGACTAGATTTTTTCCCACCTATAGACTATTTGTTGAGAGGCCCACCTCCTTGGGTTTAGATTAATGCATAATTAGCTGTTTATTTTCTATCATTTCAGTTTCATATACTGTTATCTGTAGGTTTATTTACAGTTATACAACACACTTTTTCTTTTTCTCTACAAACTTTTGGGTTTAAAAATTAAAATTTACACACTTAACACACACACACCCTAAGCGAAGAAGAGCCTGGTTAACGCCACTAGGAAAGGGCTTTAACATTGTAATAAATTGATCCTACACCTCTCTGCCCTTGTTTCGACATTGTAATTAGTTGATCCTGTGCCTCCTTGCCATTTTTGGTCTCTCTTCCCTTTGTGCCATGTTTTTGCCTTCATCATTGCACCCCCAAGGTGTTTATCCCGGAGATTTCTTAGCCTTCATCCTCAGTTTCCGGTAGGAAGACTTAATCCTCTGCGTAGGATTCGAATTAGTCCTCCACCGAGTCCTCACTCTGACTCCTCTTCTGGTTCATTGGGTTACCCTTCTGGCTCCTCCCCCGGTTCTCCCCTTGTCACCTTCACCATGTCTAGTTCAAGACCTAACCCTGTTGGTAGCCCCAAACCTAATGCTAGGAATACTAATAGTGTGACCGCAACAGGAAATACCCCAGCTGCTCTCTTTCTCCCCTATATGGCAGGCCTCAGTGTTCATGATTTTAACTATTTGATAAATGACCCTATACACCATGACACTGGTTGGCCTGCTATGCTGACCAGGCTCCCTTCTGACATCCCCAAGTTTTAAGGTCTTTTTGGAGAAGATCCTACTAACCATGTTCAATATTTTCACATGTGGTGTTTATCTAACTCCATTACCGATGACTTTGTCTGTCTTTCATTGTTCCAACGTACGCTTACTGGGGAAGCTTCTAAGTGGTATGTTGATTAGGCCTCATCCTTTCATACCACCTTTGTGACACTTGCTTGAGCTTTTCTATCCTATTTCTAGCCTTCCCCTTTGTTATGAAAATGGTACCAAAATTTTGACTTATTTTCGTCAATCGTCTGCGACTCGCCTATCCGATCATGTCTAGGAATGGCAGAGAAGAAAGAGCCTATGTCGAGCCCCTACCTTTGAAGAACTTGTCTACATGCACTAGATCCTTAGATCCCTTTTGCGTGCTATCGAAAAAGATGTCGCATCTTATTTTCCTTAAACAGAAGAAGCTGCTCTCTAGATTGCCTTAAAATATGACCTAATCTATGCTAAGTTGGGTTATGTTTATACCGTTCTACCTGATCTTCCTAGACCTGGTGGTGCCAATGCACCGGGGGCATCTCATGCTGCCGATGGTATCGTTGAAGCTCTTTCTCATCCATACGCTCAACTTCTCATGGGCTATGGTTTTCCTGAGGGAGGGGCCAACACCTCCAGCAGCTTCCCCCTCCTGGTAGCATGTATCCAGGTTATGGCATGCCTCTTCCTTTTTCCCAACCTCCTGTTTACCACAATGTTACCCAACCTCCTTATTATCCGTATCTGCAGTCTGGTGCTCCAGCTCCTCTATCATTATCACCTCCACCTCTCTTTCCTTTTCAACCCTCGCAACATCAACCACTGCCCCATTAAGGGTAGGTGTATGGATAGGAGGGTGCGACTAATCCTCCTGTTTGGTCAATTTAGTGTGTCCTAAATTGCTACATTAATTTATCAATCCAAGATTCGTAAGCTGATGAAGTGTGGCGCACTATATGTGCAAGATAACCTATTTCTTACCTTTTTGTCGTTTTTGGTTTTCTAATGTGAGATGGAAATTCTAAAATAAAAACAAGTATGGTTTATGATTTTTCAAGGCAATGATATCCTTTATAATGATTTACCAACTTTAAACTTCAAAAGGAATTTGAAACATACAATGACAAAACTTGAAAGGAAATGAAAATGTGTTGCTAGCCTAATAAATCAAACAGTGAACTATTGAGCATGAAAACCAAACTATCCTTGCTGCTATCTAAACACAAAAGAAACTATGCTTAAAGAAATCCAAGAATTGCAACAAAGTAAATCTAAATCAAATTACATCAACTTATATTCTGATCCCTCGCCATTAGTCCACCTATGGCTTTCGGAGGTAACCATAAACAACTTGAGCAATCTGATATCTAATTTGCAGAAAAAGAAACTAATATCAAACTACACACTCATACTTCAATCCCTCACCATTAGTCTAGCTATGGTTTTCGGAGGTAACTGAAAATGACATGAGCAATTTAATATATCTAACTTGCAGAAAGTAAACTAATATCAAACTACACACTCATACTTCAATCCCTCACCATTAGTCCAGCTATGGTTTTCGGAGGTAACTAAAAATGACATGAGCAATTTAATATATCTAAATCTAACTACTGAAGCAAATGTGCAAGACTGAAATAAACAAAGCAGTACTGGAATTAAACAAAAACTAAGAAAAATAAATTAGCAGCAGAACAATATTGATTCCATGTCATTAGTCAAAAGATATGCAAATGCTCGGGCTGCCTATTTGTAATCTGAAACAAGAACACTGATCAATTAACAACAACATAAAACATGAAAGATTATGGACAGAAGTAAAATGTAAAGCATGAAAGATTATGAACAGAGATGAAGCATAAATACCATGAAAGATGCAATGTATAAAAACGTGAATGACTTATGGCACAATGAACTTAAAGAAATAAAAAAAGAAACTATACAGTAATGCACAAAACCTCAGCGTGTGCAGGGGCCCTCTGCACAAAACTCGGGCAATAGCCTTCAAATACGAATTACGCTTGGAAACAGAGTCTTCTTATATATTAAAATGCAGTCATAACATAGAAATGATATTACAGCACAGTGGCAACGCAATTTCATTACAGAGCTATATGGAGGCTAACTATTATGCGTATGAAAACGCGTTATTTATAACAAAGGTGATATAACTAATTCCCTAAAGTTTGTGCTGATAGAGATACGTGAACCATCACGTCCAGAGATCCAGCATCATGGCCGCGGTGAGGAGTAAATATATGAAGAATGGATGTTGGATTTGGCTTATGGAGCTCTGTACAGGTGTTGATGTGTCTCCCGTAAATTAGAAACGGTCATACAAATCTTCACGTGATGAGAAACAGAGTCCTGTCACCGTGGAACTCTACAGTTGACTTCCACTTGGCCACCTTTGACCACAGCCTCCTTAGGTGAATTTGCCCGAGCCAATAGGACACGATCCATGTCCACATCATTTCTGACTTACCCATGTGGCTCGAATTGCCTGAAGACACTTGCAACATAGACTTTCACAAAATGGCTGTGGAAAGTTGCAGCAGCTGCGGAAAGTGGCAAGATTCCGCAGCTAAATGAGCAAAAATCTAAATCAAACAGCAGACACAAAACATAGTTAAAAACCATTTTAGATGCTCTTTTACAATTAATATGCAATGATATTGACAACATAGAAGGTTCAGGTGAATGAAAAAGGTCTAGAAAGGTGTATAACAAAGATGCAGATTTGAGACTCAACATACCCCCACTGTGAAGGTGTTGCATGTCCTCATGCAACCAAAATTTTGATAATCCTTCTTCAGTTCATATGACCTGACACTTCAGCCAGTACATCCAGTCCTCTCCTCCTCTTCCTTGGTGCTGCTAACATCCTGGGCTTTTTCATCAAGCATCTGAATTTGATATTAATCAGTGCTCTGCTAAAATTTTGGCATTTCCTCTTCAATTTCCTGTTCTTCTTCTGCCATAGTCCCAGATGTAGCATGGTATTATCATGAATGATTTTGTCCAATTTACTTTGTTCCTTCAATGTCTCATTTTCATTTTTAATGTGTCTATTTAAAAGCTCTAGCTCAAAGACTTCTTGTTTCCGTTGATTGGACCAGATCATCTTTTGTGATGTGTGAGGTCGAGGACGAAGCATCGGGACCCGTAGTCGTCTTTTTCTAGAGATTATATATAATTGCGGCACCTAACAAATGATAATTCATCCCCAGTGTCGTTTTTGTCGTCCGTCCTCAAAATTGCACGGAGGAGAGTTGTTCTCAAAATCGGGCCGAGAAGGACCAATATTAACGTCCGTCGAGACTGGGATGACTATGTTCAATGTTCCATCGAGAATGAAACAACCAGGTTCATTGTCTGACTGAGAGTGAGATGGACTATGGCCAGTTGGGGATTGTTCATATGTTTCTTCTCCCAAATCAATAAAATGGGGTCCTTTCGTTTGCGTTTTCCTCAACTTCCCCTTAAGCCTGGAACTTCTTCTCACACGCTATGGACCACTGTCTTTTTGCTTTTGTTTTCCTTTCTCTGTCTTCTTGGCCATAAATGACTGTTCTTGAAGGTGAACTAGTCTTTCAGATAACACTTGATGATCTTCTTCGGAAGAAGGGGTTTGATGCATAGCCTCAATACTTTTTCTCTCTTTTGATGTTATTGGCTTTTTACCCTTGGTTTCTTTCTTCTTCCTTTTTGACAGTCTCTCTTCCCTACTAGTTATTTCAATTGTAGTAGTAGGAGTACTTTGAGTTTCATCATTTGTTCTTTTTCTCCTACTCCTTCTTGATGTGCTACCTTCAGGAATTTCTTGAGCTTCCTCAAAGAAGTTTCTAATCAAAAATTGTTCCCATGTGTCCTTCTTCTCCTTTAACTATTTTTCAATCAAAATTTTCACAAGACCATGGTGATATAGATGTGGTTCTACATTCCCTAAATGCTTCTAAACAGTCACAGACATCTTCTTCAAACTATTTAATAAAAATTATGGCAAATTGAGGGTCTGGTTATCTAGAAAATTCATCAGCAATCGGGTATGGTACATATACATTGACCCAAGACGGCCCTCACAGGTGATAAAATTTTGAACAACTAGCAGCAAAGTAGCCCATTCCTTTTTCAAAGCATGAACAGGAATTCCTCTTTTAAAAATAGTTATGTCCATACCTGGGTTATGTAGAATCACTCTCCAGGCTTCATCACTAATGCTTTTGTTCTTAAACCAACGTTCACCCTCTTGAAGAAGTTCTGTGGCAGATGCTATAGATGCCTCATTCATCGTAAACTTAAGGTCTCCAATCTCTACCTCCAGGCCATTGAAAGACCTTGCAAAAGCTTTTGTCACCTCTTTATGGTAGCCTCTAAACTTTTGGATAAACCGCAGCCGCTTTGCCTTCTTCAATATATCCCTGACTTGCGGGTATCCTTCCATTAATTTAGGTCCCTCTGGTTCTGCTCTCAACAATTTACCCATCCTTCTTTCTGCTCTTTAAAAACTTGCCTGTGTGAGGAGGGTTCAATGGAAGTAGGACGACTGAATGAACGGAAATGAGCACGATGATTGTAGGTAGATATCATAGAGTAGGTATACAGACTGTAGCGTAACAGAGAACGAAATGGGGTGAAGCGGAACAGAGAAGGGTTACGTGAGCATGGCGGAAATGTGGCTGTGAGATTAATAGAACAATAGGAGGAGTATAACACATCCGACAGTGTTTTAAAATTTGGTGGCTGCAGAATAAATGTAAGCACGTTTATACAATAGCTACGGATTTTATGCAGCTGAAAGAAGCCGTAGTCAAATCAACTACGTTTCATTGTCACAGGTGGAATATCGGAGTATGAGTGAAGATCGGAGGTTTAATTATGGGACCGTTTGAGAATGAATGCAAGGATTGTGGGAGGATTGTACAGAGATCATGGAGTGGTTACGGAGTTTGTCAATACAATCATTGCACATAATGGAGCTTATGGTTTATAACTATATAAAAATGTGTTTTAAATGCCATTTGAAATCAATTTTTACTCATACCTTGGAGTTCTTGCCATTTTTCCTTGGTCTTCAATTAGTTGCTCCTCATTGATATCTTGAATGTCCCATGTCTTCATAATTGGTCCTCATACTTGCATTTGATTTAATGATTATGGAAATAACATCTGGCTGTACATTCTTTTGAAAAACAGAGCGGTAGCTGTGGAATCTGCTTCTGGCTGCGGAAACTGGTGTCAGCTGCGGAAATAGATGTCAGCTGCAGAAACTGACACAACTATTATTTGGGTGAATGGAAATGAACGGATGACAATTGACTAAATGGAAATGGTCATGAAAGAGAATTTTATTGGTGAAATGGAATGAAATAGAAAAAATGAAGTGAAATGGAATGAAGTGGAGTGAAATGAAGTGGAATGGAATGGAGTGGGTGGTCACAAAACTTGTGAAATGAAAGAGAGATTTTTTTTTTTTTGGAAAATATAGGGTGTCAGGTGTTCCTGATTTTCACCCTACATTTTCTGTATAAAACTGCCAATCAGTGATTGGTTTTCAGGCTTATACAAATTTTATTTTATTTTATTTTTTATTTTTATTTTTTTAAACTGAAAAGAACAAAAGCTAGGCTGGTGGAGAAGAAAAATTCTTCTGTACCAGCCTGATTGCAGAATTTTCTTGAAACATTTTGAAAAATTCCTCTTTTGAGAGTGGCTTATGATAAACTTTCAATCTGTGGCCATTCACAATAAGAGGAGTTTGAAACTCATCAATGGTCTTGATTTTTACCGCTCCATTGCTAAAGATCTTGTCAATCTCATATGGCCCAAGCCAATGAGTCTGAAATTTTCCTTGAAAATCTTTAAACTTGGAATCAAATAACAATGCCCAATTTCCTTCTTGAAACTTCTTCTCTTTGATGTACTTGTCATGCCATTTAGCTCTTTGATATTGAACTAGATCAGTTCTTAAAATTGCTTCTTGTCTGATCTCATCTAGCTCGTTCAACTACTCCATTCTATGCTTTTGGGCTTCTGATAAGTCCATCCCCAACTGAACTGCTATCTTGAAGGTCTTGAATTGGAACTCAAATGGGGAGCAGGACTTCCTTCCCATAAACAAGTTCATAGGGAGAATGTCCTGCTGTATTTCTCCATGTAGTTCTATAGGCCCACAAGGCTTCAGGAAGCCTTTCTGCCCAATCTCTTCTATGTAGATGAACAGTTTTGGTGATGATACTTTCGAGAACTTTGTTGGTAGACTCCACTTGACCATTTTCTTGTGGATGGTAAGGAGTAGATCTTCCATGCTTGATTTTGTATTCTTCCATCAGCTTCTCCACCAGGCTGGATGTGAATTGGCTTCCTTGATCTGTCATAATTTCTCTTGGAACACCAAAGCGAGTAAAAATATCCTCATAAAGAAAATGAACAACTGAATTTTCAGTAGCAGATACTAATGCTTTGGCTTCTACCCATTTAGTAACATAATCAGTACAAACCACTATATACTTCTTTTGCTTAGATGGTGGATTAATAGGTCCAATGAAATCTAAAGCCCATTTTTCAAAGGGTTCAATGAGTACCTGTGTTTGCAATGACATTTCATTTGAAAGGGTAGGTTTCCCTACTCTTTGGCAGCTGTCACACCTTTTGACATATTATTTTGCATCTTTGAAGAGGGAAGGCCAATAATATCCTAAAGAGAGGATTTTATAGGCCTTCCTTTTGTCTGCAAAGTGTCTGCTGCATGGTTCATTATGACATGCCTTAAGAATATCAGGCATTTCATCTTCCCTGACACATCTTATGATCACAAGATCTGGCCCTGTTTTAAACAATTCGTTAGAAATCCATGAATATTTTGAACTCTCCTGAATAATTTTTTGTTTTTCACTTGGAAATAAATGTGAAGGCAGTTTCCCTGTAACCAAATAGTTAGCAATATCTGCATACCAAGGAGTCTTAATAGTTACCGCAAACAAGTATTCATCAGGAAACTTATCCTCTACAGGAGAATCTTCTTTAGTATTCTGAATCCTAGACAAGAAATCAGCTACTGTATTTTGTTTTCCTGGTCTATCCAACACAGTAATATTGAATTCTTGTAAAAGTAAGAGCCATCTTGTCACTCTGCCATTAGTAATAGGTTTGTTCATTAAATATCTAATTGCAGAATGGTCAGTATGAATAAAAGTTTCATAGCCTGTTATATAATGTCTAAACTTATTGATTGCATGAACAATAACTAAAAGCTCTTTTTCATTCACAGTATAGTTTAACTCTGTGGGAGTCAAATTTTTACTGGTATAATAAATGGCATAAGGAACTAAATCTTTTTGACCCAACACAGCTCCCAGAGCTGTATCTGAAGCATCCGTAGAAATATGGAAAGGGAGTTTCCAATTTGGTCCTCTCAAGATAGGTGCTTCAGATATTCTTGTTTTCAAAGTTTCAAAGGCTAATTGACAATTAGGATCCCATTTGAATTCACAATATTTTGTAAGCAATTTGAAGAGTGGAGATGCTATTTTAGTGAAGTTTTCTATAAATCTTCTATAGTAACCAGTAAATCCTAGAAAACTTCTAACATCTCTTTGACAATTTGGAATAGGTAACTTGTTGATGACTTCAACTTTTGATCTATCAACCTTAATCCCATCTCCTGAAATATGATGTCCTAAAACAATACCTTCAGTAAACATCATAAAGCATTTTTCATGGCTTAATGAAAGGTTTGTTTCTTTACATCTTATAAGGACTTTTTCCAATTTTTCTAATGCCTCTTCAAATGAATTACCATAAACTGTAAAATCATCCATATAAAACTCTACACAATCATGGATTAGATCAGAAAAAATTCCTAGTACTGCTCTTTGGAATGTTGCTGGTGCATTACATAACCCAAAAGGAAGCACTCGGTAGGCAAAAGTTCCCCAGGGACAAGTAAATGTGGTCTTATCTTGATCTTCAGGTGCTACCTGAATTTGATTATAGCCACTAAAACCATCCAAAAATGAAAAGTACTTTTTACCTGCTAATGTATCTAATACCCGATCGATAAAAGGCAAAGGAAAGTGATCCTTCAAAGTTGCTTTGTTCAATTCCCTGTAATCAATGCATACCCTCCATTTACCATTCTTTTTAGGTACTATAACCAAAGGAGAAACCCATCAGCTATCTGAAATTGGATAAATAAAGTTTACATTGAGAAGTTTTTGGAGCTCTTCTTTCACTATCTCCCTAAGATTTGGATTCATCCTTCTTTGAGGTTGTCTGATTGGTCTACTATTTTCCTCAATATAGATATGATGGATGCAAGTCTTAGGATAAATACCTTTCATGTCAGTATACTCCCATGAAAATGCAGTAGAATGTTTTTGCAAGATTTTGATTAATTCTTCTTGTTGTGACTTTTCCAAATGTTTGTTGATATTCAATGTTTTTCCTGGAAAAATCTCAATAGTAGAACTACCAAACTCTTCCATAGAGTAAAGAGACATTTGTCTTGATGATAAATATTCTATGTCGGATTCCAATTGAAATTGTGTGGGATCATATTCTGAAGATATCTCAAAATTTTCTAATGTGTTCAGAATTTGACTATCCTCACTGATTTCAGAAATGGTAAAGACAGGTTGTATAGTGTCCTCATCGTCAACCCATTCATTGTCTCCTACTTCTGTGATTTCTTTTGCTGGAGGATACAAATTGAATTTCTTTGTCGAATTACCATTAGAAATGTGCATATCCCCAGATCTACAACTAATGAAAGCATCAGCTGTGGCTAGCCAAGGTCTTCCTAAGATAAGTGGGTGCCCTCCTAGATTACTCTTGGGAGTCAAAATCATAAAATCTACTGGATATTACCAAGAATCTAAGGAGACTGAAATATCTTCTAATACACCATCTAGTTTAATAATTGATCGATCTGCAAGTTGCAGTAAAGTAGGTGTAAAAAGAAGGTTAGGAAGTTTTAGCTGTTCCATAGTCTGTCTACTCATAATGTTGATAGCAGCCCCTAATTCAATCAATGTGTTTGGAATTTCTATCCCATTTATATGTGTCTTGACAATTGGACTTCCCGGATCTACATACTTCTGCATGGTAATTTTTCCCATCATAATATCTGCAATATTTCCTACCAGGTGGATTCTTCTTGTGTCTTTTAGTTTCCTTCCTGGTCTTTTGAAACTCAACTCCTTTATTGTTTTTGCTAGAATAGGAATCTCTCGAATGGCTTGTAGCAAGGGAATCTTGATACAAACATTCTTCAATTCATCTAGGAAATCATAGTTAGGCAACAAGATTTTTTTTTCCACCCCCTTGTCAATTTGTAGTCTTTCAGGAAAAGGAGGTGTAGATGAAGATGCAGGTTGCTCAACTATAGGAGTTGTGGGTGTTAAATTTTCTTTCTCTTTTTGAATGTTTGAATTTCGAAGAGATGCTTCCTCAGAACCCTCATTAACTTTAAGAGAGTCCTCCTCAGAGGTATCTTGCTCTTGAATATCTATAGAAGGTTTTTCTAAAATTCTACCAGATCTGAGTTGTACATCATTGAGAGGAACAATCATATAGGTAGGAAATTGTTGTCCTTCTACCATGTAAGTATTCTGAGGATTTTGATTGTTAGGATTTGGCAATGGCTGAGCTGGAAGTTGATTTGTCTTTTGTTGGTATGGGAGCATGAGTTGAGGATTTGGATTTTTTTGAGAAGGTTGTTGTTGTGGAAATGGCAATGAAAGTTGTGGATTTGAATTTGGAAGTTGTGGAGCTTGTTGATTTTGAAAAGATGGAGGATATTGATAAAATTGAGCAAATCTCGCATATGGATTTTGCATCCCTTGTACCCATGGTTGATATGGATTCTGATGTTGGGGCCAAGGTTGTTGCCAAGGATTCCAATTTGGTGGGGTTTGAAGATTCATAGGGTTGTTAAACCCTTGAGTTTGTTGTCCCTGCCAAGGTCTTCTTGCAACAAAACAAAGAGATTCTACTGAATTTGGATCTTCTTGAAAGACAGATTTGAGTCCAGGAATTGAAGGACAATCCTTGATCTCATGATTCTCTGAGCAAATTATACATGTTTCTACAACTTTTTCATCCAAGGAACATTCCCTTAAAGCATGTTTCTTCCTACATTTCAGACAAAAGATGGCTAGAGCATCTATTTCTGCTTTCTGCTTGTTTTGGATTTTAAGGGTGTCTAGTTGTTCACTAAGGCTCCCTAAGATATCAGTTTTGAATTCATCAAGCATATTACCAATCTCTGCCCTACTTACTGATCCAGTTGCAGATTTGTTAGCCCTAATAAGGGAAGGATCCCTAAGCCCTTTTCCTGTTTTAGATTTTCCTCTTGAGAGATGGACACATAGTTCTATTATGTCACGAAGTGGAAGTTGAGAAATGTCTCCTTTCCCCATCATGTTTAAAATATCTATCCATTCATCTCTAATGGATTTTAATATGAGGGCTTTCAAGGTTTCATCATCTAGGTTGCTCATCTTTGCTCTTTTTAAGTTGTATTGAAATCTTTCAAGTAAATCTTCCAAGTTTTCATCTTCTTTTTGCATCATTTTGAATACCTCATCCTTGTGATTGGTGGGCATACAATAGTCCAAGTATCTATCCAAAAAATTTTGTTTCATATCATTCCAAGTCCTAATAGATTGAGTTGCTAATCCCATGAACCATTTCAAAGAAGCTCCCTTCAATGTTGAAGGAAACAGTTTGAGTTTTTGAGAGTCTTCCATATAGTCATAGGTTCAGCACACGACTTCAAACTCAAACAGAAATGTTTCAGGATCCTCACTTCGCAATCCATAAAAGTTGGGGAGGACAGATGGTGAGATATTTTTCATTGTTTATGAGTTTCCTCATCAACTATAGGGAATCCAAACAAGTTATCTCCTTCCCTATTTCTTCCATTATTATCTTCACCATTGTTGTCTCCATTGTTTCCTCCTCCTCTACCTCTACCTCTACCTCCAAATCCATCTATTATTTCCTCTCCCATGATAGTTTCTTTAGAGTCCTTAAAGTCCTCTGGTTCTTCTATCAAGGGAGGATGAGAGGGAGTCTCTTCCTTTTCTAAATGAGATTTAGTAGGTGGTATAGGAGAATCCTCTAATTCAGCTGCTCCTTGAATTCCAAAAATCTTAAGGCTAGGGGTAGATGGTGGTGAATCTTGTCTATGCCTTGAAGAATATGGAGTTGTGAAAATCGAACTCTTGGCTTTAGCTATAAACCTTCCCCTAGAATCTCTTGCTCTATGCATGTCATTTTTTTTATTTTTTTTTTAAGTTGGGCTAATAATTCTCTTTCTGATCTTCCGGGTCACACTAGGTGCAAGAAGAGAGCATACTTAAGAAATTAATAAACCAATAACTCTCTTTTCTGATCCTCCAGATCACACTAGGTGCAAGAAGAGAGCATACTTCAAGAAGTTATCAAGTTTTCCCTTCTTTTATTATTTTGTTTTTGTTTTTTTTTTCTTTAAGAAATTGGCTACCTAGTTACACTTCCCCGGCAATGGCGCCAAAATGTTTGGTCAATTTAGTGTGTCCTAAATTTCTACATTAATTTATCAATCCGAGATTCGTAAGCTGATGAAGTGTGGCGCACTATATGTGCAAGATAACATATTTCTTACCTTTTTGTCGTTTTTGGTTTTCTAATGTGAGATGGAAATTCTAAAATAAAAACAAGTATGGTTTATGATTGTTCAAGGCAATGATATCCTTTATAATGATTTACCAACTTTAAACTTCAAAAGGAATTTGAAACATACAATGACAAAACTTGAAAGGAAATGAAAATGTGCTGCTAGCCTAATAAATCAAACAGTGAACTATTGAGCATGAAAACCAAAATATCCTTGCTGCTATCTAAACACAAAAGAAACTATGCTTAAAGAAATCCAAGAATTGCAACAAAGTAAATCTAAATCAAATTACATCAACTTATATTCTGATCCCTCGCCATTAGTCCAGCTATGGCTTTCGGAGGTAACCATAAACAACTTGAGCAACCTGATATCTAATTTGCAGAAAAAGAAACTAATATCAAACCACACACTCATACTTCAATCCCTCACCATCAGTCTAGCTGTGGCTTTCGGAGGTAACTGAAAATGACATGAGCAATTTAATATATCTAACTTGCAGAAAGTAAACTAATATCAAACTACACACTCATACTTCAATCCCTCACCATTAGTCCAGCTATGGTTTTTGGAGGTAACTGAAAATGACATGAGCAATTTAATATATCTAAATCTAACTACTGAAGCAAATGTGCAAGACTGAAATAAACAAAGCAGTACTGGAATTAAACAAAAACTAAGAAAAGTAAATTAGCAGCAGAAAAATATTGATTCCATGTCATTAGTCAAAAGATATGCAAATGCCCGGGCTGCCTATTTGTAATCTGAAACAAGAACACTGATCAGTTAACAACAACATAAAACATGAAAGATTATGGACAGAAGTAAAATGTAAAGCATGAAAGATTATGAACAAAGATGAAGCATAAATACCATGAAAGATGCAATGTATAAACACGTGAATGACTTATGGCACAATGAACTTAAAGAAATAAAACAAGAAACTATACAATAATGCACAAAACCTCAGCGTGTGCAGGGGCCCTCTGCACAGACCTCGGGCAACAGCCTTCAAATACGAATTACGCTTGGAAACAGAGTCTTCTTATATATTAAAATGCAGTCATAACAGAGAAATGATATTACAGCACAGTGGCAATGCAATTACATTACAGAGCTATATGGAGGCTAACTATTATGCGTATGAAAACGCATTATTTATAACAAAGGTGATATAACTAATTCCCTAAAGTTTGTGCTGATAGAGACACGTGAACCATCACGTCCAGAGATCCAACATCATGGCCGCGGTGAGGAGTAAATCTATGAAGAGTGGATGTTGGATTCGGCTTATGGAGCCGTGTACAGGTGTTGATGTGTCTCCCATAAATTAGAAACGGTCATACAAATCTCCATGTGATGAGAAACAGAGTCCTGTCATCGTGGGACTCTACGGTTGACTTCCACTTGGCCACCTTTGACTGCAGCCTCCTTAGGTGAATTTGCCCGAGCCAATAGGACACGATCCATGTCCACATCATTTCCGACTTGCCCATGTGGCTCGAATTGCCTGAAGACACCTGTAACATAGACTTTCACAAAATGGCTGCGGAAAGTTGCAGCAGCTGCAGAAAGTGGCAAGATTCCGCAACAATGAGCAAAAAAATAAATCAAACAAGAGACACAAACATAGTTAAAAACCATATATTAGATGCCTTTTTACAATTAATATGCAATGATATCATACTAGAAGGTTCAGTGAATGAAAAGGTCTAGAAAGGTGTACAGGAAAGATTGCAAACATTTGAGACTCAACCCCTCCTACTCTAAAAAGAAGAGGAAAGGCATCAAAATCAACTGCGTTCGCAATACCGGGACACCAATCTCAAGGTAATGCACCTAACACTGCTAACCAACAACAGGGCACTCAGCCCAAGCAAGACAAGCCTACTCGCACAAATAAGCCTTGTTCATGTTGTTGTGTTTATGGTCATTACACTCACGATTTTCCTCTTTTACCATAGAAGCAGCAGATGTGGGAGACTCAAGAAGCATCACGAGGACAACAAGCCTCCCCTTCCATCCCTCCCAATGCTGCACCTAGTCAGCCGACTGTGTTTACTAATCCTTTCCCTCAACAAGGATTTGTGGCTACCCAACCACTTGAAGGTTAAGCGGCCACACAACCTCCTCCATCTGGTACCTCTGATTACCAGATTCTCATGATGAACTCTTACCAACCTATTACCATTGACCTCAACCTTTAGACTCGGTCCCGTTAGTGCAACAAGCCTCCTGCTACATCTGCCCCTAAGCCCCCTTCTTCAGGTTCTATAGAGCCTCTTTCGACAACCAATGGTCCTTTGCAGATCCCTCAACCTAAGGCAGAGGTTCATGCCAAGATCCCTAAGGGACCATTACGCCGAAATGCTTCTTCTGGAAAATTTTCCCATTCGTATAGTATAGTAGATGATTTGGCGCAATCTGTTGCTTCCATCTCAACGCTGGAACTCCTCCAGTCATGCCCTTCACAACGAAAAGCTCTAATATCTGCCATGGGCGCTATAGAACCTTTGAATGATCGCTTGATCGTCTTCGATGTTGACCGGTCAGAACATCCTCCCCTTCCTGCTTCTGTCGCTTTCCAAATCCCTGTCAAGATCCGTAACGCCAACGTATCCCGTTGTATCATTGATGAGGGGGAATCCACCTATGTGATGTCCTTTTCAGTTTGGAAACAACTCAGGATCACCTGAGTTGGACCCTTCCACTATCACCCTTTGAGCGTGGGATGGCCACTCCTCCAAGCCCATTGGCATGTTCTGCAATTGTCCTATTCCTCTTGCGAGAAAGACTGCTTGCGTTGATGTTGAAGTCATTGATGCTCACTTAGATTAAAACATTCTATTGGGTCATAGCTACACCTATGCAATTTCTGCTATACCATCTACAGTTCTCCACAAAATTTCCTTTACCCATAATGGAAATATAATAACCATTGACCAGTTGACATATTATGAACCGAAGTCTCAGAGCTCCCTTGAGTCCATCATATCTTCGGTGGCCAATACGCAAATTGTCGAACCTTTGACCAGTGTCTCACCCGAAGTCTAGAAAGACTCCTCTTTGCTTGGTTCATTCCTTGGTCTTCCTCCTCTTGTATCTGATCCCAGATCATCGAATGTTTCCATCATGAAATCATCTTGGGCTTCCCTCAAGCGGCCCGCTTCGCCTAGTCAGCAACCTCCCCCTCCACAACCTGCTCCTAGCACTTTGACTCAGCATTCTAGATCCCTTCCTCCTAGCCCTTCACCTACAACTGGTATCCATGAGCCTCTTTTGTTTCTCCTGGCCTCAATCATCCCGGAGTCGTCTTTCCTGGCCATTACCCCTCTGGTCAGATACTGTTCCTAGCTCATCCTCCTGGAGTGTTCTCGATACCTGTCATAGATACCTTATCCCTTTTTAACCTGACCCTGCGGATTCTCGTTTGGTACATCGATCCCCCAACATTTACCCCTTCTAGTCAACCCAAAGCTTATCTTGCTTTGACCCCAGTTCAACTAGTCCCCATGACTCCTCCCGCTGATACCGTGCCACAGCCACCTTAACAGGAACCTTCTCCTATTGCGACAGCTACGTGTAAAGGGGGAAAAGCTCACAAGAAGGCACCTAAAGACAAGGCTGCCCCGAAAAACCATGCTCCTCCTCAGCCTCCAAAGCGTACACATCTGTGTGCTTTGTGTGATGTTTTTGGTCATGCAACCCATAAATGTCCTGAATTGCCTCATCTCAAGGCCATGGTTAATGTCATGTTCCCTGAGTCTACCATCCTGAAAACATCTGTTCCTTCCTCGGCTGCAACCAAGAAACCCAAGAATATTCACACCAATCACCCCTATTCTTTTTGTGATATCCATGGCCATTATACCCACCTCTGTCCCCGCCTCGAGGACTTCCGCACCTCTCTAGTGACAGTTCGCCAATTTTAGGCAAAGCGCAACGAGTCCACCGCTGCCTTATTTGCACATTTTTCTTCAGCAGAATGACAGGACACATCCAATCCTATAGAAATTCCCCATTCAATGTCGAAATGATAGAGTCTTCGGCCACTGTCCACTACCTATCATCATCTATGAGATCCATGGTGGAAGACCCCCCCTAAGAATTCCCCTTCTGTTTCACTGAACCTCCCTTCAGCAATCACCTTGGGCTCAACATTGGTAGATCCTTCATCTACTTATTTTTTTGTTAACCCTTGTGATGATGCGCATGTGAACCTCTCTTCTCATGATGATGAGTCAGGTAAATTTTACGTGTCATGTGGTCCTTCTTCCGCCAGTCACCCCATTTTATATTACAATAACGACATTATGGAAGTAGTCACCACCCCTGACTTTTTCTATCCCCCCTTACATCGAACCCATGAATTCAAACCACATACACCTTGTGGTCATTACATTGACACCCAATTTTTGGGTAAGGGGGCACCCATATTTGAGAGACAAGGAGAAGAAATTCTCCACAACTCTCCTAGTGTATCTGGTCATGTTGACTCTAGTACCCTTATTCTTCCCCATTTAGAGGAACCTATAGAGTCCCATATCACTTCAGATCAGTCTAGGGATATTACCCGTCATCATTCCTTCATCTTACATCAGCAAACCAGTCCCCTAGACTTTGCTGTTGATCGACCTGTGGGTTTTCTAGGAGAGCGCGAGTCCATTATCTCCAAATCCACCCTTTGGGATAATGACACCATGTTTACCAACCCAGAAAATTATCCCATTTGCTTCATATATGCAGTACCAAAAGAGATTGATAATCCTCCATTCCCTTTCTCGAACTGGATAACCATAACGAAAACAAATGGCACACCACATCATAAAAATGTGTTTAGATTCCCCCTTTATAAATACATTTTGGCATGAGAATAACATGCTTGGGGGCACCTATGCCCCTCAACCATAAAAATCCCGGATCTCAGCCAAAAACAGCACTGTAAACCCCTTTCTCTGACAGGTCACACTTTTCAGGTCATTTCCTGGGACAGGTCGCAGTTTTCTGCTCAGTACCTACTACCCAGGTCGTAGAACATACCCCCAAAAGTGACACCTCGCCTGTTCAAGAGCTCTGGGTGCCTAAACTGAAATTTTGATCCCTTTAAATGAAATAGTAGGGTTATGCCTCTTACCTTGAACTGACTGACCATTTTCCTGACATGATTTGGTATCCCGGTGTGCCACTTAAAGTGGTGTTCCGCTTAGCCTTGTCTTTCCTGCATTAAGAGAAAGAGTCTCGATTCCAACGGTCGGTTTGTCCGCTACGAACGCCAAAAGATTTAGGGCCTTCTCTTCTCCCTAAATTCACCACAGCTACACTTGAAAATGAGTGAATTTGGAGGGAAAATGCCTTATTAAAAGAGAAACCCCAGATTTGTCTTTCGCCCGTTGGATCCAAACCATAGTTCAGTTTGAAAAAACGTCTGTTCTGTTGAAAAGTTCTCACCGAGCTCTCAAATGGGTATCTGTTAGTTTTTCATGATTTTATACTTCTCTAGGTAACATTTTTTCCAAGAAGGGTGACTTCACCACTCCTCAAAATTGAATTTCTTCACCTGCAACACTTGTACTTGGGGCACCACTTTGCCTCCATACTTGTCCATGCTCGTGTCGATTGTCATCATAAGTAACCATCTTGTACTCATGTATTTATGGTCCCCATTGGACCTTTTCTATGTGGCAACATCATCAAGTCGCCCTTGTTTAGAGCATCCAAGTTGAGTCATCATCGCATTCATGGAGTCTATCCCAAGTCCCTTTATATCCCACTATAGTCTTCCATCCTTCATTTCTTGGTCCCCCTCTCATGTCGCCCATTATGGCCTTCAGTCCTACTGTCCCCTATCCCCTTTGATATCATGTCAGTCACTGCCAGGTCATCCATGCCCTTTATTCTCTAACAAGGGAAGTCGTTAGCCAACTATTCAGTACCCCCTATTTCATCATCATCCCTAGTGTCAGTCTGTTAGTCACTCTACTATTTTCTCTTGTGCCTTAGTTGAGGATCTCTTATTGCCTCACCTATGGTAGACCTCCTTATGTCGAAATCAGATTATTCATTCCAGAAGATAGGTCTAGAGGGCAGTGTACCTTGGTTCTAGCTTCCACTCTTGTTCAATGCCTCATATCAGGAAAGGGGACTCCTTATGGCCCTTTGACTTTATTTTTCTCAGCTCTAGCTCCTTATAGCATGATCAAGATCCATATACTTTATGGTTCAGTGATGCAGTAGATTGGACCAGTGATTCTTGGTTGTGTGTGAGATGTTTCATACCTCATGAGGGGGTGGCCCTTTAGGTATCCCCCCACATGCCTAGGTGACCTCTTCATTATAGCCTTTGATGCAACTCCATCGATTTGATGATGTCGGCCTAAGTCGCTTGCGACGCCTTTTTGTTTGCATGTATCAGTCAGATTTTCAAAGCCCTTTCCTATTTACAGGGGCACTTTGGTTGTCTTTATATCTCATGTACTCAAATATTACTATATAAGTCCTGGCTATTATCCCTTGCACAGTATATATGTGGGATTCATTATCATGTTTTTATCTGGCTCATGTTTATGCTAGCATGTACTATATAGTTCAGTCCCTTGTTTACTGGACGCATTATTCTTTGTACTTTTTCTCGGCGGGCATAGGGATGCCTCCCCCGGTGCCTATAGCACAAGTACTCACTCACAAAAGGGACTTGTCGCACCTGTAATTCTTTCCTCTTCAGGATCTATTCCTCTAGCGCTTTGGTCTACCTTATATTTCTCTCTCTCTGACTTCCCCTTCGATGTCTAGTGATTAAGTTCTTACAATGTACTTCGGTCATTCGATTAGCTCCTAACGCTCGCACGCTGGGGGCCAATCTGTTACGCCAATTTTTGGTCATCTAATCTATTACTATTAGATGGACCAAAGTACACCATGTAAGACCAATTTTACCCTAAGTAAAATTTCTTTCACTATAAAAAATAACTTAGTAAACCTCATTTATTAATTTGTTTATGGTCTAAACAGGAAACCCCATGAGAAAATATTAAATAAATCTACATATGTTTGATTTTCCTCAAGGAATAATTAGTTAAACAACAGTTTGATTAATATTCTTGGTCATATTTAACCCAAAACAAGAAAATTAATTATATAAATCATTATTTATCTTATTATTTTGTAGGAATAATTATTTAAACCTTATTTAAATAATTTTCCTTGTTAAATTTGACTAAATCATTTATAAATAATTAAATAAATCATTATTTATTTGATTATTACTCAACCACATCATTAAAATAATAAATAAATCATGTATTTATTTATTATTTACAAATAACAGGATTTGACCAAAGTCAAATTATTTTTCCCTCCAAAAAATATAATAAAATATTCCATAAAAGTTGGATCTTAATTTGGTTAATAATATTTTAATTATGCACCAATATCTAGACTAACTCAATCTTTTGTTATAAATAGAAGGGTTTTTCCATTCATTCACTACCTTTTGTTGCCTAAAGATCACTTTGGATCTATACTTTAGGTCTCACTTTGATCCTCCATCATTGTCATATTTTGCTACCATTGTTCTTGTGAGATCCCTTTGAGTTCTATTTTTTGTCTCAGTTTTCTACACCATCAAGAGAGAGATTTTAGTTCTGAAGTGATGAGGACTTACAAGAACCCATCCCATTGAGGGGGACTGGTAACATATTTCTATGTTCCCTTCCCAGGTGTCAAAAATACAAAAATTCTTTAAAACAACTTCTCTTGTCTATTGGATGCACGGAGCAACTCTTTATTTTATTTACTGCTTGATGTCTTTTAATGCATAGATCTAGATTTTGCAGCATTTATCTTGGTAACCTAATTGCAGATCTAAATATATTGGCAACCATCTTTGTTGTTAGGGTTGTTTGTTATGCATGAATAAAGTGAGCCTTTTTCATATGCTTGCGATCAAGATTCATAATAACACCTGCGTTGAAAATGGGGAAACACTGAGGACGTTGTTTCACTCAAGTGGTGGAAGCTGTAACACCCCTAGTGAGAAGTAAATAATTAATTTACTTTTACTACAGTAATTCAACAAACTGTAGTAATTTATTATTTAAAGTTATATTTATTTTATTTCTTTTTAAATTGGTTTATAATTTTGAACATAATTATATTCATAAATAGATGTTAATTAATATTAGATTGTCATGGTTGACATACATAAGTTATATGAATTGGAATTAAGAAGGAATGATAAGGAAACTTAGAAGAAGAGGCCTGGTAGTAGTTACCTAACTACTAGAAAGTTAGATAGTTGTGTTTCTTGGTCCTTTCACCCGAGAGATAAAAAAAATCTCAGGTGGGAGGAGAGGGGGTACACGCCCTTAAGAAAAATGAAAGGATGAGAAAATAACACAAAACTGAGACTTGTAATTGGTGATTGCAAGGAAGGTTTCCAGAGCTAGACCTAGAACCAGTGGAATTACTTCTAGATTCGCGCAAGACTGAACCCGGAATAGGTTATGAGGTCTCGAGAAGAGTTTAGACTAACAGAAGATATCACTCACTGTCTGGTAGTAGGGGATCGAGGGGATCATCGTACGTAATTGTCGATCTAATTGGTAGGGTGGAGGGCCCTTCTGTTGAGCTTTCCTACTCAGAATTATGTCGGTTAGTTTAATATCTATGAATCCTGCAAGTATCATAACTATTTATTTATTTGTTATTTTTGGTAAACATTGTAATCTTTCACTACTAGATGAAATATCAGGTAATTTAAACGCTTATTGTATGATATTAATGAAACCATGATAACTATGAAATAAGATATAGTTGCGAAATTAATTTGTAGTGGACTTTGAAAAAATAAGGGAGTGGTTATAGTTGTTAGCACCCGAATTGGACCCCAGGCTGAAAAGGGAAAAATAGGGTAACAACTAAACCACGCTCAGCCTTGTAGCTAGCCCTACAAGGACAAGAGATGGCTATCTCTCTGAAAGGATATTCAATAAAGTGCAAATATGGACTGATTTTAGGCTAGGTATAATAATGGGAAAAAGGTTTTAATGAAATGAGTGAATTTTAGGGACGTGTGGGATAAAATAGGACAGTTGAAACTGGGGAATTAAATCATGACACAGGGTATTTCATGGGGCAAGGTAGGTAGGAAAATTTAGCAATTAAAGTTTAATAAATATCGGATGGAAAGACTGATGAGGAGCTGAAAAGGGCACAATAAATGGATCCTTTTCAAACAGAAGAAAAACACAGAGTATGAATGATTTCCCAAGACAGAGCATATAAAATGGATTTTACCTTTCTATCTTGAAAGCATTCAAAAGGTAATGTTTATGGATGAGAGGTGAAACATAACAATTTACATATGAAACAAAGGAGAGAAACAAATGCTAAATCTCATACCACATGGATCCCACAAATCAGAGCTACATCTCTTATTAATCCCCTGTCAAACTGTACAATGGAGCGTAGAGCTTTCTTCCACACTATTCCCCTATTGCTGAATTACAGACTGGTTTACAAATGATTTAAAATTACAATAAATAAGCTGAACTGTGGGAACATTGATCCACGAAAAGAGGGAGTTGTTTAACAATTCAGAACTGAAATCTGAATATGGAAAAGAGAACCAACAATTTTCCTCTAAAAACAGGAAACAACAATACATTTTAACCCTTTGAGAATCTGCTGTAATAGATGGATGAAAGAAAATAGATAATCTGATGAACAGATTTCCTACTTTGCCGTTACTGTAAAAGCCTCGGTCTCATTGTTGCTCTCGGCCTTTTGGCTGTCGCTTTCTATACTCTATTTGAATAAAAATGACTTTTATAAAATACTTCAAAATAATTAAAAATGAATTCATGCCTTTGTGAAGGGAGAAATTAATTTTTGAATGGGAAAAGGGGCAGGGAAGGAGGCGGGGTCCACGTTATAATTGCAATCGGAATCGGCAGTCGGGGTGGGCATATTACATAATCAAATACCTCTGATGCGATGGGAGATAAGCGGAGGGGAAAGCCTTTGTGAAAAAAATTTAAAACAAAATTCAAAACTTACAAAGGAAAAGACCCTTTGTATATATGATTTGGCGGAAGTATTATGTGGTGGGCTCGGGGTCAATCGAGATCAGGATCAGAGAGGGAGTGGAGTATAACATATATGAAAATTTTGATGCTGATTGAGCGATGGACCGTGAGTTGTCGGATCGGTGGGGGCATATCGACGACGCAGGATTAATCGGGAGTTGACCGTCGGGAGGAGTCAATCAGAGGAGAGCAGAGGGAACAATGTTATGACTGCGCCGATTGGGATGGTCAGATTGGCTATAAGCCATTGGATCGGGTCAACAAATCGATGGTGGGGATGTTTTCAGGCGGGTTTGATCAGAGATATTACAATTGGGAGTCTTAATTGAATCGCATCGGAAGTTTGGTAAAGGGCCAATCGGGGTGCACTTTAGAATGTTGCGATTTGCGATGGGAAGGTCGGGACTTGTTTTATGCGGGGTTTTTATAATATAAAACTTAAAAATCTTTATCATAAGGTTTAAAAGCGTGGAGGGGAAGTGGTTGGAACGGTGGGGACTTTATAATAATAAACTTTGATATGTTTATTATAAAGTTTTACAAGGTATGGTGGTGAAGTGGTTAAGGAAAAAATCCCATATTTGTTTAAATTATTTTATAATGCGATTTTATAATCGGAGGGGGGGAAAAGGGATTTTATTAAGAAAAATATTAAACTTTAAACATAAATTTTAAGGGAAAAATGGGAAATAGGGATTATTTGAGGATATAGGGGACTTTTACTTCACTTAAGCATAAATTTCAATCCAGAAGTCAGTTTTAAGCGTGTAATATACCGTTGGAAAGCTCTTTCCAGGATCTTTCTGATGGATCTACTTGGAAGATGATTTGGCACTGAACATGCTGTGGAAACTTCTCTGAAGGCAGGGTGATGACTTTGTGGAGAAAACAACTTCTGAATTGTGACTTATTACATATGCTGACATAAAATTACATGATGAATGATAATAAAGGAAAAATGTCATGTTTTCACCTCAAAACATGGCTTTGAGGTGAAAATTACATGAAACTGAATAAAATATTTCTTTGATCTTCTCAGGTGCTGTGACTTTTAGTTTATAACTTCCTCATGACCTTGCTGATATTTGTTGACATTTGACTCATTAATTTGACCATGGTGAGACCCTATAAATCTATGAGACCCATCCTATGACCTAATGACATGATTTTTGAAATTGAAAGTGACTCATGACCAAATACCATAGAAAGGAGAATCAGCAAGTACCTCATGAGGGAAAACTAATGAAAAATTACTACCATCAATGAATCCATGACCTAGCGGAATGGTGAAATTTATTCGGTATGAGACTCCTAATATGCAAATGCAAAAGAGAAATTTTGATCACTGATGGTAGTAGAATAAATTGACACTAAAATTGGCTCCAATGGGGATGGTAGCTCCTTGGAGGTGCCGAGAACATCGTAAACCAATTTGCCTTATCCATTGGGCATGGAGTCAAAACACTTAAAAACTGACATGATGCAGACTGACTCTGACTCAAGACTAATACTGAAAACTGGAATAAAACCAAACCATACACATATCATCCAATTTTTATAGCCTTCATATCGGGCCCCAAACTTGAATGACTGTGTACTTGAACTCTGATAAAAAATAACATCGTATATATAATGATGATGACATAGATTCTGATCCATTGTCTTAAACAATGGTAGTGCTTCAAAATCCTACCATTCACTGCCCCTCCAGGGCAATCTTGGCCATCCATTTATGAAAGCAAGAAGGAATTATGTCCCCTGTATGCTGAAATCCTGTATGGTCCTTTCCATAAGTTGTCAAACTTACCGTGCTTCCCTTTGTCTTCCTTCCTTGCATCCCATTTCAACACTACATCATCTAGCTAAAACTTTTCTGCTTCTAAATCGCATTCTGTGACACTTATTCTCTTGTTTTCTAAAGGTGGATCATCTGATTGATCCTTTGCTAATTGTCATCATCCTCGCTGCCCACTTCTTGCAATAATCTCATAATTGGGACTGTAAGAGATGTGGGAAAGACAACATCAGTTTCATAAACTAATTCAAAAGGCGACATACCTATTGATTTCTTACTGCTAACTCTGTCTACCCACAGTGCGTTGATGAGCTTGCGATGCCAGTTTATTTTGTTTGCCTCCAACATTTTCTTAATTATATTTACCAGTGACTTGTTCGATGAATCTGCTAGGCCGTTGCCTTGTGGATAATACGCTGTTGAATGGCCCATCGCGATATTATATTTGTCACAGAAATCGACCATTTTCTTGGATCGGAACGCTGCTGCGTTATCTGTTACAATTTTACATGGGCAGCCAAAACAAGATAAAATATTCGATTCAAGGAATTGAATAATTACCGTGTCAGTTTCTTGCCTCGCTGGGATAGCCTTGATCCATTTTGTAAAGTAATCTATCCCTGTCAATATCCATCGGTGTTGTGCTGAGGATGCGGGATGTATTTCTCCTATGAAATCGAGCCCCCACTACTGAAAGGGCGCGTTCACTGAAACTGGTTTCAAAGGAAGTGGAAGCAATTTCTTCTTCCCTTGGAAGATTTGGCATTCATGACAATTCATCACTGTTTTATATAAATCAGAAAATAATGTGGGCCAATAATACCCTGCTCTTAATACCTTGTTAGCTGTAGTCTTCCAAAACAATTGACCACCACAGTCACCTTTATGGAAATCGTGCATTACCTTATGAGCTTCTTCTTCAACCAAACAGTTGAGAAGAACACCTATTGGATCCTTCCAATACAAAGCATTGTTTAAAATACAATATTTTGTAGATTTAAGCTTCAGAGATCTACCTTTATTCTTAGACATGCCTGTAGGAGGTGACAGATGCTGAAGGACATAAACAATATCTGAATACCATGGGGACTGCAGAAAAATATCTGAAATAGGAACCAGCAAACCTTCATCTTCATCTTCTGCTACTGTTGTCATGAGGTTTATATCCAGGGCATGTAGATTTGATTGGGCCATCAATTTCGCCAAGCCTTGGCCTTTGATCAACTTCGTGAGTTTTATATCCAAGTCGTACTCCAACATAGTTGCTATCCATTTACCTCTTTGACCTTCTATATCAATTTGCATCAAGACCTCCTTCACTGCTGCGTTAGGGACATATGCTATATTATGCGAATGCAGAATATGGACCCTAAAATCCTTCAATGCCTTGATAAGTGCCAATGATTTTTTTTCAATAATATTATACCTTAAAGCAGCATCTCTAATAGTCCTACTGAAAAAGACAATTGGCTTTTCTACTTAATCTCTCTTTTGCATTAAAACAGTAACCATAGTATGCTCCGATGCAAATGAAAATATGATAAAATATTGAGTATAGTCGAGACAGATCAAAACTGGGGCATTTGACAAAGCAAACTTTACCAGATTGAATGACTTGATAGCCTCCTCACTCCATTTAACAATGATGTCCTTCTTCAACATATTGGTCATTTCTCTCAAATGTTCAGCCAAGTTAGGTATAAATATGCGCAAAAAAATCATCTTACCATTAAAATCTTGAATCTCCTTCTTGTTTCATGGAAGATCTATGAGTTGAATTGCCTCCACTCTAGCTGGATAAATGCGGATACCATCTTTAGAGATGATATTCCCCAGCAATTTGCCTTCATCCATGGCAAAGAGACTCTTTTTGGGATTGAGAGAAATCCCAAACTTTCTGCAACGCTGAAAAACAACTCTCAAATGGTGAAAATTCTCATCATCTGATCCTAAAAACACTGTCAAAACATCCAAATAAACGACAAGAAAAACATCTTTTTCATTTGCAAAAGAAATTTCCATTTCACGCTAGAAATTAGCTCCAGCGTTCTTCAGTCTGAATGGCATTTTAGCATACTGAAAGGTTCCCCATGGTGTTGTGAAGGCAGTTTTATCTTGGTCCTTCTCATGCACCAAGATTTGGTTGTAGCCTGAGTAGCCATCAAGTAGTGACATCCTGGATGCTCCAACTACTCTCTGCAAAATATGGTCCATTTTCGGAAGTGGATAATTATCCTTTAAGGATGCCTTATTCAAGTTCCTAAAATATATACACAATCTTATCTCTTCCGTCTTCTTATGCACCGGGACCAAATTTGAAATCCAGTCAGAAAATATAATGAGGACTATGATACCTACTTTGTACAACCTGTTTACCTCTTTTTCGATGGATGGCAGCAACTTTGGATTGATTCTTCTCAGCTTCTATCTGAAAGGCTTCTAATCCGGCTTGATAGGAATAGTATGCTGGATTATGTTCTTATCATACACTTTCAAATATGAATAATCCCATGCGAACATATCAGAAAATTCAGAAAGAAACTTAACATGCTTCTCCTTTACCTCAAGTGACAATTCCTTTGAAAACTTCACGAACTTGGGCCGGTCAGGTGTTCCAATATTCACATCTTCTACTCCTTTCTCGGTGGGCACCAAGCTTGGTTTCTTTGCAACATCATCCTGATCAAATAGCTCCTCTAGAGGTATGAGACCTATAGGAATTACATTATCCTTTAGATACAGTATGTCCATTTGGTTTTCTTCCATCTCCTGATCATCAACCTCATACTCACCTTCTATTGGAGTGTCTTTGAATTTTCCATCGCCCTGCAAAAATGAATTAATCTCATTATCATCCAAAAACACTTGCCAATACCTTAAATTTTCTAGAACAACAGACCTATGTTTGACATAGATCTCAAACTTGCTTCTGGAGTTCATCGGATTCTTCAAGTTGCTTGCTGTGGTGGCAAGGGAATCAACAATATTTCTCTGCATCCTGGGTACTCCTATCAAGGTGTACTTTGGGAATGTCTTCAAGATATCCAAGACTGCATTTCGATAGGCCCTCAACCTCAGATGCTTCTCTTGGTATTCTCCTTTCACCTGTTTGATTATTAACTCGGAGTCGCCATACACATAAATCCTCTTTGCGTTCAGCTTCTTCAAAATTTTGAGACCTACAATCAGAGCTTCATAGTCCGCTTCATTTTTCGAGCAATAAAAAGCCAACTTATAACGAGAAACTCTAACATTGCTGGGAACATTTTCAGGCTGGAAAACAGGGCTCCTAATCCATATTCCAATACCAGCTCCATCCTTACCAGCAACTCCATCAAAATCCATGCTCCACAGGCCTTCTTATTCTTCTTGTAGATGTTGGAATTTTGTTTCTTTCTCCTCTTTACCTTGGCTAATTTCTGGCTGTTCACTGTCTTTTTGATGCTGGCAGGCACGAGACTCAGAAGTGCTTACTGCTTTGTCTTTTTACTGTTTGATGACTTCTCTTAAATTCTCTAAAATCTCAGGTATTTCATATACTTGTACCAACTGAAAATTCTCATCATTTAAACCACCATCAGAATACAAGACAAAGGACTCTAAATCTGTGTGGAAAACATTAATGGGATGGCTTACTGGCTTCTCTTTGCTAGTAATCATATATTTCATTTTCTTTTGCCTATATGGCTTTCTCAAGTGGCCAAATACAGGGATAGTGGCATAAGAGAAGTCAAGTTGCATAGTTCCCTTGAGTTTTTCACCCCAAGACCTAGATAGAAGCATTTTAAACCTTGGTGGGACATCAGCAACAACTACATCCATCAAGACATTATTTGCTGGAATCTGATCTAAAGACACTACCAAGTCTTTGATAATACCAATACAATGGACCCTACTTGAGTCAAAAGAATACAAATCATGGTATTTTAGAGTAATATCAAGGCCTAGCTTCTCCATGACAACTTTGGGCATCAAATTATGTGAGGCTCCAGAGTCCGTCATAGGATTATGCAAGATGAACTCATGTACTCTAAGACTCAGGTAAAAGGGAGGGACTTCATTTTCTTCAGATTCTTCTGTGGCTGGACCAAAAATAAGTTCAAGGTAGTCATCTTCTACATTAACCATATCAGAAACAGAGTCTATTTGCAAGACTTTAGACACCTGAATTTTATATGCACTATTCTTCATCACCTTTGTGAGGGGCATAGACACTTTCAGCTTAAAATTTTCATTTTCTAAATTAAAGGAGGGAGATTTTTCTACCTCTTTAATGGGAGGGTCTTTCTTCTCTGTTTTCTCCTTCACCATGCTCTGCTGGTTCTTTTCATTTTCTGTATTAGTAGCTGTAGGTCCTTTACTGGAGGAAGGATTGACCGACTCTTTTCCTTTCTTCTGTGCATCTTTCTTCATTTGGAGATCTTTTCTTTTCTGAATGGGACTGATTGTAACATCCCTGTTCCTTAAAGAGTATTGCCTTTGCTGAGCTGACAAAGCATTCATATAACCTCTCTGGCAGTCATCGGACTCTTCATTGGCCAAAATGAAATTTGGGTCTTTTTGAATGTCTGGAGTCGCCACTGTGTATTCTTCATCTTCTGTGACGAAAATTGGCACACCATCAGCTGTGAAAAAGTGATTGGCCTCAATCATAGGATCATCATCATCTGAATCTATCCATTGCACGTAGTTCTGCCACAATGGAGTTTTAATCTGCTACTGTGGTGGCGCTGCTTGGTCCTGCGCTCTTTACTCTCTCTGTTTAATTCTAAATTGTGGTTGCTGCCCTCTGAAATTCAGATTTCTTATTTGAGGTTTAGGTCTGTCTGAAATGTTCAATCTATCAACCATCTTCTCCACTGTTCTAATCAGAGTGTCCATTTTGTTGTCTGAAGGAGAGGCCTCCTCTTTCACTGTGACTCTTTTCTTAGCTCTGGCTCATGCTCTTTTAGCCAGCAGATTAGCTTCAACGCTTACTGCTATCTTCTGCATGTCCTCGAGTGAAGATAGGTCTCTTTCACACAGCTGATATGCCATATCGACATCAAAACCGTCTGGAAACTTAATCAATGCTAATCCCACGGGAGGCTTTAGGTTAGCAGGAATAACATTATATATAGCATTAAATATTAAACAATAGTCTTGCATAGTTTCACCCACATTTCTTTTAATATTCTCATATTCAGACAGAATTTGGAGTGGGTTATTTTTTACCTCCCACCGGTCTAAAAACTGTGTGCAACTCCTACAAAGTGCGAATTGAGCCTGCTGGTAAGGCTCTGAACCACTTTCTGACTTCACCTCCGAAACTTTGAACAAACATCTTGGTAGTTACATTCTCTGCCTCTACCTCATGTAAGTCGAAAAATTCATTGATCTTGTCAACGTGCTGCTGGGCTGTGATGCTTTGAGTGGCATCAAAATGGGAATTTTTCTTTGATATTCAACAGGCATATCATTGAGAACCTGAGGTAAAACCAGGGGTGCATACTGGGCAGCCATGACTCTGGGTGGATTTACAACAGGATTTGTAGGGTTTAGGGGAGGTGTTGTTGGAGATGATAACTGGGAATTGACTGAAGGGTATGCTGACGAATTAGGAGGAGGGAGTGTTGTTCCTGATGATTCTGAAGGCTCAATAATATTGGTTACAATGATGGACTAAGGAGAATTAGAAATGTAATCATCAATGGAGGAATTTTCTCTTTGGACTTCAATATATACAAGGAACTTAGGATCTAAAACTATATCATCAATGTCAGTTTCAGACTTATTTCTAAATAAAGAAAGCTCAAAATTCTGGTCAAAGGAAAGATCTTCTACAAAAAACCACTCACTAGGCCAAGTATAGGATCTAAAAACAGGTCTGGGACTTAGTGATCCTTCTTGTCTTCTGACAATTCTTGGGATAAGATTTGGATTTTCAAACATAGGGGGAGGATTTGGATCTGGATTAGCCCTTGTGTATCTTCTTGAAGCCAGTGTGTGTAAATTTCTACTGTACAAAAATTCTGTTTCAGCCTAACAGGCTCTGAAAATCATTTACAAGAAAACATTTACTGGGTTGATCTGACTTTATACTCTGATAATCAGAAATATATGACTCGAATACGTGGCTCTAGTTATATTTATTTGCTAACAACGCTTTAACAATGTGCGCCTTCTCAAATAAATGTTTAAAGATTAACGCGACATAGGGGAACACGTTAAACACTTAAGCGAACCTTACTCCAGTTATAATGACAAAATTGATCAATGGCGCGATCCTTTTAAACCTTTTGAGCTTATATCATAGCACACACTTATGCTACCAGTGTGACATATATTTGATTCAACAGGGGCCCACGCATCCGTATTTCATATAATAACATAAAATCACTGGGAGTACCTTGATTTATCGCCCGTGCTTCTAGGCGCGCGATTACCGTCAGATCAAAGGCGCTTCAGATCGAACAGTTCTCATGGATATCACATTTTTTTTACAGCAGAAGTTTAACAGTTGAGAGCCGCGCGAAATGGGCAGTTTCAGGGAGATGACATGCCTTAATCTCACTGGATCGCGTTTTTTGGAAGTAGTTTTGCTCTGAGGCAAAAGCAACGCGAAATGGGTGGTTTTGGTTTCCAAAACCCGCCAGTGGTAAATAAAACTGAGCTTTGACTGTGGTTTAAGACTTAACTGCTGGCATTAACTTCAACGGCAGCATCCCACTTAATATTACTCCACCAGTAAAGAAAAGAGCCTCTTACTTTGATAACCAAGAAAGAACTGTCACGTATAATATAACCAAGGTTTTTAACCTTAGACAGGTTTCTCGATACTCTTTATAACACACGGCCTGAATATGACTTTACTCCTCTTACAGAGCCTCTTTTTTATTTTTCTTTGAAAACAGAAATAACACAGTCAATTTGAAGCGCCAAGAACATAAGCTCGAAGATAGTCAGATGGGAGTGTTCCCCAGTATGGTCGCCAGAGATGTGAGCACCCAAATTGGACCCCAGGCTGAAAAGGGAAAAACAGGGTAACAACTAAACCACGCTCAGCCTTGTAGCTAGCCCTACAAGAACAAGAGAGGGCTCTCTCCGTGAAAGGATATTCAATAAACTGCAAATATGGACTGACTTTAGGCTAGGTATAATAATGGGAAAAAGGTTTTAATAAAATGAGTGAATTTCAGGGATGTGTGGTATAAAACAGGATAGTTGAAACTGGGGAATTAAATCAGGACACAAGGTATTTCATGGGGCAAGGTAGGCAGGAAAATTTAGCAATTAAAGTTTAATAAACATGGGATGGAAAGACTAATGAGGAGATGAAAAGGGCACAATAAATGGATCCTTTTCAAATAGAAGAAAAACACAAAGTATGAATGATTTCCCAAGGCAGAGCATATAAAATGGATTCTACCTTTCTATCTTGAAAGCATTCAAAAGGAAATGTTTATGGATGAGAGGTGAAACATAACAATTTGCATATGAAACAAAGGATAGAAACAAATGATAAATCTCATACCACATGGATCCCAAAAATCAGAGCTGCATCTCTTATTAATCCCCTGTCAAACTGTACAATGGAGCGCAGAGTTTTCTTCCACACTATTCCCCTATTGCTAAATTACAGACTGGTTTACAAATGATTTACAATTAAAATAAATAAGCTTAAATGTGGGAACATAGATCCACGAAAATAGGGAGTTGTTTAATAATTTAGAACTGAAATCTGAATATGGCAAAGAGAACCAACAATTTGCCTCTGAAAACAAGCAACAACAATACATTTTAACCCTTTGAGAATTTGCTGTTATAGATGGATGAAAGAAAATAGGTAATCCGATGAACAAATTTCCTACTTTGCCGCTACCGTAAAAGCCTCGGTCTCATTGTTGCTCTCGGCCTTTTGGCTGTTGCTTTCCATATTCCATTTGAATAAAACTGACTTTTATAAAATACTTTGAAATAATTAAAAATGAATTCATGCCTTTGTGAAGGGAGAAATTAATTTTTGAATGGGAAAAGGGACAGGGAAGGAGGCGGGGTCCACGTTATAATCGCAATCGGAATCAGCAGTTGCAGTGGGCGTATTACATAATCAAATACCTCCGATGCGATGGGAGATAAGCAGAGGGGAAAGCCTTTGTGAAATAAATTTAAAACAAAATTCAGAACTTACAAAGGAAAAGACTTTTTGTATATATGATTTGGCGGAAGTATTATGTGGTGGGCCCGGGGTCAATCGGGATCGGGATCAGAGAGGGAGTGGATTATAACATATATGAAAACTTTGATGCCGATTGCGCGATGGACTATGAGCTGTCAGATTGGCGGGGGCAAATCGACGGCGCAGGATTAATCAGGAGTTGGCCGTCGGGAGGAGTCAATCGGAGGAGAGTGGAGGGAACAATGTTATGACTGCGCCGATTGGGATAGTCTGATTGGCTATGAGCCATCGGATCGGGTCAAAAAATCGATGGTGGGGATGTTTTCGGGCAGGTTTGATCGGGGATATTACAATCTGGAGTCTTAATTGAATCGCATCGGAAGTTTGGCAAAGGGCCAATCAGGGCGCACTTTAGAATGTTGCGATTTGCAATCAGAAGGTCGGGACTTGTTTTATGCGAGGTTTATATAATATAAACCTTAAAAATATTTATCATAAGGTTTAAAACTGTGGAGGGGAAGTGGTTGGAACGATGGGGACTTGATAATAATAAACTTTGATATGTTTATTATAAAGTTTTACAAGGTATGGTGGGGAAGTGGTTAAGGAAAAAATCGCATATTTGTTTAAATTATTTTATAATGTGATTTTATAATTAGAGGGGGGGAAAAGGGATTTTATTAAGGAAAATATTAAACTTTAAACATAAAGTTTAAGGGAAAAATGGGAAATAGGGATTATTTGAGGATATAGGGGACTTTTACTTCACTTAAGCACAAATTACAATCCAGAAGTCAGTTTTGAGAGTGTAATATACCGTTGGAAAGCTCTTTCTGACGGATCTACTTGGAAGATGATTTGGCACTAAAAATGCTGTGGAAAACTTCTCTGAAGGCAGGGTGATGACTTTGTGGAGAAAACAACTTATGAATTGTGACTTATTACATATGCTGACATAAAATTACATAATGAATGATAATAAAGGCAAAATGTCATGTTTTCACCTCAAAACATGTTTTTTAGGTGAAAATTACATCAAAATGAATAAAATATTTCTTTGATCTTCTTAGGTGTTGTGACTTTGAGTTTATAACTTCCTTATGACCTTGCTGATATTTATTGACATTTGACTCATTAACTTGACCATGGTGAGACCCTGGAAACTAATGAGACCCATCCTATGACCTAATGACATGTTTTTTGAAAGTGAAAGTGACTCATGACCAAAGACCATAGAAAGGAGAATCAACAAGTACCTCATGAGGGAAAACTGATGAAGAATTACTACCATCAATTAATCCATGACCTAGCGGAATGCAAATGCAAAAGAGAAATTTTGATCACTGATGGCAGTAGACTAAACTGACACTAACAATAGTAAAGGTTACAAAAATAGATTTATAAAAACCCTAGTATCAGTAGAGTCGATATAATAACCAAGTTATACTAAAAGCTTAAAATGTAGCATAAGGTGCACTGTATCAGTAACTTAAGTCACTGTCATGAGAAAAATACATTAAATATAGAGAACGGTTAGCCCAACCTGAGAAGGGACCGAGGTCGAGTAGTCTGTTTAAGACTAGAACAAGGAATATTATGAAAACCCAAGACTCATTCTAATAGGTTCGTGAGCAAGGATAGTGAATATATTCAATTATGTTGTGAATTGTTATTACGTATTGTACAGAGTTGGTAGAAGAAAATGTAACAAATGTTAAGTAAATAATGTAATAAGAGGAAATACAAGAGAATGGCAGAGGCAAGTATTTTAACAAAGTCATTTGAATATATTTATGATATAGTTGCAGACAATAAAATGAAATTAACAAAAATATTGTGGAAAAACCACATATAGTGCAATGCCCAGTTAGGAAATGCTGGAACAGTGAGTGTTTTCTTGCGGATGGGTCTAATACCTCCACAGAAAATATTTTATTCACTAGTATAGCGAATTGTACAAGCTAAATCTAAAGAAAAACAATCAATTAATACCATAGCCTAATTTTAGCAGAGTTTAGCACGCACATGGCGTGAGTTCTGTTCCTAATCTCTAAAAAAAAGTCTATGTACAAAATCCACAGAAAAATTTATAACCATATGTGTATAAAATGAAACTACACCTGGGTGGTGAAGGGATTTCACTACTCGAATAATGAAATCATAATAGTGTTGTAGGTCATACATTGAAGCAAAATTCCACTGTGCGTTCATTATTCCCAAAAGAACAGAGTTTTAAATAATTTGACTGGAATTGTAACGGGGTCTCTAAAGTATAGAACGAGTAGGGGAATTATATACCCTAGGGTTAATGAGTAACCCTAGAGAAACCCCAAATCCTTTTACTCAAACCAAAGCAACTGAAATCAACTATAAAATAATATTAATACAAGAACCCCTTTTGAATTCCAAAGGACATTCTCCAGTGAGATACATGTAAGCGGGCATCCTGACAGAGCCAAGGAATACCTGGAAAGTTATAACCCTCTTTGTGGAAACTAATAACCCAACTTGCAAACTTCAGGGAAAACATATTGCCTGTACGATGAAATACCACAAGAAGGAATTAACAATTGTATAAAGAGTCAAAGAAAATAACTCAGAATAGTTAAGATTACAGTTAAATTTCGTGGTGGAATAAGATACCCTGGAAAACCTCCAAGCCTACAGTCGTGTATCCAAGGGATAATGATTCACCAATTTGGAATAATTGACTGAGAAAAAATTAGTTAAATTAACCGAGAAGGAACTATTTAAAGTACCAAGAGCATGGCTTATTACTAGTGCAACACTACCTCTTAGTCTTGAGTAGTCAAGTTAGTAAGCTCTGCAAAGGATTGCCTCCGGCAGATGCAACATAACCAACCCTTAACCGGTTGTCTGAAACCTTGGGGGTCTCTCGGTGAAGTAGGGAGTCGAACTTGGGCCACAAATGAAAAAGGAACCAAAGCGCCATCACAACGGCGATCAGAACAAATGATAGGAGTGCAGAGGGTTTGGGTGGAGGTAACACCCTAACCAACCTCAAGGAAATCTGAGTCGTTGGATGAATGCAAGAAACCCTCCGCGTGTTAAAACTTTATGGCAACCACTATTAACCCTTAAACCTTGAATAAGATTTTTCAAAAATATTTAAAACTAATGTCAGCCATAAGATGCCGGTGTAGGGTGAACGAACATGGTGGTACAAAACTTATGACGTTCATTAAATAGTGAATTAAAGATATGAGATGGTGACACCTCATAATAGTCAGGGTTGTTAATCATTACATACCATAGATACAAGTATGGTAAATGACATCGAATTCATAATACTAAGTGACAATGAATATAAACGAGAACTTTTGGATATGCTTTACATGCAAAAGAATGCCTCCGGAAAATGCAACATAACCAACCCTTGATTGGTTATCTAAACCCTCAAGGTCTTTGAGTAAAGCATGGAGTCAAACTCGGGCCACAAATGAAAAACGACCGAGAGCACCATCATGTCTTTCAAGGACACAGGTTTGAATCATATATGGGAACAATCTTGGGCAAATCTTTCTATTTCTCTCAAACATATGGGACTGTGTAAAATCCCTATGGGTGATAGGCTTATATGGAGAGATAAAACAATTGAGGGTGGCCCGAAGGTAAAAGATATTTATCAAACCCTCATAGAATCAAAGTTTCTTTTGGGTGCAGATAGCTGGTTTAAGTTCATATGGAAGGTCAAGGTCGAAATAAAAAAGATTATTTTTCTATGGCTCGTTTGGAGGGATAAAAACAATACTTGGAATAACTTGCAAAAAATGGGTTGGCAGGGTTCGAGTTATTGTTTGTTATGCGGTGCAGATGGTGAAGATAACCAACACCTTTTCTATATGTGCCCCTTTGCAAAGAAAGTTTTGGAAATGCTGTGTTATAAATGGAATTTCCCAATCCCAGAGTACTTGAACATTGTGGATTGCATAAGGTGGTGGTTCAGTAGGGGAAAAACTTTTAGAGCCATACCCATTCTATTCCACTGGAATATTTGGATAAACAGAAACAAAATGATTTTTGAAGGGAGACCTTGCTGGCTGGATAAAACTTTTAACGAAATCTTAATTTGCTGGGAGAGGCAAATGACTACTGAGAAGCAGCCTGTGGATTTTTCCAGGAGGAACAGACCTCATGATTTACATTTCTCGGTAGGATACTTTGATGGGGCTGCACAAAATAACAATTGCGGTTGTGGTGTTTGGCTAATGCTTTCTCCAAATTGCCAATTCAAATTCTTTTGGAAAGATGGTATAGGTACTAATACGAGAGAAGAATGCATGGCTCTTTGGGGACTTCTATGGGTGGCGTCACATCTGTGTGTGGAAAAGCTATGGATCTTTGGAGATTCTAAAATATTAATCGATCATATGAACATCAAATCTAATATAAACCCTGGACTGATAACTCACTGGATTGAACGTATTCATGTACTAAGAGAAAAGTTCACTTTTACCTCCTTTTGTCATGTGTACAGGGATAAAAACAAGGAAGCAGACTGGTTTTTGAAGAAGGGTCTGGAGAGTATTTTTGGATACATGAATTACGAGTTCATTAATTCGCAGGGAACAATAACTGAAGGAGTGATCAATCTAGCATAACTGGAAGGACATCTGAACAAACATACTCCTACAATTTGGCTGGGAAATTGTCGCCAGGGTCTTTGCTGTTTTCTTTTTGCAGATGGTTCCCTATAGGTTTAGTTTTTTTTCCAATCACTTCTGGATCGGCAAGGCGTACGTCGACTAAAAGTTTTTTACTCTGTTTATTAAAATGAAATTTAATCTATTATTAAGAGCTCAACCACATGCTGAATAAGAGACTTAGATTTCACAGTTGGAGCTTTCCAGCTGTTTCTGTGTGGAGCACAGGGCTCTGTTTTGACCAACAAAAGATATCTGTGAAAACTGTCCCAATTTAAATGCTATGTAGCTACTTCTTGTTTGTGGTAAAATCTCAGTAGAAGATTTTATGTTTTTCCAATTTTGTTTATTGATCAAGTATGAGGTTAGCCCTCACAAAATGTAGTCCTGAATTGATGTTGATCAATTGAAGAATGAAAACTATTTTGCTCTGGTACATTATATAAACCAGCTACCCTAACCAACCTCAAGGCAATCCGAGCGGTGGAATGAATGCTAGATACATGGTCGAGAAACCCTCCACGTGTTTAAACTTTATGGCAACCACGGTTAACCCGAAAAACCTTGAATAACACTGTTTGAAAATATTTAAAACTAATGTCAGCCATAAGCTGCCCACTGAGGGTGAACGCACCTGGTGATACAATACCTATGATGTTCATTAAAAAGTGAATTAAAGTATGAGATTGTGATACCTCATGATAGTCAGCGTTGTTAATGGTTACATACAGCGTTGTTAATGATTACATACAACTATGGTAAATGACATTGAATTCATACTAACTGACAATGAATATAAACAACAACCTTTGGACATTCAAGTTGAGTACTTTCATTGAATTAACTTTAATAGAGTTAATAATCATGGTATCCAACCTGGATGATCGTGGAAATTGCGCAAGTAAAACTTGTGGTTAAAATTTTTTTTATGGCGTATTTGATGTAGATGTTTATCTAGTTAGATAATATAAAGAAATCAAGCGTAGATGATTTCTAATCCTAATCCCTTTCTCACTCCGAGTCTTATCAAAACAATCATACATTGCCAAACAATTATTAGAGCGTTTATAAATTTTCAGTGTTCACATTCATATATATGCTATGCATGATATTTACATGAAACAAATAGGAGGCTATCATGCTTTAGTCAGCACTTGCATACACAGCTCTTAACGGTTTTATCAACCCTAAACAAACAACTTGAATAAGGTACTTCAATCTCCAATTCAAAATACAATGAAAAGGGATTTTACAGCCCATAGCTCTTAGCCACTATTTCTGAACAGTTTTTACACCAAAAGACTTCTACTTTCAAAGATTCAACTCGAAATGATGTATCAAGTCTTAGTTTAGGTGGGCAATGCATTCAAGGCGCGGGGTTGCAATAGCCCAGAGTTCATGGGCCTTGGGTAAGGTGATTCCATTAAACCTTTCTGTCATGTCCACTTCTTGATTTGGCCCATTCATGTCATCCAAGGGAAGCCTCCAGTTGAAGCAGTGAAAGAGTTGCGCCAAACCAAACTCTACCAAAAGCGTCCCCAGTTGCCGTCCGGGACATGTTCTCCTGCCTGCTCCGAAGGCAAGCCACGCAAAGTTTTGACCTCCATTTGCATCTACCTCCGTGTCAATTCTTTCCATGAATCTTTCTGGCTTGAAAGTTTCGGCGTCTTCCCATAACTTAGGGTTCCTCCCAATCGCCCAAGCATTAACAATAACACGAGTGTTTTTTGGGATTTCGTACCCCAACACATTGCAGGTCTGAGCAGATAAGCGACGGTTCAAAAGAGGCCCCGCTGGGTGGAGTCGAAGCGTTTCTTTCACCATAGCTTGTAAATAAACGAGTTGAGGCAGATCAGATTCGCATACCATGCGATCCAATCCAACGACACTCTCCAGCTCCTCCTGAAGCTTTTTCATCACTGTAGGGTTTCTCAGCGCTTCGGACATCGCCCACTCTATTATTGTAGGCGCGGTTTCTGACCCACCGAGCAATATATCCTGCCAAAATCAACATCCTCATCACAGAATTAAATTATATTAAAAAGCTTTCTAAATCTAATTTGATATCACATTCATTCATGTGGGGCAATTTTAACTTACAAAGAGGATAAATCTAATTTGATATAACATTCATTCATGTGGGGCAATTTTAACTTACAAAGAGGATTCCTTTCATGCTGTCTCTTGAAATTTGGAACTCGCGATCTTTATCTGTAGAGGCTGCAAGTAACACATCCACAAGATCATGCGTGGTGTTAGGCCCATTCTGCGCAACGTGTTCCTCTATTACTTTTTCTAACAACTGGTTTTGTGTCGTATGTAGCTTCTTCATTCGACGGTTGAGACCCTGCAAATCTATCCAGGCCAAGTAAGGTATGAAATCTCCAATATTAAATGTGCCGAGTAACAGTAGACTTTCTTTGACCATTGAATTCAAAGCTCTGGAATCTTGGTCCGAATACTTTTTAGTGAAGGCCATCCTGCAAATTACAGCGGTCGCAAGGGATGCCACTGTTTCCTCGATGTTTAAAGGACGACAACCCTTGTAGGGCTCTGAATTAATAATTGAACGAATCATAGCAGAGACTTCATCTACTCTAATAAAACGGAAGCCATCTAAGCGCTTGGAGCTCAGCAACTCCAAAGCGCAGAGCTTACGCATTTGCGCCCAGTAAACTCTATACGGAGAAAAGATGATGTCGGCAAAATTAAATGACAAATGTTTAGCAGCAGCCGATGGACCTTTGTTTGCGAAAACCTGATCGTGGGTCTTGAGAAATTCCCTGGCTATCTCTGGAGAGGAGACAACTAGGGTAAGGGAGGAGCCGAGTCGGAGAGACATAAGAGGCCCGTGTTTCATAGAGAGAGCAGCCAGCGCTCTGTGGGGAAGCTTTCCAAGCATGTGGAGATTGCCGATAATGGGCAAAGGGAAAGGCCCCGGTGGTAGCTTGCCTTTTGTTGCCCTGGAGAACACGGTCCATGCTGCTGCCAATACAACAAAAACAAAAGCAGTGGCGAATTTAACATATAAACCGAAGCTCTCTGAAACGCACCGCTGTTGAAATCCCAAGTCGGTCGCCATTCTTTTGATCAACCAGGAATGCACAGTAAAAAGTCAGCTACAACAATCCCAAAGAAGTTCAAGCATCTTGCCTCCAGCATTGAAAATGCCATATTTCCACATGAAGACTACTACTTATATGAATATCTACAAGTTCCATTTCCAATACAAAATGAATTTGGATCAGATTTTGTAATGCATACATGTCCATACACGACAGTTCATCCGTCATTTCGGTTTTTAAAAAATCAACAAGTAAAATGCCCCATAACAATATGTGTTTTTACGGTAAGGGGGATTATAAAACAAGTTAAGTGAAAAATTAGTAAAATCATGAATATGCCATTATAGAAAAAGTGAAATCAACACTAGTAGAAACCTGATCAAATATGAATTGGAAACCTGTTAAAAAAATTTTCTAGCTATTTAAAAATTGAAATGTAAAGAGAAGTCGCTTATGATATTTTATTTCCAGAATAAAAAATTATATTTTTGTATCTTTTAATACTCAAATTATTACATGGAAACACTTTTATTTACCTTTAAGTTGTTTTATTTAACATACCTTTATATATATATATATATATTCAAATGGTTATGACGAGGATTTTTTGGACGATTCTTATACACTAGTTTGACATTTAATATTTAATGGCATAAACTTTAAAATATAACTATAATAATAATAATAATTATTTATTAAATTATTTATATTTTTTTTTCTATTTAATTTTTAAATTAAGTTTTATTAATTTTAAAAATATATATGGCATTCTAAAAACTTAAAATATTATAATACATTTTGTACATTTTTGGTGTTAAACAGAAGGATTATTTATGAGTTTTTTTCCCTTTTCCCTATAAACATAATTTATCATACATTATTATCTATCATCACTTTTCTCATTTTTTTAAGAAACTTCTATTGCAATTGGTTGAACTGAATTTGAGAGTGCTTTCTCACTATCAAAATGATTAGGCTCATGGTTCCACTTCTTCCTACTAATTCGAGGGAAAATTAGTGATGTTCTTTCATTTCCCTATCTTGAAACATTTTTCCTTGTTACGGGATGTGGCAGTGCTAGTGCGGGCCGGCTTAGATCCGAAGAAGTTGATTTATCAGTAGGTGGCTTCTATTGTTGGGAATTTTTCTTCTTTTGACATGCAAAATTCATGTTACATGTTACTTCCTTCATATCTCTCCATCCATATTTCCTTCTCTTCGATTCTTGGTGGGAGAACACCCTCTTTAAAGATGGACATGCATTTTGAAGGAGCTTGGGTTGTTGGAAGATTATGCGCCTAAAATTAGTGTTTTCGGAGTAGGATGGTTGGGTATACTCCTTACCTTCCAACTCAAGGACAAATTTCTTTTGTAACCCTTGAGGTCCACCTCTACACATATGTCGACAAAAGAGATGATACCTTTTGTCAATTATTCACTATCTACTTTGATAAGATGACTTATAGAGTTCCCAATATCTTCTTAATATCTAACTAGATCCATTTGAGAGGAAATTTTGGGAGCCTAACCCAAACTAGAACCGACAGGGAATCCATGGTGAGAGAATTAAACTTTGGAAACCATGGTTGAATTGAAAGACTAGCTTTGCCCCAAAAGCAGAGTACCTAGTCATAAACCCTTTTTCAGTCTTCAATATTTTTAAAGAAAACTACGAAATATCTTTTTGAAAAAAATATAGCTCGACGTTCTAGGACTAATTCTGGTGAACCTAGTTTAAAAGGGAAGATGTTGAAGGCCAAAGGCCATTAAAATAACATATAATCACCTTACATTTATCATTTTACATCCTTAGCTTACTAATGGTTTCATTCACCTGAAGTGTTGGTGTATGTGAATAATTCCTCCAAAAAATCCTAGCCTGAGAGTTCCTTAGGAGTTTAAGAATTAGGATCTGACTTTAGGGCATCCTTGAAAGACATGGGCCTCCAAGAAGAGGATGCTTTGTTGCCCCTGGAATCTCCTTTAAGACCAAAAAATAAGGAGATAGTGTCATCCTTTTTAATGCCATAATCATTGAGACAAAGTACCATCATATTTTTTTTCCATTACATAGGAGTTATCTATATATTTTTTAATATATTCTTTACTTAAAGTTGAATAGAAAACATAAAAATCATCTCCTCCAACTCCCCAAAATAATTACCTTATCATATATACTGGCATATATCCATTTCAACCAGATATTAAGATTTTCCGATGACCTAAAAAATTAAATCTCTTTAGGCACAAAGCTTGTTAAAACGCACATCTTCATTTATATTACATATTAAATAATAAAAACACAAACAAATTGAAATATTACATATTAATTATACATCTCCCTTTTATTGAAAAGTAATTAAATATTTACTTTAAATTACTTGTGGTTATTGAAATACGTTATTCATTTACGTACTCTATTAAATCTTTTTCATATATATTTACTTTTATTTCTGGTTTGTTGGTTTTTTTTTTTTAAATAATATTATTATTTTTATATAATTTTAGTTTTTATTATTATTTTGTTAATTATACTTATTTTTATTATTAATCTATTATTTTTAATTATTATTATTATTTTTAATTTTTAATAATTTTTTTGTGCCTTTGATTTCATTTTACTATTTCAAACATTTGTTTAACCAATAATAATATTAATTTTTTGTTTGACTAATGTTTTTATTGGTTCATTATTTTTATTATTTATTTTCATTATTATTTTAAAATTTGTTTATTTTTATTTTATGATTATATTTCATATTATTTTATTATATAATTATAATAGGTAAAATTTGTAATTATTAATAATTTCTTATTTTATTATTTTGTTATTATTATTGACTTTGACTATTGGCATCTTTACATTATATGTTTGTGTATTTTATTAGCGAAATCATCATTCTCTTCATGATAAACTACACTCAATAGTTCGAAATGAGTCGACTCCATTATTTGTGACGTAATTTACTAAAAGATTTTTATTTGAATAATGTTTTTATAATTTAGAAATTATTTTATTTTTATTTTAAAAGAAACATATTAGCATTGAAAGTATACATCTAAGTGTTGAAACCTTGAGTTTGTGATCCTTGTCATGGTCTTCTAACAACTAAACAAAGAGGATCTACCTAGTTTGGAACCATTTCCTCTTGGTAGATAGCTTTAAGACCTGGGATTGAAGGTCAGTTCTTTGTTTTGTGATTTTATATACATATAACATAGGTTTCTACACTTTTTAAGAGAAGAGGGCATTCGCTTAAATCATGTTTCTTTCTGCACCTAGGCAAAAGATAGATAATGCATAACTTTCAAATCTTTGCTTGTTTTGTAATTTCAAGGTGTCTATTTGTTCACTAAGACTCCCTAAAATGTCTGTTTTAAATTCATCAAGAAAATTGCCAATTTCGGCTTTACTTATTGTTCCGGTTGCAGATTTATTAATTCTATGGCTAACGTGGTCTCCTGAATTCTTCCCAACTCTTGACTTACCTCTTAAAAGATGTATGCATAATTCGGAAATTTCTGGTAATGATAACAAAGAAATATCTCATTTTCCCATCATGTTAAGGATATATGTCCATTCATCTCTAATGGATTTTAGTAGGAGAGCTTTCAAAGTATCTTGATCCAAATTTTCCATTTTAGCCTTTTTTAGATTATAATTGTATCTTTCAATTAATTTCTATAGATTCTCATATTCTCTTTGTATCATCTTAAAAATTTCATCTTTTTGGTTATGAGGCATATAGTAATCCTTGTATTTTAATAAGAATGATTTTTTCATCTCTTCCCATGTTCTAATAGAGTGTGTTATTAATCCCATGAACTATTTCAATGTTGCATCCTTAAGAGTTGCTGGAAACAGTATTCATTTTTGAGAATCGAGTAGGTAGTCATAAGATCTACACAAGACTTTGAATTAAAAAAGAAATGTTTTTGGATCCTCACTTCTTAATCCATGAAAGTTAAGAAGGATAGAGGGTGAGATATTTTTCATTGTGCGAGTAGTATCTTCATCAAATATAGGAAATCCAATAGGATATCGATCTATTTTTTCTTCAACTCTATCTCCGCTACCCTCACCTCTTCCTCTTCCTCCATCTCTTTCTCTACCTCTTCCTCCACCTACAATCCTAGGCCCACCACCTCCAATTCTTAAATGTTCATCATTTTTGCGTACTTCTCCTTCCCCTTCCCTAGCCATTGTAGATTATTATGAATTGATATAAGATTACAAGATTTGGATTGTATGTTCTTCTTCTAATTCTTCAGGTTCTTATATCAACGGTATATTAAAGAAAATTTCTTCTTCCTCTTCCTCACTATGGATTTCTAGTTCTTGAGCTGAAAGTTGTTCTCGAGTAGAGGTTAGGAAAATTACTCCTTTTGTTGGGGATGTAGGATCTTATTCTTCCACAACTACTTCAGTTGATGAAGTTGGTGAATCCATAGGTTGAATTTTTTATCTTAATACCTTAGGAAGTCTATGTCTACCTGATAATAATGGTATGCAAGTTTGATGGATGGTGTGGCACTACAAGGTCTTGATGGGGTGAGTGGTGTTGTTGGAATTAAGATTCTACCTCGAGCTACAAATCTACCTGTAGAATCTCTTTCTCTATGTTTTCCGTGTTTCTATTTTATAGATTTTTTTTTTTTACAATAGAGAATATGCTTCTATTTACACTTCCCTAGAAATGGTGCCAAAATTTTCAATCAATTTAATTGTCTTAAATGTGTTGGAGTTATCACAGCGAAAAACATTAAACAATTAACACACAGCAGAAAACCATACACAAATGACACAGTGATTTACGTGGTTCACCCAACCAATCTGGGCTACGTCCACACAACATAGGCATCGACAATTCTTTATTAATCAAACAGGAGATTACAAACTCTCACACCCACACACACTCAAAACCATCCGTATGGGTACCTGTTTTATAGCAAGGAGAATCTAACTGCCTCATAAATCCTCTCACATCAAATTTAGATGCATTAACTCCCTCCAACAACTCCGGATCTAATCTAGCAACAAATTCTATTTTTGTCACCTACCGAGATTTTTGACTATTTTAATAAAACAGAAAATCTCAACACCCCCACCTTGACAACAATTAGCTCGATGCCCCGTTTCTTTATTATTTTATATTTTCTCGTAAGCCAAGAGAGAAGCCAAAAGCCAAATAGCTTCTCTAACAAACCGGGTTTCGTGAACATGATATTCCACGCTTTCCTTTGTCGGCACCTTTTCAAGAGACTTTCAAAAGAATTGCCTTACAAAATGGTACTTGATCGGTATATGCTTTGATTTACTATGATAGGCCGGATTCTTAGCCAAATGTATTGCACTTTGACTATCACAAAGTAACCTGATGTTGTCCCGTAACCTACCAAACTCACCAAGCAAACCTTTCAACCAAACCGCCTCTTTGCAAGCATGCGAAGCAGCAATGTATTCTGCTTCAGTAGTGGATAAAGCAACAATGTTTTGTAGCTTTGACATCCAGCTAATAGCTCCACCCGCAAGAGTAAAGACGTACCCTGAAGTTGACCTTCTCTTATCCAAATCACCTGCAAAATCGGAATCAACATATCCGCAAACAAATTCACTACTCTTATTGTAAGTAATACAATAACTACTTGTGCCTCTCAAATACCGAAGCACCCATTTCACTGCTGACCAGTGTTCTTTACCCGGATTTGCCATATACCTGCTGACAACCCCAACTGCATGTGAAATATCCGGTCGAGTACAAACCATCGCATACATCAAACATCCTACTACATTGGCATATGGAATTCGAGACATATAATCCTTTTCTTCATCTGTATTAGGACATAAACTGGAAGAAAGCTTAAAATGGGAAGCTAAAGGGACTGACACATGCTTTACATTGTTCATACCAAACCTCACAAGTATTTTCTCAATATACTTTTGTTGTGATAGCAACAGCTTACCATTACTCCTGTCTCTGAAAATCTCCATGCCCAAAATCTGTCTTGCTGCTCCTAGATCTTTCATATCAAATGTCCTTGCCATCTGAGTCTTCAACCTGTTGATTTCTTCAATGCTTTTGCTTGCTAAAAGCATATCGTCAACATACAACACTAAGATAATGAACATGCCATTACTTAACCGCTTAAAGTAAACACAATGATCATATTCACTTCTTATATATTTTTGACTCAACATGAAAGAATCAAATTTCTTGTACCACTGTCGAGGCGACTGCTTCAGAACATACAATGACTTCTTGAGCCTGCAGACAAATTTATTATTGCGATGCTGAACAAACCCTTCCGGTTGTTCCATATAAATTTCCTCATCTAAATCTCCATGTAGAAATGCAGTCTTAACATCTAATTGCTGCAACTCTAAATCAAGAAAAGCCACTAATGCTAACACAATTCTAATTGAAACAATTTTAACCACTGGTGAAAAAATCTCATGAAAGTCAATACCGACTTTCTGAGAAAACCCTTTTGCAACCAGCCGCACTTTGTACCTGTCTTCCGTATCATTCACACCCCATTTCAGCTTGAAAACCCATTTACACCCCACAGTTTTCCTGTTTTTCGGAAGCTCAACCACATCCCATGTGCCATTCTTACCTAAGGCCATCATTTCTTCCTTCATGGCTGCTTTCCACTTGTCACTTTTCGAACCTTCTATAGCTTCCTGATAGCACAGAGGTTCATCATCGTTAGCGGTCAAAGCAACTGAAGTAACATAATCATCATACCTTCTCGGTGGCCATTTGATTCTTGTAGACCTCCTTAAGGATGTTTCTGGTGCTTCCACAATTGGCTGACTACCATCTGTAGGAACTTCTTCTCGATCACCATCTGAGACCTGTTCATGACCTACATCTGAACCCTGTTCATAATCTGATTCTGAAACCTGTTCATGACTAGAATCTGAACTATGGTCATCATGACTATCATTAGAAGAGCTTTCAAACTGAATGTGTTGTAAATCAGATACATCATCCTGTTTCAATCTACTATCTACATGTAACTGTACAAGAGAGGATTCATCAAACTTTACATCTCTGTTGATGATGATTTTGCGGGTAGTAGGATCCCACAATCTAAATCCCTTTGTTCCAACACCATACCCAACAAAGATATACCTTTTAGACTTTGGATCTAACTTAGTTCGTTGATGTTTAGGCACTAGAGCATATGCATCACAACCAAACACTCTGAGTTTAGAATAGTCACAAGGGTTTCCTTTCCATACCTCTTGCGGAATCTTGCAGTCTATTGCCGTCGATGGAGATCGGTTTATCACATAACAAGCTGTTGCCACCGCTTCCGTCCACAACTCCTTTTGCAACCCGGCGTTACTCATCATACTCCTTGCTCTCTCTAGAAGAGTCCTGTTCATGCGTTCAGCAACTCCATTTTGCTGAGGAGTATAAACCGTGGTCTTATGTCTCTCGATCCCTGCATCCTTGCAATAGCTGTCAAACTCCTTGGAAGTAAACTCACCACCATTTTCAGTTCTTAAACATTTTATTGTTCTACCAGTGATGTTTTCTACCAATGCTCTAAACTGTTTGAAAATTGTAAAAACATCAGACTTCTTTTTCATCATGTAGACCCACACCTTCCTAGAAAAGTCATCAATGAACGACACAAAATATGAAGAGCCACCATATGACGCTGTAGGGGCTGGACCCCAAACATCTGAATGAATATAATCAAGTATGCCTTTACTAGTATGTTTGCCTGTTTTAAATTTTTGTTTACTTTGTTTTCCAAACAAGCAATGCTTACAGAAATCTAACTTTTCAGACTTTAGATTAGGAAGTAATTTGCGATCAGCCAAAATTTTCAACCCTCTTTCACTCATATGCCCCAATCTTTGATGCCATAAGTGAATGGAACTACTGTCATGTTCAGACACAGTAGACACAAAATCTGACCCTGTACTTCCTTTTAACTGAAACATATTTCCTACTTTCTTAGCTTTCATTACTAGTAAGATACCTTTATAGATTTTCATAACTCCACCTTGAATTACAGTTTTATATCCATTTGTATCCAATGCTCCTAAAGAAATTATATTTTTCCTTAAGTCTGGAACATGTCTCACATCTGTTAACAATTTAGTTGTGCCATCAAACATTTGCAGTTGTATACTTCCTATCCCAACAATATGAGATGTGACATCATTACCCATGTACATGACTCCATCATTAACTGATCTATACGTCTTAAACCATTCTCTATGAATACACATGTGGTTTGATGCACCAGAATCTAACAACCAATGTTGATCATGATTTGACATATTAACAGACAACACTTCGTCGCTCATACCTGAACCAGATGTCGAACTTGTATCTTTCGTGTTTGCTTCCTTCTTCTCCATCGAAGAGTCTCCTTTCTTCTTTGTTTGCTGTCTCTTCCAGCAGTCTTTCTTCAAGTGCCCCGATTTGCCACAAAACCAGCACTTTACTTTTCTCTTCTTCCCTTTCGACTTTGAACGCGAATTGTTGTGCTTACCAGAGCGTCTTTCTCTAGAACGACCTCTAGCCATCATTGCCTCTGATGTAGAGGTGTCAGCATTCGACCGCTTCCTGGTCTCCTCGGACAACAAAGCTCCAACCACATCATCAAACTCAAGGATGTCTGCAGTACTAAAGCTTATGGAAGTAACAATGTGATCCCACGATTCGGGCAATGAACACAATAGAGTTATTGCCTTATCCTCTGAATCAAATTTTACATCTAGACATTGTAATTGTACCAATAGAGTATTGAAAACATTCAGATGGTCAGTAATTGAGGTACCTTCCTTCATTCACAAACCATAAAGCTGTCGCTTCAGGAGAATCCGATTTGTCAAGGATTTCGTCATGTAAAGCTTTTCAAGCTTCGACCACAAGCCTGCGGCGGTCTTCTCTAACACAATGTTGAACAAAACGTCATCCGCCAGACATAACCGAATTGCGCTCAGAGCTCTGTCATCCAACTCATCCCATTCATCCTCCGTCAAGGAAGAAGGCTTTTTGCTTTTCCCCAACAGCGCTGTCGCCACGCCTTGTTGTACCAGGAGATCATGCATCTTTACCTTCCAGATCTCGAAGTTGTTTTTGCCATTGAACTTCTCAATTTCAAACCGGGCATTTTGAGTTTTCGCCATCTTGTTTAAAACAAACAATCTCCAAATCCAATTTTCAAATAAAGAATGCCCTTTTTAATTAAAAAATGCCTTTAAAAATATAACCTTCACTTTTAAAATGCCTTTCACTTCCTTTTAAAAACAAATATAACCTTCTAAACTCCATACCATATGCAATTGGCATTGGTATTTAATAATTACCAAAAAATTCAAATCGATTTTGTTTTTAAAAAACACCACCATACAAATCGACTTTTACATATCGATTTTTTCAAAATCATTTTAATAAATCGATTTTAATATGTGATATATCACAAATCAATTTTCACCTTATAAAACAAATCGACTTTTGTAATCAAAAAACTTAAATCGCTGCGTTGACCATGGCAGTGTTTACCACGCACCAGCAAATCCACATACAATCTGGGTTAATTCAGCGTTTCTTCATCCGTTTACCATAGCAGCGTTTACAAAAAAAAACTTCAAATCGACTTTTTCTTTTTAAATCGATCGACTGTCTCTAGCTCACGGACTTTAAATGGCATTCAATAAATCGATTTAAAAAACAAAAGGCACTTGCATAGCATTGATACTCCAATATCAAAAAAACGATTTTAATAAAAGCAACGACTCACGTTTTGTTTGTTTTAAACTGTGCTCAGCAATCACTGTCAACGGACTTATCACAACGTCCTTGCCAATTGAAACAGGCTCAGTCCACAGTCAACGGAGCAGCCCGGAGCTCATATTTCTCAGCGTTCAAGCAATTTCACGCGGAAATACTTCAAACGGAAGCAGGCAGCGACCCTACGCTGACCTCACACCCTCTCAGCAGGCCCACGGCGTCGTTGTGCTCATTAAAAAACTGGCCTCACGACTTCTGTACAACAGTCCACGCAGATCGACTTGTTTTCTTCAAAGGGCATTTAATATATATTTCAAAAACATTCTGATACCTGTCGACACCATGCAACGCTGCTTAAACCTCCCACGCAGTCCAGCAATACTACGCAGCACCACGCACCAGCGCTGATTTTTAATACCTCCACGCAGAAATGTTCTCTGGTCTGGCGATTCACCTCCAACAAAGCTCTGATACCAATTGTTGGAGTTATCACAGCGGAAAACATTAAACAATTAACACACAGCAGAAAACCATACACAAATGACACAGTGATTTACATGGTTCACCCAACCAATCTGGGCTACGTCCACACAACATAGGCATCGGAAATTCTTTATTAATCAAACAGGAGATTACAAACTCTCACACCCACACACACTCAAAACCATCCGTATGGGTACCTGTTTTATAGCAAGGAGAATCTAACTGCCTCATAAATCCTCTCACATCAAATTTAGGATGCATTAACTCTCTCCCAACAACCTGGAGCTAATCTAGCAACAAATTCCTAATTTTTGTCACCTACTGAGATTTTTGACTATTTTAATAAAACAGAAAATCTCAACAAAATGTCTATCATAAATTATCGACTGAAGTTGGGAATATTGTGAATTTAAAGTGCACTATATATGCTAGAAGTATTTTTTACTTAGTTTAGTGTGATGAATGTATTCATGAAGGTTGTTTTCAAATGTGTTTTTATTTTGTATGTATTTGATGAATTGAATTTCAACAAAACTAAATTCTAATTTAAATAAGTTTTAAAAAATACAACAATCTCTTGAAGAAAAATTCCTAACTCATTATTAATATCTAAAACAATTATGAGAATCAAATATAAGAAAATAAAAGTCTAAAAAAAATAACTCTGATATTTTTTTTTAATGTTTTTAGAAATGAAATGTTATGTAACTGAGGCTGAACAAAGAAATGAATAAATCACTTATTGTTTTGGCCAGAAATAACTATAAACTAAAGAGAAATATCATTGTTGTACCAAAAAGTAAATCATCAAATTAGTACTATTTGAAAGGAACTTACTGAAACTCGAAATAAAATCATTTAATGTTCTTGAAATAGATCACACAAGAAAAAAAAACTAATCTACCATAAACCACTCTTGTAAGGAAAGAAAAATAAGACTACTTCTGCAATTCAACCATTCAGAAAGAAAGATCAACCTACATCAAATAACAAAAAACAATTCTATTCTAACAAGATGAAATTCTGGAAATGACTACACCACAGTAAAGAAATAAATTGAAACTACATCAAATGATAAAAACAATTTCATTCTAACAATATGAAATTCTGAAAATGACTACATCACAGTGAAGAAATAAATTGAAACTACATCAAATGATAAAAAAAAATCATGCATCTATTATAAATAACACTATGAAATTATCAATTTTGCTACTTTGAACATTCTCCCCGTCGGAATTGGCTAGTATTGCAGTTTCGGCGGGAATGTCTTGATATGTATTTCTTTCATACCATATAATAGAATTGGACTTACTTAGAAAAAAAACACTATGAAATTATGGAAATAGCATAGTGAAAGCATAAAGTTCAGCCTGTATCAAACGATAAGAATGAAGCTATGGAAAATATCTAAGTGCAAAAACATAAACGAAATAGAACCTTTTATGTTGTAGGGGCCCTCCACAACAGATGATTTCAAATATACTCCAACACTAACTACACATTAAAGCTTCAAAATACTTCTTCATTCAAACCAGGAATAAAATAGAGTTTTGATAAGTTTAGAATCACGTCAAAATTCACATTGTTAATACATTTGTTGGCCCTGTATTTATAAAATCCTATCATTAATTGTCTTGAGGATTTTACACCTATTTTGACTAACAAATTATATCTTAAACTCTAAATAGAAATTATAATTTCGTTGCTTCACGATTTGCTACATGGAAGAGAAAAGTGTTAAGTGTTAGGGCTTCGAACTCATCGCTCGCTTGTTCTAGCACTTGGTTGACTGACCATTTGACCACGTATCTGGGCGATTTCTTGCTTGATTTGGGCCAGATGGATATGATGAAATCCATGATATGATCATTCTTCTCATGTCTGTATACTGTGCCACTCCATTGACACCTCAGAATACATCTAACCATGGCGGTGGCTACAAAAACGTGGATCAACTACAAAATTGCGTTAATTCTGTGACTAAATACAAATTTTAATCTAATAATAAGAAAAATTTCGAAAATATGAAAAATATGTCATAAATATATCTTACCAAGTCAAAATTTTCACTTTGATACTTATTTGAGCTGATGGTGATGACAAAAGAAGGAACATTGAGCGAAAGGAAATGTCAAAAGTGAGGCAATCATGAGGCTCTATAGTTTGATGGGGTTCTCCATATGTTTTTGGAACATGGTGAGGTGGTCTGTGGAAAATTTCCAAGGGTCTAGGAATCTTTTGACCAGTTTTAATGGGATTGCGGTAAAGGATAAGGGTGGAGACGAGAAAATTCATCAAGGTATTGGTGAAGAAACTCTGAGGAATCCAAGCTTGTTTGAGGCTTTGGAGTCCCTTCATTGGTTTTAGCGGGATTGCAGTAAATCTTGTCGGTTTATGTTCTTGTGTTGGGCCTAGGAATCCCTTAACCAGTTTGGTGAAATTGCGGTAAACCCTGGTGGTTTACGCTTTTATTTTGGTCCTAGGAATCCCTTAAATGATTTTAGTATGATTATAGTAAAACTTGAGAGTGGAGGTAGTGTAATTTCCGGAAAGCTCTAGTTGTTTTTTTCTTGAGTCCCACATTCATGCTTGGAATATGGCATGGGGTGATTTGCTGATATAAAATTCGAACGGTAAATATAAATCCCTGATATAATTAGATTTTTCATATGATAATAAAAACTCTTTCCTCCATTATTTCATGAGTATTTGTATTAGTTATTATACCTATAAACCTAAGCTCTCTGAAATGCACCGCTGTTGAAATCCCAAGTCCGTGGCTATTCTTTTGCTCAACCAGGAACACACAGTAAAAATCAGCTGCAACAAACACAAAGTTCCAGTTTCAATAGAAAATGAACTGCAGCAGATTTTGTAATGTACACATGTCCATACACGACAGTTCTCATTTCTATTTTAAAAAGATCAACGAAGTAAAATGCCCCCATAACAATGCGTGGGTTTGTGGAAAGAGGGATTATAAAACAAGTTAGGGTGAAAAATTAGTAAAATCATGAATATGACATTATAGAAAAAGTGAAATCAATGTCATTAGAAAGCTGATCACATATGAGTTGGAAATTTGTTAAAATTTATTTTAGCTCTTGAAAATTTGAAATGTAAACGAAAGTCGTTTATGATATTTTATTTACAAAATAAAAATTTATATTTTTATATCTTTTAATATTCAAATTATTACAGGAAACTGTCATATATATATATATCTATATATAAGTTGTTTTATTTAACATATGTGTTTACCTTTATATAGAGTTATGAAAAGGAATTTTGGAGGAGTTTTATACAGTAGTAGTTTGATATTTAATGTCATAAATTTTAAAATATTATAATTATTATTATTTATTAATTTATTTATATTTTTTTCATTAGTATTTTTTTTATTAAATTTTATAAATTTTAAAATAATATATGGCATTTTAAAACTTGAAATATTTTAATATATTTTTTATATTTTTGGTGTCAAATACAAGGATGATTTATGGTTTTTTCTTTTTTCTTTTTTTCCTATAAACATCCATTCACGATACGTAATTAGTATTGAAAGCGATTTTTTTCTTTTTTTAGAAAGTTTTATTGCAATTTGTTCACCTGAATTTGATAGTGCTTTCTCATTATCAAAACGATTAAGCTCATGGTTCCACTTCTTCCTACTAATTACAGGGACAATTACTAATGTTCTTTCATTTCCCTATGTTGAAACATTTTCCCTCGTTAGGGGATGCGGTGGTGCTACTGCGAGCTGAACTATAGCCTAAGAATTTGAGTTATCAGTAGGTGGTTTCTGTTGTTAGGAATTGTTCTTCTTTTGTCATGTAGAATTCATGTTACCTGTTGCTTCCTTCGGATCTCTCCATCCATATTTCCTTCTCTTCGATTCTTGGTGGCAGAACGCTCCCTTTAAAGATGAACATACATTTTGAAGGTGCTTAGGTTGTTGGAATATGATGCACCTAAAATCAGTGTTTTCGAAGTTGGATGGTTGGGTATACTCCTAACCCTCCAACTCGAGGATGATTTTGTTTGGTAATCCTTGAGGTCCACCTTCACAAATATGCGGGCAAAAGAGATGATACCTTTTGTCAATCATTCACTGTCTACTTTGATAAAATGACTTATAGAGTTTCCAATATCTTCTATAATCTTTGGCCAAATCCATTTGAGAGGCAATTTTGGTAGCCTAACCCCAATTAGAAATGACAGGGACTTGGTGAGAGGATTGAACATTGGAAACCATGGTTGAATTGAAAGAAAAACGTTGCCCCAAAACCAGAGCGCCTAGTCAAAAGACCTCTTTCAGTCTTCAATATTTTTAAAGAAAACCACGAAATATCCTTCTGACAAAAATAGCAATTCGACGTTCTAGGACAAGTTTTGGTGAACCTAGTCTCAGAGGGAAGATTTCGAAGGCCAAAATCCATTAAAATAACACATAATCGCCTTACGTTTATCATTTTCCATCCTTAGTTTACTAATAGTGTCATTCCCATGAAGTGTTGGTGTATGTGAAGAATGTTCCACAAAAAAAGCTTAGCCTCATAGTTCCTTAGGAGTATAAGAATTGGGATCTGACTTTAGGGAATCCTTGAAAGATATGGGCCTTGAAGAAGAGGACGCTTTTCCGCCCTTGGAATCTCCTTTCAGACCAAAAACTAAGATAGTGTCATCCATTTTAATGGCATAATCTTTGAGACAAAATACCATCATTGTATTTTTTTTCCATTACATGGGAGTCATCTAAATCTTTTTTAAACATTTTCATTCCTTTCTTATTTTTATTTTACATTTAATTTTTAAGTATTTCATTCTTTTACTTAATTATTTAAAAATAATTCATATTTTTATTATCATTTCATTATAAATTTGTCTATAAAGATAAGATATTCTTTACATCTCAATGCCTTACATCAACAAGGATCAAATTCATTACAATAATATATCTCATATCATATTCACATGTCACTTTCAAGACATAGAATTGAAAAGAGAATATGAAAAACATCTTTAACTCCCCAAAATAATTAACTTATTAAGTATACCAGCATAGGTCCATTAAAAAATAATTTTTTTATGTGGGTGTTAAAATACTTTATATATATATATATATATATATATATATATATATATATGAAGTTGATATTGAAATAAAGTAGTTAACATAGACATTGAAATAGTTTATTTATGTACTATATTAAAATATTTTAAAAAAATATAAGAATGATACACCTTTCCCTATACTCAAGTAAAATATAATTTTTATTTTTATTTTAAATTTGAAGTACTTTATTTTTCTAAAGTTGATATAAAGTTATGTTATTCATATGAATATCAAAATATTTTACTTATGGTTAAGAGAAAGTGTAAAATATTTTTATCAACATTATTTTAAGTGGGTAGTAATATCAAATGAACTAGCATTGATGTTTTCAAATAATCTCAATTAAAATTATATCTATATAACAATGTTTTGTTTGAATCATGATTTTGATGGTGGAAATGGATTCAGCACCATCAAAAACCTCTAGGGCACCTAAAATATTAAAGTTTGATAGTTATAACGTGGATTTACAAAAATCTCTGTTGGATTTTCTTAAAATCTTATTAGAATTTTCATGATTTTCAAGGCAAAAAAGCAGTCTAGTTAGACTACAGCCAAAAAAAGTCTTATACGCTGAATAGGGATGATAGGTGTTTGTGTTGCTCCTAGTATTGTTTCTTTTTCCTCTTCCTTTGATTTACCTTCTCTTTATTGGGGTTTCCTTTCTATTATATATATATATATATATATATATATATATATATATATATATATATATATATATATATATATATATAATTTTATTATTTATATATATATATATATATAATTTTACTATTTATATATATATATTTTTTTGTTGGTTGGTTGTTTTTTTAAGTAATATTATTATTATTTATATAATTTTAATTTTTATTTTTTTTTTAGTTTTTAATAAAAAAATCTACCTTTGAATTTGTTTTTATCAATAATAATTTTAATTTTTTGGTTGAATTAAGTTTTCGTTTGTTCATTATTTTTATTATTATTTATTATTATGTTTTATTTATTTTAGTTTTTTATTTTGAAATTTGATTTATTATTCATTTTGTTTTCAAAGTTTATTTCTAATTTTAGGATTATAATTAATATTATTTTTTATATGGTTATAATGGGCAAATTTTTTAATTATTAATAATTTCTTAACCTCCAATATTTATTATTTTTTGATATTACTATTATTATTGGTTATTACGGTTGTCATCTCTGCATTATATATTTGTGTATTTGATCAACACACTCATCATTCTCTGGATGATGAACTATAAGCAATAGTTAAACACATGAACTCTATTATTATGATATGATTTTCCTAAAAAAAAAATTATTTGAATAATGTTTTTCTAATCTAGAGATTATTTAACTTTAATTTTAAAAGAAATATGTTTCAACACTATATTGACTACATTAAGTACAGAAGAATCATATATTAGCCTCATACTAAAGCTCAATACAGTAAAAAAAAAATATTTATTTATAATTTATAAATGATATTTAAATAAAATAAGATTAAAATTTAATTTATTTTGGAAAAAAACATCTTTTAAATTATATATATTTTTAAATATTTTTTTTTTAAAAATAATTTAATTTAATTTTAAAAATATTAGTAATTATTTATGTAAAATATTCTCTACCTATAAAATAATCGAATAATTTATTTATTTTCGAAATAAACATAAACCATCCCAATAAACGTCATAACTTTACTATTAATTATAAATTCAAAATTTTATTTAAAATACATCCAAGGTTTCAAAATTTATTTAATAAATTAAATTATGTATTATAATAATTCTATAAGAAATATAATATTTAATAATGATACCAATTACATTTTTTATTCAAAAGTTAATAGTGTCATTGGTTGAGAATACAATTTGTTCTTCCATTTATCTACATTCAAGAATTTCAAGAATTGAAGAGTAAGTGACATGGGCTCTTATTAATGTAACTTAGATGCATTTGGAGTTACCGAGCCCCAAGTGTAATCAAAGTTTCTTTAAATAGGGTGCATCATAATACTTATTATGGAAAAATAAGTCAAACTTATCTTAATTTTTTAATTTTAATTTAATTTTACTTTTATATAAATTTTTAATTTTAAATGTTTTATATAAAATTACTTTTAGTAATTTATTCCATATATATGAAGTTGTTGATATTTATTTTATTCAATTATAAAAAATTTCAACTTATTGTGATCAAACTTTTATATATATATATATATAAATAAATAAGTGAATATATCAACAATAATATAAATCAAGTGAATTTTATAATCATATAATATTATTGCTAAAAAAAAATTAAAATATAAAATTTTTATTAATCTTTATTTTTATAAAAAAAATCATTTTTTTTTCTCAACCATATTTGTTTAATTTTTTTTGTTTAAATGTTTTAAATTGATAACATTTTTTTTAATTTGTTTTGTCATCCACCCAAATTTAATGGCCATTTTCCAAGTTGTGAAACATTTTAGAGTTTCTGGCTAGAATTTGGTTAAAAATAATTTTGTAAAATCTTTATTTTTGTTTTTTTTTTTAAATGAGTTTTTGACTGCATATATATATGTTGAAAAACCGGTGAGGCACTCTCGAAAGTTCCCACCTCAAACATGTGATTTTAATAAATCAAATCCTAGTTCTAGTCAATTTTAACCCGAAAAAGCTATGGAAAACCATCCAAAAACTCTATGGAAAACCATCCAAAAACTCTCACATATATCCTAGGCTAATTTAAGGTTCAAAAATAGATTAATTTGGAGTATATCTTTAATATTATTGAATATTCTAAGTGTTCTATTAATAGTCAATAAACTTGATCCTAAATTATTTCAACAAATTATCAATTTTGATTAAATATTTCAATAACAATATAAATTATTATAAGGATTGTAGTATGCCCTAAAAATGGGTTATTTGGTTACCAGCTTTTCTTTTTAATATCTAAGAAACAGGTTAAGGGCTTCAGACTGAGAGGTATCTAGAAAGAGTGAAAGTCCTCTCTTTAAACTACTTGCTGATAATTCTAAGTGGCATGGTTTTCCTTGAATGATTTAGCTTGAATAAAAGTCTTGAGCCAACCTATATTAAAAAATAATAACTACTAATAACTATCATCACTATTAATTTGGATGCTAAATTACTATATAATTTTCTAATGTGCATAAAATAAAATAAAATAAAAACAATATTTTTTTTAATCTGGTTCTATCACATATAAACGTAAACCATTTGAAAGAAGATTCGAAGAATTTTAATCTATATCGATAACATGCGAAAAGCGAGATCGATTTTATCTTTGCAAGTGTACAGTTTTTGTATTAATGTGCGGTTGGATTAGATAACATATTTGAGCTCATGAAATAGAAATAAAAGGATAATTTTAAAAATAGAAAGTTAATAAAGTATAAATTTTAAGGAAAAAATAAAAGGTTATAATTTTATTATATTTGATATAATAAATAAGTTGTGTGCCTGTCAGATGTCTTTGATTTTGTTGGTGATATATTTAGGAGAGGGATTTAGGTGAGGGTTCAAAGTTCAGCACAATTACTTGGAACAAGTTTGCTTTGTATTTTGCTGATTCAAATTCTTCTTTAACGTGTGAGCGTGTTTAATTAATTAATTCACTATGTGTTGAAAAAAAATTATTTTTAATTTTAGAGAAAATAAATTTATATATTTAGTTTAGTTTAAAAAAAATCTGAATTAATTATGAAAATAATGGAAATTATTTATAAATTAGTTAAGAAAATAATGAAAATTATTGTAAGATTATAATAAAATTTGACAAAAATTTTAAAAAATTAAATTATAGTTGTTAAATTTTTGGTGTCCAGTAATTTTAAATTTTTGGTGTCCAGTAATTTTAGATAGATGATGCTGAGTCAGTTTCCACTGTTAAAACAGTCCAACATTCTAATTTTTTTAAATTTATTTTTCCCTATTTCCAAGAAAAATACAATCTACCGACTAATATACTAAAAATTCACTATCTGCCTCCAAAATCTAGTAACAATTCACTATATGTTTGAAAAAAACAAAAAATCACTCGGTAATTTCCAACAAAAGGCACAAAAGCGTCTCAAGATTATAGACTGCCCCTATTATTATCTTTGTAGAGGCGAAGCGATAGTCATAGCACTGCGGATTGTCATGTCTTCCCATTGTTTAGCGCAAGAACTGGTAGCCATGAAGCTAATCAACCTCTTCATCGAAGATGCCAGCAAAGTAACCATAACAGAGCAGGAGCCATTCTGTGCATCATATAAGTATAACTCGGTAAGTTGCATCCAGATAATCATCCCGAAGAGGAAATCACCATCACGAAGACATCTTTGGCGGAATACATGAAGCAAAAAAATCGCTCCATTCTTCAATTTCAAATTGTAAATGTGAAATGCATAGCCTATCCTTTGGCAATATGACATCCATTATTTTGAATTTTAAGGTGACTTGGGCGAGAGAATGAGTACTACATGCTTATTTTAGCCTCTGTGCTATTCGAGTAGCCCAACCTGCATCTCTCTACCAAAAAAGTTTGAGTACGCACAGAAAAGTTCTAATTGAGAGTTGAATTAGAACTCGCTTGAAACCGGCTCTGTATCGAATACCCATTAGAGAAAATGTTTGTTGTGCAAATTCCTGCAAGCCTGGTTTTTGGAGGCGGAGTTGAAGTCTTGGATGTGACAAGGCCGAGAACCCTGTGTTTGAGGTGCTCTCAATCAATTTGAAATGATTCAAACTCACGTTCAACAGCTATTCACTCATTGTGCTTATAGTCATTACTGCGGAGCTCAACATTTCCATCGAAGTGAGCAATCTCAACATAGAGCCCATCGAGTATAGTGGTGCCAACATGCAGACCTAGTACAAAGTCTTCCTTCTTGGCGAAATACAAGACAATTCGCATCCATTCCCACGGTGACATGAAAGAGATTGAGTAGAGTATTTTCCATGAATTGGTGTTGTAGTTCATTTGCATAGGCTTTATGAGTTCGTTTGAGGAAGAAGTGTTATCTATATTACTACTTGGGGTAATGAGGAAAAAAAGAGAGAGGGGAAATTTGGTATTTGTGGCAAGCATAGGGACTCATCCACTAAAATCAAAATAGAAAGTATTGGCAATGAAGAATATGGTTTTTGCAAAATCATGTATATTGAAGTTTTGGAGAAAGTTGAAGAACTAAAATATGGCATAATAGTCAGAAGATTAGTCTTATCATAGTTATTTGGCAAGCGATGTATGATTGAGTGGAAGAACTGTTTGAAGAAAGAAAAGAAGAGACAAAATTCCAACAGGATTGTAAAAGTGTAGAGAGATCTACACCAATAGTCATCGATATTATCACCTTTGATGACAATCAAGGGCATTTAATAAGTAGAGGAAGTGTTTGAAAGAATGAAATACAAAATTCCAACATGATTGTAAAAGTGTAGAGAGATCTACACCAATAGTCATCGATATTATCACTTAATATGACATTCAAGGGCATTTAATTACAAGTATGTGTTGAAGTTAAGTTTGCTTCCACGAAAATGATAAAAAGATTGTCATATCCTTGTTATTCCACACATTTTACCCATTAGAATCTCGGTAATTTATTTTTTAATATAATTAATTTTTTTATTTTTTATGTTTTAATATTAAAATTTGGAAAATAAATTTAAAAATTTTTCATTCATTAAAGAAAAATCTAGTTTATATATGCCCATGTGTTAAGTATAATAAAGGAAACATCAATAACAATAATAATATTAGGAATAATAATTGCAGAAAGATATACATTGCATTCCTCAACTTCACCTTAAATTGTCAACCTATCCATGGTGCAAACTAATTAGGTGTTGTACACAAGGTGTGCAAATCTACAAACTCTCATAAAAAAAATTATGACAAGGAAATGGAGAACTCTTACTTGTCATAATTTTAAAAATCAATACAGATCAATGGATCTTTTAAAAATGACTACTTATCATTAAAAAAAAATTGTAAGATCCCATTCAAAGCACTAAAAATTGCAATTCAAGGAAGAAAAAACATTTAAAGAAATTCTTGAAATAAACCACTACTCAAAGAAATACATTTGTAAATGAAGGTAAGGAAAATTTATTTGTAACAACCTTAGTGAAAAGTAAATAGTTAACTACAATAATTCAACAAACTGTAGTAATTTATTATTTAAAGTTATCTTGATTTTATTTCTTTTTAAATTGGTTTATAATTTTGAATATAATTATATTTATAAATAGATGTTAACTAATATTAGATTGTCATGGTTGACATACATAAGTTATATGAATTGGAGTTAAGAAGACATGAGAAAGAAACTTAGACAGTTGTGTTTCCTGGTCCTTTCTCCCTAGAAATGAAGATAATATCATGTGGGAGGAGAGGGGGTACACACACTCAAGAAGAACAAAAGAAAGAGAAAGGAACACAGAACTGAGACTTGCAATTGGTGATTACAAGGAAGGTTTCCAAAGCTGGACCTAGAACCAGTGGAATTCCTTCCAGACTCATGCAAGACTGAACTCAGAATAGGTTATGAGGTCTGTAGGAGAGTTCAGACTGACAAAATATGTCACTCACTATCTGGTACTAGGGGCTCGAGGGGAGCATTGTACATAATTATCGATCTCATTAGTAGGACATAAGGCCCTTCTATTGAGTTTTCCTACTCAAGTTTTTTTCAGTTAGTTTAATATATGTGAATCCTATAGGTATCGTAACTGCTTATTTATTTATTAGTTTTTGTAAACACTGTAACCTTGAACTACTATATGAAAGATCAGGTAGTTTAAACTTTTATTGTATGATATTCATGCAACCGTGATAAATCTGAAATAATATATAGTTGTGAAATTAATCGGTAGCGGACTTTGAAAAAAGAAGAGATTAGTTATAGAAAAGGTTACAACAAGAAATTTATAAAACTGTAGTGTTAATGCAGTCGGTAGAATAATAAAGTTATACTAAAAGCTTAAAATTTAGCGTAAGGTGCACTGTATCAGTGAATTAAGTTACTGTCATGAGAAAACTAGATAAAATATAGAGAATGGTTAGCCCTACCTGAGAAGGGACCTAGGCCAAGTAGTCCTCTTAACACTGGAGCAAGGAATATTATGAAAACCCAAGAATCATTCTAATAGGTTCCTGAGTAGGGTTAGTGAATCTATTCAATTATATTGTAAAATTTTATTACGTACTGTATTGGTATAAGAAAATGTAAAAAATGTTAACTAAATAATGTAAGAAGAGGAAATACAAGAGAATGGAAGAAGCCAGTAGTTTAACAAAGACGGTGAATATATTTATGATATAATTGTAGACACTAAAATGGAATTAACACAAATACTTTGGAAAAACACCATATAGTGAAACGCCTTGTTAGGAAATGCTGGAACAGTGAGCGTTTTCTTTCGGATGGGTCTAATACCTCCACATAAAATATTTTATTCATTTGTATAGGGAATTGTACAAGCTAAAGCTAAAGAAAAACAATCAATTAATACCATAGCCTGATTTTAGCAGAGTTTAGCACGCACATTGCATGAGTTCTGTTCCAAATCTCTAAACAAAATTATGTCTACAAAATCTAAAGAAAAATTTATAACCATATGTGTATAAAAGGAAAATACACATGGGTGGTGAAGGGATTTCACTTCTTGGACAACGAAATCAGAATAGTCCTGTAGGTCATACATTGAAGCAAAATTCCACTGTGTGTTCATTATTCCAAAAATAGCAGTTATAAATAACTCAGCTAGAATCGTAATACGGTCTTTGAAGTATGGAACGAGTAGGGGAATTCTATTCCCTAGGGTTAATGTGTAACCCCAGAGCAACCCCAAATCCTTTTACTCGAACCAAAGGAACTTAAAAAAACAATAAAATAAGATGAATATAATAACCCCTTTTGAACTACAAAGGACATTCTCTAGTGCGATACATGTAAGCGGGCATACTGATAGAGCTGAGGAATACCTGGAAAGTTATAACCCTCGTTGGAGAAACTAATAACCCAAGTTGCAATCTTGAGGGAAAACATATTGCGTTTACCATGAAATACCGCAGCAAGGAATTAACAATTTTATAAAGAGTCAAAGAAAATAACTCAGAAACGTTAAGATTACAGTTGAATTACCTGGAGGAACAAGATACCCTAGAAAACCTCCAAGCTCACAGTCATGTATCCAAGGGATAATGATTAAAAAATTTGGAATAATTTACAGAGAAAAAAGTATTTAAATTAACCGAGTAGGAAGTATTTAAACTACCAAGAAGATGGCTAATTACTGGTGCAATGATGCCTCTCAGTGTTGAGCAGTCAAGTTCGTAAGCTCTGCAAAGGAATGCCTCTAGAAAATGCAACATAACCAACCTTTAATCGATTTTCTGAACCCTCAGGGGTGTCTAGGTAAAATAGAGAGTCAAAATCGGGCCACAAATGAAAAAGGAACCAAAGCACCATCACAACTGAGGTCAGAGAAAATGACAGGAGTGTCAAGGGTTTGGATGGGCGTAACAACATAGAAAAACTCAAGGCAATCTGAGTCATCAGATGAATGCTAGATCCATGGTCGTGAAACCCTCAGTGTGTTAAAAATTTATGGCAACAACTGTTAACCTTTAAACCTTGAATAATATGGTTCACAAAGATTTAAAACTAATGTCGGCCATAAGTTGTCAGTGTAGGGTGAACGGACCTGGTGGTACAATACCTATGATGTTCATTAAAAGGTGAATTAAAGATATTAGATGGTGACACCTCGTGATATTTGGGATTTTTAATCATTACATACCACACATACAACTATGGTAAATGACATCGAATTCATATTAAGTGACAATGAATATAAACGAGAACCTTTGGATATGATTTACCTGCGTTGTTAATCTTAATGCTTAGCTAAATAAAGAAAGTACATGAATATTGTGTTAAGGGTTTTGATATTAATGTGAACATTCAAGTTGAGTACTTTTAATGAATTAAATTTAATATATTTAATAACCATGGTATACAACCTAGATGATCGTGGAAATTGCGCAAGTAAAACTTGTGGTTAAATTATTTTATGCGCTATGTAATGACAATTGATGGATGCTACATGTGGTATTAGAGCGAAATGATTAGGCACTAGGACCTATGAGCCTAACTACTCTCAGGAAGATAATCTCCCATAGTGAATAGAACTCTATAGAAGAACCTTCCTAGAGGAAATTTGTCGTAAGTAAACGAGAATGAAATTTTTTAATTAATGAAGTTATTGTTGGTATGCCCTTACCTATAAGTGGTGATATGTTAGGCACCTAGGTGAACCAACAACTATGCGGAAGATTTATTTATTAACACATTTTATTTAGTTATTCATAAAACATGATTAATAGATAGTGTATAACGAGAAAACTTAATGACTGGGATAATAAGAAATTATTTATATGTATATTCTGTTGCAAAAATTTAGCCAAAATTATCCCTTCAAAATGCAGGTATTCTATCTTGTTCTGTCTTAAGGAATCTTACGCCAATCCTTGAGAATCGAAATTATGTTTTGCTACAACTATGTGCATGAGTTTACAGACATGGAGATGGCAATGAATTTATAGAGTATGTATCACAGTACAATCAAGTATTTGAGATCTATGACAAATTTTCTCTGAATTTGAGTTATGAGACTGTCACTTAGAACTAGAGGTCTTAGAACTGTGACATTTTCCAATCAGGTTGCAATGACATTTGAATTTTCTCCACTCATTGTTTGTATTTTTAACAGTATTGGTCATTTTATTCTACCAACTCAGTAATCGATGAGTTTTATGTATAATAAAATGTCGGGATCCATTTTGCATATTTGAAATTACCATCAAGGAATTCCTTAAACAGATTTCATACATAATTGTGTTGACTTAGAATTGGATAAGACAATGATTGGGTACCCTGTTATTCGGTGTTAATTCAACATATTAATGCAACATGCATTCTTAGTGTTTGAAGAAATTATTTGAAAACACCCAACATGTTGGTAAAATGATTCGGGCATAGTTGCATTCCTTTGGGTTGACTTGTGTATGCTATATTTTATTTTACTAGCCTAATTTGAGTAGGAAAATATGAAAAAGATGAATACAAAATTATTTTATGTGCATGGAACTAATTTCCATGTTGAATGTGCCTATCCTCTCATTATAAAAATCACTGCATGGGAAAGGTACATATGTTAGTTGTAGAAAAAAATTATTGCTCACTATGGTTACACCGTGCAGCTCGTATTGACCTCAGGGGAATATTTTTCTTCCCTTTTTTTGTTTTAAGATGGAAAATGTTTCTGTTGGCATCCTTATTGGTAAAAATCCTTGTTTGTAGGGATTCCATACCATATTTTTGTTTGAATGAAATTGTTGTGGGTAGAAATGAAGTCATAACACTTGCCTCTTCCATGGATGAGAATGATGGCAGAGCAATGAACTATTTTTACTCTATGGGGAAATTGAGTGGTTGAATACATGAATAACCAAATTACTATTATTGAGTAGGTTTGATTGTGTAGGTTGACATCAATTGGAAGAAAATATTATCACACTATGTGATTTCTTCTTATAGTCATAACATACTAAATAAAAAAAAGGATAGGAATAAACCTTTATATGGATATAAAACAAGTCTCACTGGAAGTTTAATGGTGCCATTTCTACCTTGTGGATAGTTCTTTTGAACAAGTATTCATATTACAAGTAGTATTTTAAAAGTTGGAATATATTTATTTGGTTTTTTCTATGAGAAAATATGTATAGATAGAATAATAATACACTTTTCACACATTCTTGACATGAGGCATGGGAAGGCTTGTTTGTAAAAAGCTACATCTTTCTTGAAAGAAAAAGATCTTATCAAAAACCAACAACATTAGAACTGTGAAGTATGCACTCAGAATTGGAAATTGAAGAATGATAGTTGTACTTCAAATAATATAATTTTGATAGTGCAAGGGGAACCTTAGAAGACTAATGAAAATGGATAATAGTAACCACTTATATCCAAAACCAAATATGATGATCCTTGAAATTCGTATCTTTATTGTTGTCTTGAGAAAATGTAAATATTTTGATCTTATTTTGATCTTTTGAGTTCTTGTTGGCCAAAGAAAAATGTACATTCGAGGTGTAAATGCCTGAGAAATGAACAAGACAAATTTCACTCTCTTGGTGGATAAATTTGTGATTTCACAATGAAATGGTTTGATGGCATTGCATGCAAAATGGAAATGATGGCTAGCATTTGGTATTTGTATTCTGGATGATGATTTATATCACTGGTTTTTTCCTTGTAGGAAAATATCAAGTTAGATGATAATTATGTTCTTGTTTGTACTTAGATATATATAATACATTCAACTATTGTTTAGTGTTAATGATGTAACAAGGATTCTCTGGCTTGAACAATTATCTAGTCAATTGTGATGTCTAACCAGAGTACCGAGTGATGATTACCTTGGAAAAAGATATCATTGGGTTAATGAGCTTGGCTCAAAATTTAAATAGAGATTCCAGATGTTTTCCATCATAGTAGGAAGGTAAGGCCAATCACGCAGTATGGATTTCAACTCCAGGGGGCAGTCTTATGCATCGAACATGTTTTTAGCACTAAATAACTATGGAATTCTACAGAAACATATGAGATGTAAAGGAGCATGCAAGCTAACATAGGGCCAGATCAGCCATTAGAAGTGAACGATAATTCCCAAGATATCTGATATTGTGTGCATGGATGTTTCCATAAGGAATGGCGTCCATGTTGATGTATGTAATTTCTTTTTCTATGGGCTTTTGTTCAACATCTTGGGGCATGCATGTATAGGAAAATTTATTCTATTTTTCTTGTGATGGTTCCCATCCACATACACGTAGCCTTTGTCCATGTGCATAGCTTACTAATTTATTGTATTTTTTTTAGGAAGTGTCCAAAATGATTATACCGATTAGTTCCATCCTACTAGAAGATTAGGAAAAGGAATAAAGTTAGTTTTTAGCTCCTTAATAATATTTTAGGGATGCATGCTCCATATATTTCCACTATTACGGTTAAATCAATATACTTATTCATGAATCACTCAATATCATAATTCGATCATAGTGAAAAATTTTCTAATGTTGCATCTGGTGAGTTGAATTTGAAGGTAAAATGTATATTCATGAATTTTTATATTGCATGATGTTTAATCCATTTGTGGAAGATGTATGAATTTTGAGACATATGATGTTTCAATATTATAATATGAGTTACTAGACAAGATGTGGAACTATCAATAAATCATGTAAATGACATCTCAATTGTAGTATTGGTGTATTTCAAATAGATTCAGATTACTTTGGTAACCCACTGACCCCCTAAAGAAAGTAACGTGCTAAAGAAATGATATATGTGTGATAATAAATCCATCAATATACATCATTTATCCATTACCAACAATGCGACAAAGCAAGGAGCCAAAATTGAAAAGTAGGCTGCAGAATGGACTTCGTGTTGCAATGGATTCCAAATAACTTAATTGCTGTATAGAATGGGGGCAATCTAAGATGAACATAAATAAGCCACTTGGGAAAGTAGACATCATTATACTAAGGGAAAGGAAAAGAATCTATTGAAGGTTGGGTAGGTTGCTGCCCAAATAATTCTCCTGATCTGGGTGTCATAAACCAGTGGAGACTCTTGGAATGAATCCTCTAAAGGAATTATATTAAAAAAAATAAAAAGAAAGAACTGGACTTGGAGTATTGATGTTTATATTTTCTAACTTGTAAGTTTAACTGCCACTTTCTAGAGGAGAAGAGCTAGGGGGAGATACTGAACATCATAGTTACTCTTGAGGTTGAACCCATCCTAAACTTTACTAGTGTAAACTAGTATGCATAAACATGTAAATATGGATAAAGGTATAATAGTGATAATTAGTGCAATCTCTCATGAGAGACATGAATTATTGAACTCTGAATATAACATTATTATTGATTAAAAAGTAGTATAAATAAATATGATACCATGGTGGATTGAAAATTGTAATAATAATACTTGGAGTGGTCCTTATCAATTGGCGAAATCATTGAGTAAATAAAGGAATTTATAATTAATTCTAACTATTTTATTATTATTATAAGAATTGATGAGTAACTAATAACCACAAGGATGGTGAATGTAGGTCAACTTGGACGGGAGGACCATAATTGAACCTCTGAGTATTCTCAGAAAGGGGAAAAGGGTATTGTTAGTATGAATCTTAATTGCAAGAATACGAAAAAATACCACTTTAGCTGTGCATAAAAAACATCCCTAACAGCAAAGATGGCTGCCAATATCTTTAGATATACAATTAGTTGACCAAGATAAATGCTGCAAAAATATAGATCTATGCATTAAAAGAAATTAAGAAGTAAATAAATACACGAGTTTCTCCATGCATCCAATAGACAAGACAAGAATATGTTTAAAGAATTTTGTATTAATGGCACCTGGGAGGAGAACATAGAAGGATGTTACCAGTCCTCCTCAATGGGATGGGCTCTTGTAAGTCCTCAACACTTCAAATCTAAAATCCCTCTCTCTTGATGGTGTAGAAAACCCACACAAAAATGGAACTCAAAGGGAGCTCACAAGAAAAATGGTAGCAAAATATGACAATGATGGTGGATCAAAGTTAGACCAAAAGTATAGATCAAAAGTGATCTTTGGGAAACAAAAGGCAATGAATGAATGCAAAAACCCTCCTATTTATAACAAAACATTGAGTTAGTCTAGATATTGGTGCATAATTAAAATATTATTAACCAAATCAATATCCAACTTATATGGAATATTTTATTATATTTGTTGGAGGGAAAGAGAATTTGACTTGCGTCAAATCACTTTATTTGTAAATAATAAATAAGTAAATGATTTATTTATTAATTTGAGGATGCGGTTGAGTAATAATCAAATAAATAATGATTTATTTAATTATCTATAAATGATTTAGTCACATTTAATAAGGAATATTATTTAAATAAGGTTTAAATAATTATTCCTAGAAAATGATAAGGTAAATAATCATTAATTTTCCTGTTTTGGGTTAAATATGACCAGGAAAATTAATTAAACTGTTGTTTAACTAATTATTCCTTATGGAAAATCAAACAAACATAGATTTATTTAATATTTCTTCATGGGGTTTCCTATTTAGACAACAAAAAATTTAATAAATGTGGTTTACTACGTTATTTTTCATAGTGGAAGCAATTTTACTTAGGGTAAAATTGGTCTTACATGGTGTACTTGCGTCCATCTAATAATAACAGGTTAGATGAACAAAAAATGGTGTAACAGATTTCCCCCAGCATGTGAGCGTTAGGAGCTAATCGTATGACCTAAGTACATTGTAAGAACTCAATCACTAGACACCGAAAGGGAAGTTAGAGAGAAAAATATAATGTAGACCAAAGCACTAGAGGACTAGACCCTGAGGAGGAAAGACTTACAGGTGCGACAAGTCTCTTTTATGAGTGAGTGCCTGTGATATAAGCAGAGGGAAAGGCATACCTATGCCCACCGAGACAAAGTATAAAGAATAATGCGTCCAGTAAACAAGGGATTGAACTATATAGTACATGCTGGCATAAAAATGAGCCAGATAAGAATATGATAATGAATCCCACACACATATTGTGCCTGGGATAACAACCATGACTTATAAAATAATATCTGAGTACATGAGATACAAATACAACCCAAATTCCCCTATAAACAGGAAAGGGCTCTGAAAATCTGACTGATACATGCAAAAAAAAAGATGTTGCAAGCGGCTTAGGCCCACATCATAAAATCTATGGAGCTACATCAAAGGTTGTAATGAAGAGGTCATCCGTGCATGTGAGTGGTTACTTATAGGGCCACCCCCTCATGCGGGCTGAAAAATATCACACACACCCGGGAATCATTGGTCCAACCTGCTGCATCAATGAACCATCAAGTATATTGATCTTGATCATGCTGTAAGGAGCTGGAGCTGAGAAACAATCAAGTCAAAGGGCTGTAATGAGTCCCTTTTCCTGATTCGAGGCACCGAACAAGAGTGGAAGCTAGAACCAAGGTACACCACCCTCTAGACTTGTCTTCTGGAATGAACGATCTTATGTTGACAGAAGGAGGTCTACCATAGGTGAGGCAATAAGAGATCCTCAAGTAAGGTACAAGAGAAAATAGTAGAGCGACTAACAGACTAACACCAGGGACGATGATGAAATGGGGGGTACTTCGTAGCGGACATACGACTTCCCTTATTAGAGCATAAAGGGCATGGATGATCTGGAAGCGACTGACACAATATAAAAGGGGATAGGGGATAGTAAGACTGAAGGCCATAATGTGCAACACAAGAGAGGGAACAAGAAATGAAGGATGGAGGACTATAGCGGGATACAAGGGGACTCGGGATAGACTCCATGAATGCGATGATGAATCAAGTCGGATGCTCTAAACAAGGGTGACTCGATGATGCTGCCACACATAAAAGGTCCAGTGGGGACCATAAAGACATGAGTACAAGATGGTTACTCACAACGAAAATCGACACAAGCATGGAAAAGTATGGAGGCGAAGTGGTGCCCCAAGTACAAGTGTTGCAAGTGAAGAAATTCGATTTTGAGGAGTGGTGAAGTGACGCTTCTTGGACAAAATGTGTCCTGGTGAAGTATCAAATCACAAAAAAATAATAGATACCCATTTGAGGGCTTGGTGAGAGCTTTCCAACTGAGTTACAGTTTGGCTGCAGCAGGCGAAAGAAAAATCAGAGGTTTCTCTTTTAATAAGGCATTTTCCCTCCAAATTCACTCATTTGCAAGTGTAGTTGTGGCGAATGTAGAGAGGATAGAAGGCCCTGAATCTTTTGGCAATCGTAGCGGACAAACCGATCATTGGAATCAAGATCTGTCAGTTGCAGGTAAGAGGCCTAACCCTACTCTTTCATTTCAGTGGATTGAAAGTTTAGTTTAGGTACCCAGAGCTCATGCACAAACCAAGTCACACTTTTTGGGGTATGTTCTGCGACCTGGGTAGCAGGTACTGGGTAGAAAACTGTGACCTGTCTGGGGAAATGACCTGGAAAGTGTGACCTATTAGAGAAAGGGGGTTGCGGTGTTGTTTTTGGCTGAGATATGGGATTTTTATGGTTGAGGGGCATAGGTGCCCTCAAGCATGTTGTGGTCATGCCAAAATATTTTCAGAAAAAGGGGAATCTAAACACATTTTTAGGATGTGGTGTGCCATTTGTTTTCGTTATGGTTATGCAGTTTGAGAAAGGGAATGGAGGATTACTAATCTCTTTTGGTACTACATATATGAAGAAAATGGACTAAGTTTCTAGGTTGGCATATATTGTGTCACTATCCCAAAAAATGGTTTTGGAGATAATGAAGTGGTGCTCTCCTAGAAAACCCACCGGTTGGTCAACAACAATGTCTAGGGGACTGGGTTGCTGATGTAAGATGAAGAAATGATGAGGGGTATCATCCCTAGAGTGATATGAAGTGATATGGGACTCTAGAGGTTCTTCTAAATGAGGAAGAATAAGGGTACTAGAGTCAACACGACCACATACACTAGGAGAGTTATGGATACTTGCTTCTCCTGGACTCTCAAATATGGATGCCCTCTTACCCAAACATTGGGTGTCAATGTAATGGCCATAAGGTGTATGTGGTTCGAATGCATGGTTTTGATGTAAGGGGGGATATATATAGTCAGGGGTGGTTATTGCTTCCATAATTTTGTCATCGTAATAGAAGATGGAGTGGTTGGTGGAAGAAATACCACCTAACGCGACGAAGCTATTTGACTCATCATCATGAGAAGAGAGGTTCACATGTGCATAATCACAAGGGGTGACATAAAAATAAGTAGATAAAGGATCCACTCATGTTGAGACCAAGGTGATCGCTGAAGGGAGGTTAGGTGAAACATAAGGGGAAGGCCTAGGGGGGTCTTCCACCGAGGATCTCATAGATGATGACAGGTAGTGGACAGTGGCTGAAAACTTTCATTTCGACATCCGGAGGGGGAATTTCTATGGGAGTGGATGTGTCCTCTAGTTCTGATAAAGCAGAAGGCGCAGATAAGGGATCGAAGGACTCATTGCGCTTGGCCTTGAATTGGTGAACCACTTCAAAAGAGGAGCGGTACTCATCGAGGCGGGGACAAAGGTGAGTATAGTGGCCATGGAAATCACACAAAGCACAAGGATGATTTGTGTGCAAATACTTGAGTTTTGAGACTGAATCGGGTATAGTGACATATAACTCTAGGATGTCAAACTCCATAAATGCTTTGTTTACCATGGGCTTGAGACAAGTAAATTCAGGATAATTATGGGTGGCATGACCGACAACATCACACTAAGCACACGAAGGAGTACGCTTTGGAGGCTTAGGAGGAGCATCCTTGTCTTTAGATTCCTTCTTATGATATTTTCCCCCTTTACCAAAAGTTTTCGCAATAGGAGGAGGTTCCTATTGAGGTGGCTGAGGCACGGTAGCAGAGGGATGGGTCATGGGGACTGATTGGACAGGGGTCAAAGAAAGATAAGGTTTGGGCTGACCATGCGAGGTGGCAGCTAGAGATAGGGTAGCCATAAAAAGTACCAATAACACTCCAAGAGGGGGAGCTAGGAATGGTATCTGACCGGAGGGGTAATGGCAAGGTGGGACAGCTCCAAGATGGTTAAGGCTTGGAGGAGCCATTCTAGGAGGGTAGAGAGGCTCATGGGTACCAGTTGCAGGTGAAGGGTCTAGAGGAGGGGGTCCAGAAGGCTAAATCGAAGTGCTAGGAGCAAGTTGCGGAGGGCAGGGATGCTGACTAGCTGAAGCGGGCCACTTGAGGGAGGCCCGAGATGTTTTCATCATGCAAACATTGAATGAGCTTGGATAAGAGACAAGAGGAGGAAGACCAGGGAATGAACCAAGCAAAGAGGAGTCTTTTTAGACTCCAGGTGAGACACTGGTCAAGGGATCGACTATTTTCTTATTGGCCACCGAAGATATGATGGACTCCGGGGAGGTCTGAGACTTTGATTCATAGTATGTCAACTGGTCAATGGTGACTATCTTTCCATTATGGGGAAAGGACATCTTCCGGTGAACCGCATATGGGACAATAAACATCATATAGGTGTAACTACGACCCAATAGAATGTTGTAATCTAAGGGGGCATTAATGAATTCTACGTCAACGTAAAGAGTCTTACCTGCAAGAGTAATAGCAAAATTGTGTAATAGGAAAATGGGCTAGGAGGCATGGCCATCCCATGCTCAAAGAGTGATCGTCAAAGGAGCCAACTCAGGTGATCCACATTTCTTCCAAACCGAAATGGACATCACACAGGTGGATTCCCCCTCATTAATGATACAATGGGAAACGTTGGCATTCTGGATCTTGACTGGGATTTGGAAGGCGACAGAAGCAGGAAGAGGAGGATGTTCTAACCAATCAACATCAAAGACGATCAAACGATCATTTGAAGGATCTAAAGTGCCCATGGAAGATAGTATAGCTTTTTGTTGTGAAGGGCACGACTAGAGGAGTTCCAGGGTTGATATGGAAGCAGGAGATTGTGCTAAATCATCTACTATACTATATGAATGGGCAAATTTTCTAGAAGAAGCATTTCAACATAGTGGTCCCTTATGGATCTTGTTATAAACCTCTGCATTAGGCTGAGGGATCTACAAAGGACCATTAGTTGTTGAAAGAGTCTCTGTAGAACTTGAAGTAGGGATCTCGGGGGCAGACGTAGCGGGAGGCTTGTTGTACTAATGAGACTGAGTCTGAAGGTTGAGGTCAACGGTTATAGGCTGGTCAGATTTCATCATGAGAATCTGGTAATCGGAGGTACCAGATGGAGGAAGTTGAGTGGCCACCTGACCTTCAAGTGGTTGGGTAGCCACAAATCCTTACTGAGGGAAAGGATTAGTAAACACAACCGGTTGACTAGGCGTAGGATTGGGAGGACGGAAAGGAAGGCTAGGTGTCCTAGCTGCTTGAGACTCCCACATCTGCTGCATTTGTGGTAAAAGAGGACAATCGTGCATGTAATGACCATAAACACCAGAACATGAAAAAATCTTATTCATGCGAACATGCTTGTCTTGCTTGGGCTGAGTGCCCTATTACTGGTTAACAGTGTTAGATGCATTACTTCGAGGATTAGGTCTAGGATTACCGGGGGGAGATTGATTTTAAGTGCCTTTCTTCTTCTTTTTTGAAGGAAGAGGATTAGTCACACCTTCCTATGCATAAACCTACCCCTGAGGGGGCAGTGGCTACTGTTGTGGGGGTTGAGAAGGCAAGGGAGGCAGAGGTGCTAATGCTGGAGGAGATAGAGCACCACACTCCAGATATGGATAATAAGGATGTTGGGTAACATTGTGGTAAACAAGAGGTTGGGCAAAAGGAGGAGGCATGTCGTATCCTAGATACATGCTACCGGGAGGGGGAAAAGTGCAGGAGGTGCTGGCCGCTCCTTGAGGGAACCCATAGCCCATGGGAGGCTGAGCATATGGATGAGAAAGAGCTCAAACGATACTGTCGGTGGCATGAGATGCTCCTGGTGCATTGGCATCACCGGGTCTATGAAGATCAGGTAGAACAGTATAGACATAACTAGACTGAGCATAGATCAAGTCATATTTTAATGCAATGGAGAGCAGCTTCTTCAGTTTGAGGGAAATTGGATGTGACATCTTTGCCGATAGCAGGAAAAATGGATCTAAGGAATGAGTCCATGTACACACAGTCTTTGGAGGTAGGGACTCGACATAGGCTCTTTCTTCTCTGCCATTCATGGACATGACCGGATAGGCAGGTTGCAAACGATCGACAAAAAGAATTCAAAAGTTCAGTACGAGTGTTATAACGAAGGGGAAGCTGGAAATAAGGAAAAAAATCCTAGGAAAGAGTTGCAAAGGTGGTATGAGAGGATGGGGCCTGATCAACATACCAGTTAGAAGCTTCGCCAATAAGTGTACGTTGGAACAACCGAAGACGGACAGAGTCATCGGTAATGGAGTTAGATGAACACCACATGTGGAAAGATCGAACATGATTTGTAGGATATTCTCCAGCAAGAAATTCAAACTTGGGGATGTCAGAAGGGAGCTTGGTTGGCATAGCAGACCAACCAGCATCATGGTGTATAGGGTCATTGATCAACTGGTTAAAATCGGGAAGATCGAGGCCTTCCATATAGGGGAACAAGGGAGCAGCTAGAGTCGTTCTTGTTGCGGTCCCACTACTAGTATTCCCAGCATTAGGGTCGGGGCTACCAGTAGCATTAGGTCCTTAACCAGACATGGTGAAGGTGACAGGGAGAGAACCGAGTGTGGGACCGGAAGGGGAACCCAATGAACCAGAAGAACAGTCGGAGTGCAGACTCAGTGGAGGAATAAATCGAATCCTATGCGGAGGAGTAAGTCTTCCTATCAAAAATTGAGGATGAAGCCCAAGAAGTATTCAAGATAAAAGCCTTGGTGGCACAATGATGACGGCACAAACATGTCACAAAGGGAAGAGAGACCAACAAGGGAAAGGAGGTGCAGTATCAACTGATTACAATGTCGAAACAAGGGAAGAGAGGTGTAGGATCAATTGATTACAATGTTTTAAAGTCTTTGTTTGGCAGTGTTAACCAAGCTCTTATTTGCTTAGGGTGTGTGTGTTAAGTGTGTAAATTTTAATTTTTAAACCCAGATGTTTGTAGAGAAAAAGAAAAAGTGTGATATATAACTGTAAATAAACCTACAGATAATAGTATATGAAACTGAAATAAAAGAAAATAAACAGCTAATTATGCATTAATCTAAACTCAAGGAGGCTGGCCTCTCAACAACTAGTCTGTAGGTGGGAAAAAATCTAGTCAAAACACACCAAAATAGCCAATAGATCTAAAGTCAGGAGGGACAAAGATCTAAAGGTTAGATCTACTGGAAATAGGTGCAGAAAAAAAACAAAAAATAAGAGGAAATATTGCTATGAATGAGGTGGCGAAAGGCTATATCTTGGAGGGAAGCGGATGGGACCCTAGAGCAAAACCCAAAAAAATTAAAGGAGGTGTTTTGGATGGATAAATAACCAATCTGAAGTGGATCTGAAGGTAAGATATCAGATCTGAAAAACGGTTGAACACGCTAAAATTTCAGACAACCTGCAGCAGCTAAAACTCTTCCACAAAAGGTGGAAGGTACTGAAGCCCCAGGGGGCTAGATTCCAACTTTGTTGAGTAAAACAGAATAATTATAGGTCCAAAATGGGCGGATACGGAGGTGAAACAACCTTAAACAGAGGCCGAGACAAACCCAGAAAACTTTCAGAAAAACTCGCGCAAAAATTCCAAGTCACAGTTTCTGACTTGATTTCTCCAGAGGTCGCAGGTTTTGGCCTGCTTTCTGTGCCCTAGAGGTTCAAGTCGCAGGTTTTGGCCCAAAAAGTGTGACCTGCACTTCCAGCACTGTCGAGAGTAGGTTTCAGAAGAATGTGTGGTCTTAGCTGCAGCTGATGTCGATCAACTGCGCAATAGGTCTGAAAACACATGGAAGTTAGAATTTTTAATGTTTTAGGGTTTTATAGGTTAAAAATAACATCAAGAAAAGAAAAAAAAAAAGCAGAAGATAAATATTAGGGTTTGAAGTAGCTAGAAATGCAGGGATCTGAAAAACGATAAAGGTCATAATCGTAAACCTGTGTGGAGTCGCCAGTTGTTAGTAAAATCTTAATTGCAAGCGTACGAAAAAAGACCACTTTAGCCATGCATAACAAATAGCCCTAACAGAAAATATGGCTACCAATATCTTTAGATCTGAAATTAGTTGACCAACATAAATGCTGCAAAAATCTAGATCTATGCATTAAAAGACATTAAGTAGTAAATAAAAACAAGAGTTGCTCCATGCATCCAATAGACAAGACAAGAATATGTTTAAAGAATTTTGTACTAACGACACTCTGGAGGAGAACATAGAAGGACGTTACCAGTCCTCCTCAATGGGATGGGTTCTTGTAAGTCGTCAGTACTTTCGATTTAAACTCCCTCTCTTTTGATGGTGTAGAAAACCCAAACAAAAATGGAACTAAAAGGGAGTTCACAAGAAAAATGGTAGAAAAATATGACAATCATGGTGGATCTAAGTTAGACCAAAAGTATAGATCCAAAGTGATCTTTAGGCAACAAAAGGTAGTGAATGAATGGAAAAACCCTCCCGTTTATAACAAAACATTGAGTTAGTCTAGATGTTAGTGCATAGTTAAAATATTATTAATCAAATCAAGATCCAACTTTTATGGAATATTTTATTATATTTGTTGGAGCGAGAAAGAATTTGACTTGGGTCAAATGCATTTATTTGTAAATGATAAATAAATAAATGATTTATTTATTATTTTAAGGATGTCGTTGATTAATAATCAAATAAATAATGATTTATTTAATTATTTATAAATGATTTAGTCACATTTAATAAGGAATATTATTTAAATAAGGTTTAAATAATTATTCCTAGAAAATAATAAGATAAATAATCATTAATTTTCTTGTTTTGGGTTAAATATGACCAAGAATATTAATTAAACTGCTATTTAACTAATTATTCCTTGAGGAAAATAAAAAAAATGTAGATTTATTTAATATTTCATCATGGGGTTTCCTGTTTAGACCATAAACAACTTAATAAATGTAGTTTACTAAGTTATTTTTCATAGTGAAATCAATTTTACTTAGGGTAAAATTGGTCTTAAATGGTGTACTTGGGTCCATCTAATAATAATAGGTTAGATGACCAAAAAATGGTGTAACAGGTATTACAAAAAACAAGAAGTTACCGCATTAAGTACAACAAAGGTACTTCAGTCGGGAAGAACTTCTTGTGAAAATTGAAATAAAGATTGTAGGCGTAAGAAGATGGGCCAAACTGTGTTGAAAATAATGAAATACCGAGGACGGTGTTTCGCTCAAGCGGGGGAAGATGTAACACCCCTAATGAAAAGTAAATAATTAATTTACTTTTACTACAGTAATTCAACAAACTATAGTAATTCATTTTTTAAATTTATCTTTATTTTTTTTATTTTTAAATTGGTTTATAATTTTGAACATAATTATATTTATAAATAGATGTTAATTAATATTATATTTTTATGGTTGACATACATAAGTTATATGAATTGGAATTAAGAAGGCATGAGAAGGAAACTCAGAAGAAGAGGCCCGGTAGTAGTTACCTAACTACTAGACAGTTAGAAAATTTTGTTTCTTGGTCGTTTCACCCAAGAGATAAAAATAATCTCAGGTGGGAGGAGAGGGGGTACACACCCTCAAGAAGAAAGAAAGGAAGAGAAAAGAACACAAAACTGAGACTTTTAATTCGTGATTGCAAGGAAGGTTTCCAGAGTTGGACCTCAAACCAGTGGAATTCCTTCTAGAATCGTGCAAGACCGAACCTGGAATAGGTTTGGAGGTCTGCAGGAGAGTTTATACTGACAGTAGATGTGACTCACTATCTAGTAGTAGGGGCTCGAGGAGAGCATCAAACGTAATTGTTGATCTCATTGGTAGGGAGGAGGGCTCTTCTGTTGATTTTTCCTACTCAGGCTTCTGTTGGTTAGTTTAATATTTGTGAATCCTACAGGTATCGTAATTTTTTATTTACTTTTTATTTTTGGTAAACATTGTAATATTGCACTACTAGATGAAAGATCGGGTAGTTTAAACTCTTATTGTATGATATTCATGCAACCATGATAACTCTAAAATAATATATAGTTGTGAAATTCATGTGTAGCGGACTTTGCAAAAAGAAGAGAGTGGTTATAGCAAAGGTTACAACAAGAAATTTATAAAACCTTAGTATCCATGGAGTCGGTAAAATAATCAAGTTATTCTAAAATCTTAAATGTAGCGTAAGGTGCACAATATCAGTAACTTAAGTTACTGTCACGAGAAAACTAGATGAAATATAGAGAATGGTTAGCCCAACCTGAGAAGGGACCTCGGTCAAGTTGTACATTTAAGACTGGAGCAAGGAATATTATGAAAACCCAAGATTCATTCTAATAGGTGCCTAAGTAGGTTTAGTGAATCTATTCAATTATATTGTGAACTGTTATTATGTACTATACAAAGCTAGTAGAAGACAATGTAACAAATGTTAAGTAAATAATGTAATAAGAGGAAATACAAGAGAATAGAAGAAGCCAATAGTTAAAAAAAGGAATTTGAATATATTTATCATATAATTGCAGGAAGTAAAATGAAATTACACAAATACTGTGGAAAATCCCCATATAGTGCAATGTCGAGTTAGGAAACGCTGGAAAAGTGAGCGTTTTATTTCGGATGGGTCTAATACCTCCACAGAAAATATTGTATTCATTTGTATAGGGAATCTTACAAGCTAAAGCTAAATAAAAATAATTTATTAATACCATAGCCTAATTTTAGCAGATTTTAGCACGCACATGGCATGAGTTCTGTTCCAAATATCTAAAAAAAAGTCTGTGTACAAAATCTATATAAAAATTTATAACCATATGTGTATAAAACGAAACTACACCTGGGTGGTAAAGTGATTTCACTGCTCAAACAACGAAATCATAATATTCCTATAGGTCATACATTGAAGAAAAATTCCACTGTGCATTCATTATTCCCAAAATAACAGAGTTGTAAATAACTTGACTGGAATCGTAACAGGGTATTCAAATTATAGAACGATTATGGGAGTTCTATACCCTAGGGTTAATGGGTAACCCCAGAGTAACCCCAAATCCTTTTACTTGGACCAAAGAAATTGGAAACAACTATAAAATAAGATGAATACAAGAACCCCTTTTGAATTGCACAAGAAATTCTCCAGCGAGATGCATGTAAGCGGACATACTGACACAGCTGAGCAATACTTGGAAAGTTATAACCCTCATTGCAGAAAATAGCCCAACTTGCAAACTTCAGGGAAAACATATTACCTGTACCATGAAATACCACAACAAGGAATTAACAATTGTATAAAGAGCCAAAGAAAACAACTCAGAAAGGTTAAGATTAGAGTTGAATTTCCTAGAGGAATATGATACCCTAGAAAACCTCCAAGCCCGCAGTCGTGTATCCAAGGGATAATGATTCGGAAATTTGGAATAATTGACTGAGAAAGTAGTAGTTAAATTAATCGAGCAGGATGTATTTAAGGTACAAAGAGGATGGCTAATTAGTGGTGCAACACTGCCTCTTAGCCTTGAGTAGTCAAGTCTATTAGCTATACAAAGGAATGCCTCCGACACATGCAACATAACCAACCCTTAATCGGTTGTCTGAATCCTCGGGGGTCTCTGTGTGAAGTAGGGAGTCGAACTCGGGCCACAAATGTAAAAGGAACAGGAGTGCCATGAAAACGAATATTAGAGAAAATGACAGAGTGTGAAGTGTTTGGTTGGGGGTAACACCCTAACCATCCTCAAGGCAATCCGAGCCGTCGGATGAATTCTAGATACATGGTCGAGAAACCCTCCACGTGTTAAAACTTTATGGCAACCAATGTTAACCCTTAAACCTTGAATAAGATTGTTCACAAAGATTTAAAACTAATGTCAGCCATAAGCTGTCAGTGTAGGGTGAACGGACATGGTGGTACAATACCTATGAAGTTCATTAAAAAGTGAATTAAAGATATGAGATGGTGATAACTCATGATAGACAATGTTGTTAATCATTACATACCATACATACAACTATGGTAAATGACATCGAATTCATACTAAGTGACAATGAATATAAACGGGAACCTTTGGATATGCTTTACCTGCAAATGAATGCCTCCGGCAGATGCAACATAACCAACCTTTAACTGGTTGTCTGAATGCTTAGGGGTCTCTTGGTGAAGAAGGGAGTCAAACTTGAGCCACAAATGAAAAAGGAACCAGAGCGCCATCACAACGAAGATCAGAGCAAATGATAGTAGTGCCGAGGGTTTGGGTGGGGGTAACACCCTAATCAACCTCAAGGCAATCCGAGCCGTCGAATGAATGCTAGATACTTGGTCGAGAAACCCTCCACGTGTTAAAACTTTATGGCAACCATTGTTAACCCTTAAACCTTGAATAAGAGTGTTTGCAAAGATTTAAAACTAATGTCAGCCATAAGCTCCTAGCATAAGGTGAATGGACTTGGTAGTACAATACCTATGATGTTCATAGAAAAGTGAATTAAAGATATGAGATGGTGATAATGATAGTTGAGGTTGTTAATGATTACATACCATACATACAACTATCATAAATGACATTGAATTCATACTAAGTGACAATACAACTATCGTAAATGACATTGAGTTCATACTATTGACAATGAATATAAACAAGAACCTTTGGACATTCAAGTTGAGTACTTTCCATGAATTAACTTTAATAGAGTTAATAATCATGGTATTCAACCTTGGTGATTGTGGAAATTTGGCAAGTAAAACTTGTGGTAATTTTTTTTTTTTTTTATGGGCTATGTAATGACAATTATAGATAGATGTTACAGTACTATTCTATGGATAAATGTTTATCTAGTTAGGTGATATAAAGAAATCAAGCATAGATGATTTCTAATCCTAATCCCTTTCTCACTCCGAGTCTTATTAAAACAATCATACATTGCTAAACATTTATTAAACTGTTTACATATTTTCAGTGTACACATTCATATATATGCTATGCATGATATTTACATGAATCAAATAGGAAGCTATCATGCTTTACACAGCACTTATATACACAGTTCTTAACGTTTTTATCAACCCTAAACAAACAACTTGAAAAAGGTACCTCAATCTCCAATTCAAAATACAATGAAAAGGGGTTTTACAGCCGAGAGCTCTTAGTAGCTATTTCTTAACAGTTTTTACACCAAAAGACTCTTACTTTCACAGATTCCAGTCGAAATGAAGTATGAAGTCTTATTTTAGGTGGGCAATGCATTCAAGGCGCGGGGTTGCAATAGCCCAGAGTTCATGGGCCTTGGGTAAGGTTATTCCATTAAACCTTTCTGTCATGTCCACTTCTTGATTTGGCCCATTCATGTCATCCAAGGGAAGCCTCCAGTTGAAGCAGTGACAAACCAAACTCTACCAAAAGCGTTCCCAATTGCCGTCCGGCACATGTTCTCCTGCCTGCTCCGAAGGCAAGCCACGCAAAGTTTTGACCTCCATTTGGATCTACCTCCGTGTCAATTCTTTCCATGAATCTTTCTGGCTTGAAAGTTTCGGCGTCTTCCCATAACTTAGGGTTCCTCGCAATCGCCCAAGCATTAATGAGAACACGAGTGTTTTTGGGGATTTCGTACCCCAACACATTGCAGGTCTGAGTAGATAAGCGACGGTTTAAAAGAGGCCCCGCTGGGTGGAGTCGAAGCGTTTATCTCACCATAGCTTGTAAATAAACGAGTTGAGGCAGATCAGATTCGCATACCATGCGAGCTAATCACACTCTCCAGCTCCTCCTGAAGCTTTTTCATAGACACTGCAGGGTTTCTCAGCGCTTCCGACATGTAAAGAGTCGTTTCCGATATTTTATTTAGAGAATAAAATTTATATTTTTATATCTTTTAATTTCAAATTATTACATGGAAACTCATTTATTTACCTTTTAAGTGGTTTTATTTAACATATATGTGTTTACCTTTATATATATATATATATATATGAAAAGGATTTTGGACGATTCTTATACACTATTTTGATATTTAATATTTAATTTCATTAACTTTCAAATATAATAATAATAATAATAATTATTTACTAAATTATTTATATATAAAAGATAATAATAATGATAATAATTATTTATTATTTTATTTATATTTTTTTATTTTTTATTTTTATTTTAAAAATATCTATTTCATTTTAAAAACTTGAAAGATTATAATACATTTTTTACAATTTCGTGTCAAGGATTATTTATGAGTTTTTCTTATTTCTTTTTCCCTATAAACATAAATTTACCATACATAATTATCTATCATCATGAAGAGAGGTTTTTTCTCATTTTTTTTAGAAAGTTCTATTGCAATTGGTTCAAGTGAATTTAAGAGTGCTTTCTTACTATCAAAATGATTAGGCTCATGGTTCCACTTCTTCCAACTAATTCCAAGGACAATTAGTGATGTTCTTTCATTACCCCACTACAATATAGAGGGAGGTTTTAAGACAATATTTAAGACAATTGTCTTAACTTGAGACAAAAGAAAACTTGTGTATTGTCTTTAAGCAGGTGTCTCAAATTAAATCATCTTAAAATTAAATTGTCTTAAAATATTGTCTCTATAAAGACAATATATAACACAAGCATTTTTGTCTCTCCAGAGACAGTTTCATTTTTGTCTCTCAAAAGACAATTTCATTTTTGTCTCTCCAGAGACAGTTCATTTATTGTCTCTTATGAGACAATTTCATTTGTATCTCCAAAGACAATAGTTGGAATTAAAGACATATTGTCTATATGGAGACAATGTCTTTAATCCTATCTATTGTCTCTCTAGAGACAATATAGAACAATGAATCCAGAAAAATATCTCACCATTAAAATAAATCAATATAAAAATATTTGATTAAAAGAATCTCAATATCTTTGAATAATTCATATTAGGGTACAATGGAATCGAACAACCAATCTCCTGCATGGCAGGTGCTCATCCATTAAGCTAACACCCTTTAAAGAATTTTATAATAAGCATTGAATTTTAAAAATGTTCAACACATAATGGCATAATCCTTGTAAAATATATAATCATGCAAGCCCCTATTTTTAACTTAATAAAAAAATAACACAATGGAGTTAGCTTTTTAACTTAATAAAAAAATAACTCATTGGAGTTAGCTCACTGTGACACGCTTGTAGCTTGACTTGCACAAAAATCTAATAATAAACAATAATCTACAAACAAATTAATCTAGCCATACAAAGAAAATTAACTATAATCTGCACAAGCAATAAAACCACCACCCAAAGAGCTACACCAGCTTGCTAGTAGGCATTGATCAACATGTATGATCTACAGCCAAATTCAAATTTCAGACCTTCATAGTCTTGAGTTCATCTTGACACCTGCATGAATTAAGACAACATAGCCAGAAACAAATAATACTAATTAATACCGTAAGTAAAACTAACGAAAAATAACTAATAGCTTCATTAGTTCTTGACAACTAAGTTATAATAGATATTGTCAGGTTTTAGAAAAATTTGAAGTGAAAAATGTATAAAAGATTGTTTCATGTTGCTCATAACCATGAAACCAAGTTTGCCATGCTCTTTTGATAGGAAGCTTAAGTTGATCCATACAATATCTGGTCGATATGACTAAGACTTGGGCATCAGTATCTCCACTGCAACATTTTTCAATAAACCAATTATATATCATGTAATCAAACTTTTACTTGTAATCGAGAAAAAAATCAAGGTGTTGGATAGTTCGGGTCAGCTAAGTTTAGTATGGAAATGCTTGCATACCTATATACCCATACGCAAAGGCCTCCTGGTATGAGTTTTTGATATATGGGGAGCACAGAGTCCGGGGAATCCTTCCAGTTGTCAAAGATGGTATAACTGCAAAATTTGAATTATTCAGAACTATATATAAATCGTTGAGTTTGAGTTAACATATTTCTTACTTGCAGGGAGCCCATTGCAAAATTTTCCACCTTGAGTTGCATGGAGTGCGTTTTGAACATCTGGTCTATTGTACATATCAACCCCTCCATTCAAAAATTTGGCCAACAGCCCCATTCAAATCCGTTTAATACCCCTGTCGTGGCCTAAAACCCCCATATTCTGCTTAACATTACTATTTCTGCCCATAAAATACACTGCAAAGGCTTAAACCCACAATTAAAATTTATATCGGGTCTAAGCCCCTTTTGTTTTGATTCCCCATGTGACTTATGTGCAAAACCGTGTGTTAAAACGAAAGGAGCCCATTGCTTTATGTTTTCGGGCCAAATCTTAGCCGCCCGATCCAAAACAAATCGACGACCCATATTTTAATCTACCATGGTGGCCCCCACGCCCAAAAACCGGTGGTCTATTTCGCACCACCCATCCATAGCAGGCAGTATTTCCCACGGACCTAGCGATTCCATACGTTGGGTGACGCGTGTCCCAGTGTACGATATCCAAACCACCCATTTCACGCATTATTCTCCGGACGAGAGTTGGGTAGCGGAATTATCATCGACCGTCCGATCCTGCGCTCTCCATCTGACGGTGGTCATTCTCCAAAGTCGCACGAGATTTAACCCAAGTCACGTAATGCTCGGGTCCACCATTCCGCCGCTGTACAATGCACTCTCCACCGTTGATTTCATTTTTTATTGTGCGGCCCAGAATTTTTCACGCATTCCGTTAATTGATCAGGTCCACCTCCATGTCGTCCCTTCCACTTAGCTTCCCGTACGCCCACGTGTCGTTTGCATCCGCCGCCACCGTTTGTATTTTCTGTTTACGTGTCTTATTACATGGTTTATGTTACGTACCATCGCCTTGTTCTAGCTTTACCGTTTCATTGTATATTCCATCGCCACTCTGCACTTCCCCGCCATCCTTCTCAGTTCATGTCATCAGTCCATGGTCATGCTCATGTCCACCACCTTTGTTTCCAGTCTTCTTAACTTATTTGTGAATTTTGTAGGTTGCAATGACGAGGGATTGCCATAAATCTCCGCCTCCATTTTAAAAGCCGAGAATACGCAGCAGGACCCTGTTTTAAGAGAAAAAAATATAGAAAAAGATCCAGAAGCTGCTGTGATATGAACACCATAAAGAGGGGCAAGGATCTAAGTCTGTTAAACCCTCCAAGGTCATTCAAATAAACATGGTGAGTGGATGAAGAATTAATGGGGCAGCATAAAAATATCAGCGAAAGATCGAGAGATACAGCACCCTGCATCAAAGGTCTTGGATTTAAATTTAAATATTGGAAGGTACAGTGTTCAGAAAGAAATATCCTCAAGGTGATATTTTAGTCAAGTTCCCTTCAGGAACGTACAGAATGTTCACGAAGAGTTACCCTTACGCCTTGTTCCTGAAGAGATTTTCTCTCGGTGCATATATTTCTGGAGGTAGATTGCAAAGTACATATAATTATATTCAGTCATTCACAGTATGGGCGCGAATGTTTTCCGCCACTTTGTTTCAAGTCAGATCATTAAATGTGTATCACCTACCTCATTATCTGGAGCTTTCTATCTCTTCTATAAAAACGGGAAAGAAAGACATTGTAAGGGTTCCAGATTTCTATCAGCAAACTGTGCAGTGAAAGGCTTTGTATACATCTTGTAAAGTTTCTGTATGAAGGCTCAGAGCCCGTAGGGTCTCAGTGAGGAGGAGTTATAACTGTAATGAGTATTCTGGTCTTTGGTATCCCACAGTATGTAATCTTTTCTTATGTGTTAATATAATATCTCATTTCATTGCATTTATCTTCTTGTATCATGTTCTAGAATGCGAGTGGCTCACTGATCTTAAGTAAGGATTCATCCTAGTTGCGCTCATACTTGGATTAGTCAAGCGCTTAAACAGGCCTACTGCGTTAGAGCATCGTTCACAAACCATGTCATTCATATTTTCAGTTATATTGAATACTCGAGAGAGGTGCTTTTAAAACGCCATTGTCATGCATGGATTTCGAGTTGACAAGCCCATGCGTGTCTCCGTTGTGTATATGGGCATTGCACCATGTTAACTCAGTATCTCCCTTTTCCAGGTTTTCTCTACCGCATCCATGATCAGACGGATTGCACAATATTGAACTGCCCTTGCGCAAGTCGTCTTCAATCGTCCGCTTTATTTGAGTTTTCACACAGTCGTTCCTACATTATTCTTATCTTTGTATCAGCTTCTGAGAGAGTTTGATTCCATTTAAACTAATTTCCTTGTTTTACAAGAGATAGTAAGAGAGCTTTTGGATTGACAACCCAAGATATATTATGAGCTCCTTGCTATGCTACGATGTCCTAGGCACTGGTCTATAGCAACTCTAGGATGTCTCTAGGGTAGACAATAATTGTCGACAACATGGTCTGTTATAATATTTGATTGCATAGTTATCCAGACACGGATCATAAGATGATCGTGATGTTGTACTCAACCTCCTTTTTAACTGTGAAAGGTGAAACAATACATATTATATGGTTGAAACAACATGAGAAATATATGAAATTTGTAACATTTTATAATCAAATATTCAAAATATTTCAAGACTATAAATAATGAATTTGACTTCCTTTAATTTACTGTATTATGAGTGTGTTATTACTTATATGATTTTTTGTGCTTGTGGTAGCATTTACCTAGCACTTGGGTGTGTAGAGACTGTACTTATCAAAACCTTACAAACCATAAAATTTAGAACATAAGCCTGCATAAAGGAGAAGTAGAACCAACAAAACATATTCAAAAGAATAACCTGAGGATGAGAAGAAGCACAACCGTTCACCATGAATTAAACTAAGAACCATTCACCATTCCAAGTTCCTGCAAACATGAGATATATTTATAACAAATTGATAGATTTCAATAATTAAACAAAGGACTGTTCACCATTCAAAAGAATTCAACAGATTCTTGAAGAGTGGGACCCTCTCTTCTATGAAACCCATTAAGGGGATAATTATCAATAGATGGGACATATAACATACCCATTTGCATAATTTTTTTCCTATTCATTGAATCCAAAATATACAACAAGCCTTACGTGGCTAAATTTGGGAATGAAAGGAAAGATCCAAACAAAGATAAGTAAATGATCGATGGATTCAAAGAAACAATTTCTATCATTTGTCCTGAACAAAGGGAGCTCTAAAGAACTAATTTACTACATTTATCACAAGGAGTAATCCATTTGAAAATGTAAATGTACTCATTGATATGATTACTATGAAGCTTATTGCATGCTGATCATGTTTTGGTTTTGAAAATCTAAAATTGCAGACGCTTGCACCTCAAGTTTTTCCACAAGTTCCCAACTTCTTAGTAGCAAAAATACCATTTGTACTATTATTTGGAGTATGTTCCTAAAGAGGAGTGTTCTCAACATGTCATTTTCAGAACATTCACAAGAACCAATATTCATTTAATTTAGATCTCCATGTCCCCAATGATTCAAATTAATCAAGGTTTAAAATCATCCTCCCTTGAGGACTTTTCTAGATATATTCACTTCTAGCTTTTACACTCTGATTAGGGCTGCCCTTACTTGTTATTTGACCAAAGTCCCTTTTATTCTGCTACTTGCTGAAAAGCTAGAATTTGAAGTTTGAACTTTCGTCTCACCAACTCAATTTACAAGAATCCTTTTGCATTAATATGATGATTTGAGTATCAATTTTATGCTAAGCTTCCACCTATAGCATTGAGAAGAATACGCTTCTTCTATGAAAATGCAAATCTGAACTGTAGTTGGTACCCAATATTGATTTTCTCAAAAATATGTTCTTATGCCATCATCATACTTCTCAAAGCGTGCTCGAACGACATGTTTATTTTTTTAAATATATGAATACCTGACAATATAGTGAATTTGAAGCATGCATGTACACATAAATAGTTGACCTGGTTAAAATATTCCTTTTCTACTCATGTGGACATAGCAATGCAACCAGCTATTACAGGTATGCACCTTGAACATGTAAGATTTAGCACTTGGGTCATAAATAAATTGTGTGACATGCATAGCTCTATTCATTAATTTTCCATAGTTATAAGACATATCATAAACATGAGGCCCCTTTAGATACATCAGATATGATCCACGATTTTTTTTTCTAGCTCAGTGGAACTATCATCTAGGAGAGGATAACATGGTTCTTTTCCTTGGGAGACCTTCCATATTCCATCTCATCAATGATCATTTTGGCATGCCATTCATGTTCAAAGATACAATTGTGTTGATTCCTTCCAACAACATCTAGGTTTCTATCAAAATTTCTACTATTCATTTGGCTAACTGGTCGTTTTTCAAAGGCATCAAAAATAAAACCTTCAGATGTACTCCCTTCCTGTCAAATTTCCAGTTGTATTCATCCACTTGAGTTTTTGCTGATCTCTGTGTAGTTTTATTTGAATGCCTATTCCATAGTTCATCAAGAAAATATCAAGTTAATCATTCCTATGATCTCCAACATGGTTCTTAGGATATTATATCCCTGTACGTCAAATTACTTCATATGTAGATCGCTACATTTTTTGTCTAAGGGTTACTATGCAATACCATTATATTTTAGGATTTTTTATTCGAAGAAAATTTTGACTTACTCTTCTTTCAAAACTTAATGCTAAAATTATCCTCTCTATGGAAATATCCCTTCAATTTCCTCATGTTAAATACCCTTTGTTTCATGCATAACAATCATTACAAATCATTTTGACTGATACAGCCCCAACACCGAATAATGAAATGAAAGTGCTAATGATTACCTTCATACTAAAAAAAAATTGTGCAAAAATTGAATTAGAAACCCAATTTGAAGTTACAACTAAGATTCCACCAGTACCCTTGTACCATAGAGGATAGAACTCAGAGTTGATTACCTAAGAAATTTTTCCCATTCTAGAGGTGAAATAAATAATGTTTAGTTCCAACTCAAGAATAGTTGCCTAACCATACTGGCTTGGGAATCCTTAGTGAACCATTTTGGCATGCCATTCATGTTCAAAGATACAATTGTGTTCATTTCTTCCAACAACATCTAAGGTTCTATCACAATTTCTACTAGTCATTTGGCTAAATGATCGTTTTTCAAAGGCATAAAAAACAGAACCTTGAGATGCACTCTCTTTCCATCAAATTTCTAGTTGTATTCATCTATTTGATTTTTTGTTGATCTCTGTGCAGTTTTCTTGAAATGCCTATCCCAAAGTTCATTAAGAAACTATCAATTTAATAATTTCTAAGATCTCCAACATGGTTCTTAGGAAATTTATATCCATGTACATCAAATTACTTCATATATATATAGATACATTTTATGTCTAAGGGATACTGTGCAATACCATCATCTTTCAAGGTTTTTTATTTGAAGAAAATTTCAAGTTATCCTTCTTTCAAAACTTAATGCTAAAATTCTCCACTCTGCTACAATCCCTTCAATTTCCTCATGTGAAATACCCTCTGTTTCAAGTATAACAATCATTACAAAGAACTTTCACTGATATATCCCCAACAACTAAGAATAAAATGAGATTACATTCATATTGAAAAATGTTTGTGCCAAAATTGAATTAGAAACCCAAATTGAATTTGAAACCAGGCTTCCACTATTGCCATTATACCTTAGAGGACAGAACTCAGAATTGATGACCCAAGAAAGTGTTCCCATCCTAGAGGTGAAATAATAATGTTCAGTTCCAACTCAAGAAAAACTGCCTAACTAGACTGGCTTGGGAATCCTCAGTGAACCATTTTGGCATGCCATTCATGTTAAAAGATAAAATTGTGTTCATTTATTCTAACAAAATCTGGGGTTCTATCACAATTTATACTAGTCATTTCGCTAACTGATCATTTTTCAAAGGCATCAAAAATACCTAGAAATGTACTCCCTTTCCATCAAATTTCTAGTTGTATTCATCCACTTGAGTTTTTTCTAATCTCTATGTAGTTTTCTTTAAATGACTATCCCACAGTTCATCAAGAAACTATCAAGTTAATAATTCCTAATATCTCCAACATGGTTCTTAGGATAGTATATCTCTGTACATCAAATTACTTCATATGTAGATAGCTACATTTTTTTATCAAAGGGCTACTGTGCAATACCATTGTCTTCTAGGGTTTTTTTTTTTTGAATAAAATTTCAAGTTATCCTTCTTTCAAAACTTAATGCTAAAATTATCCTTTCTGTTGCAATATCCCTTCAATTTCCTCATGTGAAATACCCTTTGTTTCAGGCATAAAAATCATTACAAAGAACTTTCACTGATATAGACACAACAACTAATAATGAAATGAAAGTGATAATGATTACATTCATATTGAAAAATGTTTGTGGAAAAGTTGAATTAGAAACTCAATTTGAATTTGTAACCAAGCTTTCACTATTACCCTTGTACCTTAGAGGATAGAACTTAGAGTTGATGACCCAAGAAAGTGTTCCCATTCTATAGGTTAAATAAATAATGTTCTGTTCCAACTCAAGCATATCGACCTAACCATACTTGCTTGGGAATCCTCAGTGAACGATTACTGAGACTCATCCTCATGAGCATGCCTCACTACTAATTTTGACAATAAATAAGATTTTGTAACCAAAAATTTTCCTCTATATGAACAATATCCACATCAAATTCCATCTTTTATACGTCTCATACAGTCTCATGTTGTACTTGTAGAAATATTTTGTGGACATTTTCAACCTAAAAATTGTTGGGTTGCTTTCTTGCTTATCAAAGCATTTAAGCTATAATTTATCAAAGAAAGCATGTGGCTTGCCAAACCATGCTCCCACACTGACCACTGCACATCCACTTCACCATACCCCAATGGTTATTTATTTCCAACTCCTACGAAAACATTGTTTCTAGTGCACCAGCATTTATACTAACAACAATATAATGGTTCCCAAGGAAAAAAAACCACAAACATCATAACCTACTTTCGTTGTAGAGGGACAATAATATTACGTTGTATGGCATAGAAAAATTATTGGGTATCGTGAAAACTTAATATTTCAAATGTGTCTATCAATACCATCAACTATCTAACAAAAACATGCACAACAGTTATTCAAAGCCTATGAAAATTTGGGGGTTAAATGTTCCACCTTGAAAAATATCATCCTATCATTTTGTGCTTTTATCAGTCCTTTTGTCTGAGGTAATTTTGTGACTAATAACTTCATTGTCACCATTAGTGAAAACTCTATTCCCACATACTACATCATTATTTTCTTCTGCAATACCCACTTTACTTTTAGTTCTACTCTTCTTGCAAACACACTTCCCAGGAAATAATATAAGTCGAGGGCCCATGCCTCTGTGGTTAGATGATCCAATAGTCTCTTAGCATCATAATACATATGAATGGATAGTGATATATCATGTTCAGGAATAATTAATCCATTTGGTGGACACTATAACAAACTATGTAGAGATTGATCATATGTCTGCATAACCATTGATGGTCTAGCCACTTAACAATTGTGGAAAACCATACTAGCCTTAATAACATGTCTACAGAGATTTCCCGATATACACCAGAGTAATAATAAATTGAAAACTATATAATAGGATTCCACACAGTATGTGTTTGTGAATGATCACTTTGGCTAACCACCTTAGCTAACTTAATATATTTTTCACTCAAAGTAACATCACCATTAGAAATGTGCAGTGCCCTATGCCATGTAATGGAAGAAATTTATCCATCTTTCATATATCCACATAAGTCATCTTCCTCTGAGAAGTGGTCAAACCAATAATGTGAATACACCTCAGTAGTCATTTTGTGCACCTACCAATCAGTATGTTAACATGCACATGTGCCCGCTTCCTGATCTTTCACTTTATTGAGTATATTTTTGTCCCTTCTCTCTTTACTTACTCTAACCTCAGAAAAAGTAAATGGACAACTTCTATGCCATTGGGCTTACTATTAACAAATTTTTAGGCTCTTCCCAATAGTGATGGAACATTTTCTTCAGGACCTATAAGAGCTATATTTAGAAGGACATAAGGCAACCGAGATAATGATGGTGAAAGGAACTTTGGATGTGATTCACCCTACCTAGTATCATTTGGTTTCCTTGTCATATCACATAAAACATTAGAACTGAATGATGAGGTATTTTTTTATGACTCCCTGAATCAACTAAGATTAATTGTTCAATCTAATTTGCTGAGAGATATATAGTGTAAAGCCAAACTAAATGAGAAAAGGATATCCATGGGTATTTTGTATATCATCCTTGAGCCTCACTTACCCAAATTTTGATCTATACAACAACTCTACACACTCAAGCAACAATTTAATTATTCCCATTGTATAAGCAACATCCATTGTCTTGGTGTTAAAATCCTTTACTATCATTAGGAGTACTTAAAATCAGTTAAGAAAACTAGACTATATGGTACAAATGAGCTAGTAGAGTAGTAATTTTAAGGGGAATTTTTCTCCCTCTTCTTGTTGTGTTAACTTCTATGTTTCCTCATGTTCATTGTTTACATCATCCCTGCGAGATGGAAGTGTTTTCATTTTATTTAAATCCTTAGCTGGTTCTTCTAACATCAGGCCAGGACTTTGAAACTTCCTTGACACTAGTTCTATATGCTTAGGATTTTCATTACAAAAAGATGACCTCTCACTTAAAAATTCCACCAATTTCCTAAGTAGTTGCTCATAATTCATTTTCACTTGTAGATTATTTTAGGTTATACACACTCCCATGCCTTCGCACATGTTATAAAGGGATTCTATTGTTGGAAAGTGTAACTAGGTTTGGTCTTCATAATGACTAGTTATTATGAATTTATAAAGATAAAGATAATAAAATGTATTTTGTAAAGCTTTCTTCATGGGTTTCATGTGCAAGGATTTTTTATTATAGGTCAAAGAATTCTTCTTGATGTCTTTAGGGATTTGTCATCTTTTAATAAATTCATAATTTATATTCATGCAAATGAAAGATTGTTACACTTAGAAAATGTCTAGGAATTCCTTCAAGACCTTGGCACAGTTATCCTCCTTGATGCTGACATCAAGATGCATTATTAGTAATGTCGGCTGACAACAATAAGTCACAATGGTTCAATGGAAAACGTAAGCTAATAAACAAGGTTGAACCACTATAAATAGGTGCCTAGGTACCTCTCATTACAGCATAAAAGAATCTCGCATATCTCTAATATTCTCGGGCTAAATTGCAGGAAGGAAGTTTGGATCAACTTTGAGATTGCATTGTGAGATTAGGGTCCAGTTTGGGTGCAAAAATCAAGGAAATTTCAACGAATAAGGGCTAACATACTTTAGCATTCAATCTACTTACCTCTGAAGGACCTGTGATATGAAAAAATATCTGAAGATAAGGAAGGACACCTCTGAAATAAGGATCACAGTGCGTAAGTGTAAAGGAAGTACAACGAAGTGTTAAGGATCACACAACGAAGTGTTAAAGGTCACACATTGAAGAAGAAAACAAAATAACAATTCTTGAAGGGTCTATCATATTCAGACTAAGTCTGTACTCTTTCTTGTGCAATCATAGTAGAGGCCGAAGGTTGTTTCATGAGTGTAACAGTTTGGTCTAAAGCTATCATTAAGAGCAAGAGAGTGTTGGAAGGGGGCCAAAGGGAGGAGACTCTTCGACCGAAGAATAGGATACTAGTGGAGTCTATAAGGACTATGTCAAGAGCTAAGGAATATAGAGACTGAGATTCTCCAAGTAACAATGCTAGACAGTGCAGGGAAGAAAGGACCGAAGTATGAAGGCCGAGGAAAGAAAAATAAAATGACAAGGTCTTGGAGGCATACAAAGGTCAAGAGTCTAGGTCATGGTAATGGTACTTGTCACTTCCCACTTTGAGAATACCACTATATATAGGTTCATAGGTACCTCTCATTACAGTAGAAAATAATCTCACATATCTTTGAGATTCTTAGTCTAAATTGTAGGAAGGAAGCTCAGATCCACTCTTAGATTGCAGTGCGAGCTTCAGGTCCAGTTTGGGTGCAAAAATCAAGGAGAGTTCAATGAAGAAGGGCTAACATGCTTGTGTTGAATCCACTTACCTCTAAAGGACTTGCAATACAAAACAATATCCGAAGATAAGGAAGGATGCCTCTACAATAAGGATCACAATGCGTAAGTGTAAAGGCAATAATAAGAAGCGTTAACGGTCATACATCGAAGTGTTAAGGGTCATACAACGTAGTTTTAAGGGTCACACAAAGAAGAAGAAGGCAACAAAACAATGCTTGAAGGGTCTATCATATTCAGACTAACTCTGTACTCTTACTTATGCAACCATAGTAGAGGTCGAAGGTTGTTTCAGGAGTGTAGTAGTTTGGTCTAAGGATATCATTAAGAGAAAGGGAGTGTTGGTAGGAGGCCGAAGGGAGGACACTCTTGGACTGAATTTCATTTTTGGCTCCTTGATCAAATCCTAAGCTATAACAAACCATAAATATTCTTGCGAAAGTTAATGTATTGGGTTTCATGCCTGCCAATTTCATTTAAAAAAAAATTAATCTCCTTACACTGCTCACTCTATGCATAAACTACAAACATTACATTCCAAGAAGCCACACCTCTTTTAGGCATTTCATCAAATAGTTTCCATGCATCTCTGTTAAAATACCATATTTTTCAAGCTATCCTTCTTTCAAAACTTAATGCTAAAATTCTCGTCTCTGTTGCAATATCCCTTCAATTTCCTCACGTGAAATACCCTTTGTTTCACACATAACAATAATTACAAAGCACTTTCATTGATAGAACCCCAAAAACTAATAATTAAATGAAAGTGATAATGATTAAATTCATATTGAAAAATGTTTGTGCCAAAATTTAATTAGAAACCCAATTTGAATTTGCAACCAAGCTTCCACTATTACCCTTGTACCTTAGAGGATAGAACTTAGAGTTGATGACCCAAGAAAGTGTTCCCATTCTATAGGTTAAATAAATAATGTTATGTTCCAACTCAAGCATATCGACCTAACCATACTTGCTTGGGAATCCTCATTGAATGATTACCGAGACTCATCCTCATGAGCATGCCTCACTACTAAGTTTGACAATAAATAAGATTTTGTAACCAAATAGTTGCCTCTAGATGAACAATATCGACATCAAAGGCCATCTTTTATACATCTCATACAATATCATCCTGTACTTGTAGAAATATTTTGTGGACATTTGTAACGTAAAAAATGTTGGGTTGCTTTCTTGCTTATCAAAGACATCATGTGGCTTACCAAACCATGCTCCCACACTGACCACTAGGCATCCACTTCACCATACCTCAATGATTATTTATTTCCAACTCCTACGAAAATTTGTTTCCAGTGCACCAGCTTTTATACTAAAAACAATATAATGATTCCCAAGGACAAAACAACCACAAACATCATAACCTACTTTCATTGTAGAGGGACAAGAATAGTACCCTATATTGCATAGAAAAATTCTTGGGTATCGTGAAAGCTTAATATATCAAATGTGTTTATCAATACCCTCAAATATCTAACAAAAAAATGCACAACAGTTATTCAAATCCTATGAAAATTTGGGGGCTAACAGATCGCACCTTCACAAATCTCATCCTTATCATTTTGTGCTTTTATCAGTCCTTTTGTGTGAGGTAATTTTGTGAATAATAACTTCGTTGTCACCGTCAGTGAAAATTCTATTCCCACATACTACATCATTATTTTCTTCTATAGTACCCACTTTACTTTTAGTTCTACTCTTCTTCCAAACACACTTCCCAGGAAATAATATAAGTGGAGGCTATGTGCCTCTGGTTAGATGATCCAATAGTCTCTTAACATCATACTACATATGAATGGATAGTGATATATCATGGTCACGAATAATTGATCCATTTGGTGGACACTGTAACAAACTATGTAAATATTGATCATATGTCTGCATAGCCATTGATGGTCTAGCCACTTGACAATTGTGAAAAACCATACCAGCCTTAATAACATGTCTACAGAGATTTCTCGATATACACCATGAGCAATCAAAAATGGAAAATTATATACTAGGATTCCACACAGTATGTGTCTGTGAATAATCACTTTGGCTAACCACCTTAGCTAACTTAAGATATTTGTCACTCAAAGTAACATCACTGTTAGAAATGTGCAGTTCCCTATGCCATGTAATGGAATAAAATTATCCATCTTTCATATATCCACATAAGTCATCTTCCTCTGAGAAGTGGTCAAACCAGTAATATGAATACACCTCATTAGTCAGTTAGTGCACCTACCAATTAGTATGTTAACATGCACGTGTGGCTACTTCCTAATCTTTCACTTTATTGAGTATATTTTTTCCCTTCTCTCTTTACTTACTCCAACCTCAGAAAAAGTAAATGGACAACTTCTATGCCATTGGGCTTACTATTAACAAATTTTTAGGCTCTTCCCACCAGTGATGCAACATTTTCTTCAGGACCTACAAGAGCTAGATTTAGAAGGACATCAGGCAATTGAGATAATGATGGTGAAAGGTTTGGATGTGATTCACCCTACCTAGTAGCATCTAGATTCCTTGTCATATCACATAAAACATTAGAACTGAATGATGAGGTATTTTTTTGTGACTCCCTGAATCAACTAAGATTAATTGTTCAATTTGATTTGCTGAAAGCTATATAGTGTAAACCCAAACTATATCAGAAAAGGATAGCCATGGGTATTTTGTATATCATCCCTGAGCCTCACTTACCCAAATTTTGATCTATACAAAAACTATACACACTCAAGTAACAATTTAATTATTCCCATTGTATAAGCAGGATCCCCTGTCTTGGTGTTAAAATCATTTATTGTTATTAGGAGTATTTTAACCAGTTAAGAAAACCAAACTATATGGTACAAATGAGCTAGTAGACTAGTAATTTTAAGGGGAATTTTTTCTCCCTCTTGTCGTTGTGTTAAATTCTATGTTTTCTCATGTTCATTGTTTACATCATCCCCAGGAGTTGGAAGTGCTTTCATTTTATTTAAATCCTTAGCTGGTTCTTCTAACATCAGGGCAAGACTTTGAAACTTCCTTGACACTAGTTCTATATGCTTAGGATTTTCATTACAAGAATATGACCTCTCACTTAAAAATTCCACTAATGTCCTAAGTAGTTGCTCATAATTCATTTTCACTTCTAGATATTTTGAGGTTCTACACACTCCCATGCCTTTGCACATGTTATAAAGGGATTATAGTGTTGGAAAGTGTAGCTATGTTCGGTCTTCATAATGACTAGTAATTATGAATTTATAAAGATAAAGATAAAGATAATAACATGTATTTTTTAAAGATTGCTTCATGGGTTTCATGCACAAGGATTTTTTATTAAAGGTCAAATACTTATTTATGGATTTTTCATCTTTTAATAAATGTATAATTTAGATTCATGTAAATGAAGGATTGCTACACTTAGAAAACGTCTAGAAAGTCCTCGAAGACATTGGAACATTTATCCTCCTTGATGTTGGCCTCAAGGTGCATTGTTAGTCATGTCATCTCACAAAAATAAGTCAGAAAATTTCACTCTCAAAGGTCAGCTAATAAACATGGTTGAACCACTATAAATAGGCGCATATGCACGTCTCATTACAGCAGAAAAGAATCTCACATGTCTCTTAAATTCTTGGGCTAAACTGTAGGAAGGAAGTTCAGATCAACTCTGAGATTGCAGTGTGAGATTCAGGTCTAGTCTTGTTGCAAAAAGCAAGCACATTTCAAAAAATAAGGGCTAACATACTTAAGTATTGAATCTACTTACCTTTGAAGGACCTGCGATATGAAACAATATCTGAAGGTAAGGAAGGACACCTTTGAAATAAGGATCACAATGGGTAAGTGTAAAGGAAATACAACGAAGTGTTAAGGGTCATACAACAAAGTGTTAAGGGTCACATAGTAAAGAAGAAAATAAAATAACAGTGCTTGAATGGTCTATCATATTCGGACAAAGATTGTTCTCTTGCTTGTGCAATCATGGTAGAGGCCGAAGGCTGTTTCTCTAGTGTAACAGTTTGGTCTAAGGCTATCATTAAGAACAAGAGAGTGTTGGAATGAGGCTGAAGGGAGGAGAATCTGTGACCAAAGAATAGGAGACTAGTAGAGTCTGTAAGGACTATGTCAAGAGCTAAGGAATATAGAGACCAAGATTCTCCAAGTAACAGTGCTAGACAGTGCAGGGAAGAAAGGACCGAAGTATGAAGGCCGAGGAAATAAAAAGATAGTGACAAGGTCTTGGAGGCATACAAAGGTCAAGAGTCTAGGTCATGGTAATGGTACTTGTCACTTCCCACTCTGAGCATACAACTATAAATAGGTTCCTAGGCACCTCGCATTATAGTAGAAAATAATCTCGCATATCTTTGAGATTCACAGTCTAAATTTCAGGAAGGAAGTTCAGATCCACTCTGAGATTGTAGTGCGAGCTTGAGGTCCAGTTTGGGTGCAAAAATCAAGGATAGTTCAGCGAATAAGGGCTAACATACTTTTGTTGAATCTACTTACCTTTGAAGGACCTGGAATACAAAACGATTTCTGAAGATAAGGAAGGATGCCTCTGCAATAAGGATCACAATGTGTAAGTGTAAAGGCAATACAACGAAGTGCTAAGGGTCATACAGCAAAGTTTTAAGGTCACGCAACGAAGAAGAAGACAAAAAAACAACGCCTGAAGGGTTTATCATATTCAAACTAAGTCTATACTCTTATGTCTGAAATCATAGTAGAGGTCAAAGGCTGTTTCAGGAGTGTAGTAGTTTGGTCTAAGGATATCATTAAGAGAAAGAGAGTTTTGGAAGGAGGCTGAAGGGAGAACACTTTTGGACCGAATTTCATTTTCGGCTCCCTGATCAAATCCTAAGCTATAACAAACCATAAAGATGCTTCTGAAAGTTAATCTATTGGGTGTCATGCCTGCCAATTTCATTTAAAAAAAAAACAATCTCCTTACACTACTCACTCTGTGCATAACCTGCAAGCATTACATTCCAAGAAACCACACCTCTTTTAGGCATTTCATCAAACAGTTTCCATGCATCTCTGTTAAAATACCACATTTTTCATACATGTTGACAAGATTATTCCCCACAAACATGTTTGAGTGAAACCCAGTTTTAATTATGTAAGAATGGACCTGACCTCCCTCTTCTATGGATTTTGAAATTGAATAATAGCTCCATCATCTTTTCCCGTAAAAATCTCATCCCTTCAATATTTTCCCGAGTCAAAATCTCTAATACATTATCTATATTGACGATAGAGTTTTTGGCTCCCTCCTCCACTATCTCTATCGATGATAGAGTTTTTGGCTCCCTACTTCTGCGATGCTTTACTTTGTTGTTAACAAAATGTTATCCCTGTCTAGTTTTCCCACCAATCCTTGGCCATACCCTGTTAAAATTTAAGTGGAGTGAGAAAATTAAATTAAAATGTGTTAAAATTTAAGTGTTTGGTCGTACGCTTTTAAAATGTAGTGGAGTGGGAAATGACTCAAAATAATTTTAATTACGGGTTAATTTTTTTTTGCCATAATACCCTCTTAAAATGGGGGGAGTGGGAAATGACTCAAAAGCATTTTAATTGCGGGTTAAAATCTTTTGCCATAATGCTCTCTTAAAATGGGGGGAGTGGGAAATGACTCAAAAGCATTTTAATTACAAGTTAAAAACTTTTGCCATAATGTAAAAGAAAATTATTTTAATATAAGAAATATTTTAATTTTCTTTAAGTTATTTAAATATTATAAATATTTTAATATTTTTTGAAATAAAGGTAGAAATAATGTTGAATTTGCAAGGCATTTTGTCTTCTCAACTTTTATTATTATTTTTATTGTATATGACCAGTATATATCTAGCTTAACTTTCAAATTTACCAAGTGTTTAGAGGGATCAAATATCTTTTCACTCTAAAAGAGTTTTGCACCTTAAAATATTTTGTCCCTTCCTCTTGGTGTTTGGTAGATCCAAATTTAAGATGGATCTAGATTGTTTTAATTATTAATTATAGTTATAATACTACTACTAATAATAATAATAATTATTATTATTATTATTATTATTTTTAAGAAGACATTACGACATCTCTACCATGAGAGAGGAATTCAACTATGGACAAACCTTAGAGGCTCGTGGAAAAAATGCAAGCAAAGAAAGGGATGTGGAGTTTAAGACTAGAGCAAGGCGTAGTTTTGACAAAGAGTAAATGGGTTGTGGACAACGTTAGGATCTGACATTCTTGTCAAAGTACAAAATAAATATGATAGCCATGCATTTTTTTATCCACATGATATATATTTTTAAGTATAAATATGGTTGCCATGATAAGCCCTTTGAAGACACACAACTACTCATCAAATATGTTTTTCAGATAAGATGTTGGTTTCTTACTATCAGGCCCAAATGAAGGAGTTGGTGGATTATGCATTGGAGGAGGGGGTTTTCAACAAATATGGGCTAGTTCCAAGGATTTTATCCATTCACATTTAGAAGTCAAATCAAAAGGTCACCATGTCACGGTTTCTGGGCCTACCAAGTCTTTGGAAAAGCAAAGATAATGATTTGATAGGCCAGTGATCTGGCAATTTGGAGGCCCTAACCCCTGTTCCAATTGTGTGTTATTTAGGTTTTCTAGTTTCAGCTAGCCCAAGGCCCAAGGTGTTTTTTCAAGCAAGGGCTAAAAATATCTTCTTGGGGTTCTCTGGCTTCGAATTGGTTTCCCTTTAATTCCAAAGATCAAAGGAAGACATACAATGTGTTATGAATTTCTTGGGGTTTTCAAAAGTTTCATAAGTTACAACTTTATCTAATTTTTTTTCTTGCTTGTCTTTCATCTCAAGTGTCATTGGCCTCACCCTCCTTGGGAAAAATATTGAAGGAGAGCGTTGCCCCAGTGACAGAGGAAGGTTGAATTGATGTTGAGAATGGTGTTCGGGCTTTCAAGGAGAAACCCTCTTGTAAACAAGAATGAGTTGGATGGTTGAGGGTGTCAGTTGGATGTATATAGATTAGGAATTGTTGTATGAGTTTAAGGAATGGTTTACTAAAATGGGATAGAGTGACATAGCAATCATACGTTAAATGAGCTCTCCTTGGAAGGCTTTAGCAAGATATGGTGTAAGGCTTGACACAAGATTACTTATCAATTATGATGACATGACTATGCATATTTAGAATACAAGAGGCTCTTGCATGTTGGTGTGTCCATCCTAAACAAATCATCTTTTGGCCGAGTTTGAATATAGCGATTATTGGGTAGTTGTAGTCATTTTTTTTCTCCCAAGCTTTAGGGGAAAGCTAAACATGACATCTTGTTATCATGAATTTGTTGATGTTGAGCTTATGATGCTTCTTGCATTGCACTTATAGAATAGGTCATCCAAGATAATATTCCTTAAACTATCAACAAATAAGTATTGCATTGTTTCTATGCTTCGTATATACTTCACATTTTTTTGTCATGCCTCTGAAATATCTTCGCACTATTACAGACCTCAGAGAGATACATCACATGATTTCATGCCTCAGAGATTTCATAGAGATATTGCTTCAAAATTCGTTGTCTTTCTCTACATTTAGACTTCTTACTTTTCTTTAGATTTTTCACCTTTCAGACTTCGCACCTTTATGTCTCAAATTTGTACTATTGTTTATCCCTATAAATTTTTTTGATTGAGTAGCCTTTTCTTCTATTTCCAACCTCCAAGAGCGAGTAAGCTCATATTTTATTTCCATCATCCAAGAGTGAGTAACCTTGTCTTCTATTTCTAGTATCCAAGCTTGATTAACCTTGTCTTTATTGAGTAGCCTTGTCTTCTATTTTAGATCAGATGTGTGTGATAATCATAAGCTCCAATTGGTATGAGAGTGAACTATATATATAGTCTTCTCCACAATCGAATGGGTGCCACATGTAGCTTGGCCAATTTGAGGGTCATGAGGGATGACTTGGAATATTGGTGAAACAAATGACAAAAAATCATTTTTTTTCATTTACAAGGGTCACGAAGAACATACCCTTTTACATTTATTTTGACTGAAACAAGCATTAAGAACATGCTAGAGAATAATAATAATTTCTCTACTTTTGTTTTTACATGAAATACATTTTTATATAATAACAATTAGGAATACATGAAAAGCTACCATGAAGGTGGGGAAATAAAATGGAGTTAATCCAAACCCATCCAACAATGTAAGAATTTCATGTATATACTATTTAATTTTTTATATATGTTTGACCTATTTTTGGTAATAAGGTTGAGTTTTACCTATGATTTCTCCTCTCAATGTATCTTCTAGCCACACATATGTTAAATGTATTAGTGTAATTACGCTTAGAATAAATCCATTCCTAAAGAATGAGGTGGCATTCTCAATAGATGCAAAATTGAGATCCAGTTGTAAGATGACCTTGGTCAACTTTGTATTAAAGGTATAAGAAAGGGGGTCAAAAGGGGATGAATCTAGATATGGATAGCTTTAATATTGCACCATTCATGTAGTTGGGGACTACTTGTGTCAATTTTGAGTTGTTGAAATTCTCATGTTGCAATGGCTATAATACTTTTTCACAAACGATAATTAATTCTCTTGATACAAACAGTTCCTTCTTTATCCTTTAATCAACAAGTAGCTATACATGAAAAACTTCAAGCAGCAATTCTTCAAAAATAACAGTAAATAGAGATCACAATAGACAATAAGAAAGAGACAAGAGACACCAAGATTAGGCTCACATCTAGGGACAACCCCACAAGGGGAAAACCCAAAGTTATTTCCTTATGAGAGAGACATTATGTCCATCAATAGTACATATGAATGTTTCAATAAATCCAAAATAATCAACAATGGGATACCCAATCAAAATTCTTCACAAAGAAAGAGAGATATTCGACATATATCCAATGAGAGGCTATGCATAAGGAGGCCAAAATATGGGCCTATAATCACTGTGAAAATAAGTCAAAATCCTCATTGTAGTTACCACAAAAGTCTGCCAATGAACTGTCAATAATTTGGCCCTAAAACCCTTGTCAATATTCTAGAGTATGTCACATAAAAGAACGAGCTTCTTTGTAGCTTCGGCCTCAAAAGAATCAACAAAACAAAGATTAAGATTATCCCAAATCTTGCATTGATTATGTTGGGCTATATCTTACATAATATTTCTAGTGTCCCTCTGGTTCCATGACCAACCTACAACATGTTATCCATATATGACACAAAGTAAATGGTTCAATCCCTGTCATATTAAATCAACACTCTCACCTAGTTACTTATCACACCATAGACTAACATGCCTTCCCTCACTATGCAAGTTGGCCTTTATTTTTAGAAGATTAGGAGTTAGAGGGTAAACATGATGAGGTTTTCATTTTCTAAAGATGAGTCTATCATAAGGATAAGCAATTTAATGAGAAAGAAAATCACAGTATTGACCACTCACTTATTATCATTCCCACACCATAAAAAACCCTAAAAATGTCATTCGTAAATCTCTTCTGTAGTTTCCTAATGTCATTCAAGTAGAATCTTGCAATTACTTATTTCAGTAATGGTGTGATCATTTTTGTATTCTCTTAAAGGAACTCTTTCTAGAAATGCACCCCATAAAACATATATCATCAAGTTAAAATGAATGGAAATGAATGAATAAGAGGGTGTGTCAGGGAGTGTCAACGAGTATTAGGTGTGCGAAGGGGAGAGTGACAAGGAATTTTAGGGAATGCTACGGCATGTTAAGAAGTGTCAGGTTGTTCTAACATGTGCCAAATAGTGCCAATGCATGCCAATACATGCCATGTGTTAAGGCATGACAAGATGTGCCACGTGTTAGTGTATGCAAACACGTGTCAAGGAGTGCCATACGAAAAAAGGTAACACCAAGTTTAAATGAAAATAAATGAACACATATGAGGGTTAATAACTCAGGACCTTAACTTTTCAAGAGGGGCACACTAGACATACCAACACTAGCACCAATACATGACAAAGGCCAAGTGCTAGTGTATCTTAAGAGCCAAATCATTATCTAATACTTCTCTATTAATTATGACAATTGATCTCAAATAAATTTTATCTTAAACCATGCAAAGGTATTTCAGGGCATCCAAACGTATGCCAAGAATTGTCAAGTGCCACCAAGAGCCAATATGTGCCAGGGAGTTATAGGGCATGCTATGGAGTCCCAAGTTTTCTAAGGAGGGAGTGACAAGATATGTTAGATAGTTCCAAGGAATGCTAGAGTGTTAGGGAAGCATACCAAGATGTGCTAAGTTCCAATGTTTCTTGAGTGTTAGCGAGTGCTATGGAAACACAAGGGATAACTATGTCAAAATGCATGGAAATGAATGAATACGAGTGTGTGACAAGGAGTTTCAGTGAGTTCTAGGTGTGTTAAGGAGGGAGTGCCATGGTATGCTAGGCAGCTCTAAGTCATGCTATTGTGCTTGAGTGGAATGCGGCCAAGATGTGCCAGGTGTCAAGGTGTGCCAACACATGCTAGGAAGTGTTAGGGAGTCCTAGGCACACACAAGGGAGCATTAGGTGAAAATAATGCGTGAAAAATAATGATTAAGACATCGTGACATGAAGTGTCAGTGACTTCCAAGTGTGTTAAGGACAGAGTGACAAGGTATGTTAGGCAGTGATAACACGTGTTAGAGGCGAGGGAAACATGCCAAGATGTGTCAAGTTCTAGGGTGTGCTAATGCATGTCAAGGATTGTTATGGAGTGCTAGTAGAAAAGGTATTCTAGGCAGTGCTAAGGCATGCTAGAGGTTAAGGTGACATTCCAAGATCTCCTAGGTGATAGGTTGTACCAACACGTGCTAGGGATTGTTAAGGAATGTTATGGAAACACAAGGGAGAACTAGGTAAAAGTGCATGGAAATGAATGAAGAAGAGTTTGTGACTGGGAGTGTCAATGAGATCTAGGTGTGCTAAGGAGAGAGTGACAAGGTATGCTGGGTAGTGCCAAGGAATGCTAGAGTGCTAGGGTGGCATGCCAAGATGTGTTAGGTGTTAGGGCGTGTGAATGTGTGTTAGGGAGTGTTAAGGAGTGTTATGGAAACACAAGGAAGAACTAGATCAAAATGCATGGAAATGAACTAATAAAAGTGTGTGAAAGGGAGTGTCAATAAGTTATAGGTGTGTTAAGGAGGGAGTGACAGGGTTATATGTTAGGCAGTGCAAAGGTATGCTAAAATACCAAGGCGTGTCAGGAAGTGTTGGGTTGTGTTAAGGAGTGTAAAAGCATGCCAAGGAATGTAGGGGATGCTAACACATGCCACATAGTGCTAAGGAATTTAAACCATGCCAGGTGCTATGGCATGTCAATATGTAAATTGTTTTGCTTAGTTTTTTTACAACCAAAGTTGGATGTGATGAACCTTGTGTTGGTAACTTGTAAGTGGGATGAGTTGAGATTGGACATGAGTAGCCTAAGATGAGTTACAGGTAGTTCTTAGGTGAACATGCATATGTTGAATTTCCATGAGACATGAGAATCTGGGTTTGGTATTAGAATTTTTGATGCAAATAAACTCAAGTGCCACAATGCATCTACTTTGGACAACAAAATGTACACAGATCTCGGAATCAAATAGTGCACAATTTTTAACTTTTTCAAACCATTCTTCATTAAATTAAAAACTATAATAGAATAGGCTATAGCTCTTGTACCAGTGATCATGGCCCTTTACAATCACATTGATACAAGGAGTACAAATAGGGCTTGGTGTTAGTCCTTGGAAAACCAATCTACCTTGAACAAGACAACACTTAGCACACTTTTTTATGGTGGCCACACATAGCCCTTTTAGTCCACATGTCATGAACACATCTGGTGGGTCCTCTTGCCTCCTGTTATGAAACTCCTCAATCTACCTCTATCAATGAACTCACCTCCTTTAGGTTACTAAACCCGGCTAAAAAAAAATTCCCTCTGTCTACCTCTTATTCCTTTAATGTTTTCAAAACTTAGGGTTTTCGACCAGTGGTTCACAACTTTGTTTGAACATCTCTTTGGTCTGCCCTCTTTTTCCATACTCCTTCTCTAAGATGAAAATTATAGGTCTATGGAGGTTTCCCTTCTTCTCACTGACTCAATCCTCTGTAATACAGTAAAATATGGCGAGTTGGATAGCCCACTTAATTGCTACTTTAGTCCTTCAAAGTCTGCACATCCTTAGGAAAAATACACCTACCCTTCTACCAGTCTTGTTTTCCTTCATAGATACAAGATTTAGGGCTCTTCTTTGACAGTCACCTAACAACCCTCCAACTGTACTTGTACTGCCAAAAATTTCCCCAACCATTGTCAATTATTTTACTGATCTAGTTCCCACACGACTGCCATCATCTATGACTCTTCAAATCTGGCACCTAATAATGTTTTGAGTCCTATAAATATCACTATTCTTGTGTACCAATTTATTTTTTGTCCAACCTATGGAAAAATGTGAAATATTCCTCTTATCACCCTTCTAACAATTTGTAGATGCTTGAACTAGGGTCACAAATCATTCACTAACAGTCCTTTGACTAACTATTTATAGGCTACTTTAGATATTTGTCCACAATTCTATGGACAATCCACAAAAATCAACTCTTCATGTCAATCCATTCCTCATATGGCACATTTCTTCTACTCAATATTCTACATTAGGTTCCACCTTCCTTTGGATTTTCTACATCCGAACATACTTCTGCAAATCATCTTCCAAATGTGTGGTATCTATTGCAGATATAAACCTCTCTCTAAGGGTCATGACCCCTCTTCTTGTACACATATTTGTTACAGTCTTAAGGGCATACCTTATGGACTGAACATGCTAGGAAAACTCCCTAAATATAGAATTATACTTCTATTCTAATTTCTTTAGAACAAACCCTATCCACCCATAGAAAAAATAGAAACTCTTGCCTCCATAAGAGACTCAACCTAGCTCATATTCATCCATATATTTTCGGCATTTATTTGACTGAATATTGACCTAAAATTTAGATATCTATGACCCTCAAACTATGGTTACCTCAGTCAATATTACACCTGTGGCTAATTATGTTCTGGCCCTAAATTATAGTGTATATGCTCCTCCATTTGTGTTGGTATTTATCATAGATCTTACAACCTACTAACCACCACAAGATAGGGTCTCAACCATCCCTATTATTTAAAAATTTTATGCGGCGTTTAGACATAAACATCACTGAAATCACATGCCTAGATTCTCATGAATCACCTCTCTTGAGCTCGATCTTCCATAAGGGAACCAACTGTATGCCATCCTACTTCTATCTCAAACCCATTAAGGGATGTGACATTCTTGTGAACCCTCACATGATGATCTTGCTCTTGTGGATGATCATGGCCTCCCTTTAGCAACCCTTACTCGACCCTCTAACTCGACCTACTTTAGGGCTACATCTCTCCTGGCCTCCTTGATCAAATTAACCCCTTATCAATTGATGTTCTTTTCCTCATACTAAGGCCTCATTAAATAGCTTTTCATATCTAGGCCTCCTAATAACCCTTTGAAATTTATGGGATTTATCCACTTAAAACTTAGGAAATATTATTTTTACTTTTTAATTTTCTTTTATATTTTAAAACCAATGTTGGGTCCAAAACCCCTTCACTTGGGTTCTTTCCTAAAAAATCCTTTTGTGACCAAACTCACACAAACCCATCTCACTAGGATTGTGGAGTACCTCCTAAGCTACACAATTCAACAACATAGTCTAGTTGTAGTAATTGTAACTTGGTCAAGATCTTGTAGTCAAGTGAGGACGTGGTTGGGTTCCCAAGTTGAAAATTAAGTAAGGGTAGTTGTGAGGGCATGATAGTTAGGGAGGGTATGCTAAGGAATGAAAAGACGTGCTAACACATGTCGAACAATGTCAATGCTTGATGAGGAGTGATAAGGATTTTTGAGGCATCACAAGGGATAACTACGTTAAAATGCATGGAAATGAAAAAATAAGAGTGTGTGCTAGGGAGTGTCAGTGAATTAAAGTGTTCCAATGATGAAGTGTGTCAGAAGAGGTTCATAATAGGATTTACAAGAGGCAAGCCTACGATTGTGATAAGGGGCTTGACAAAGTAGTTTTAGACAAAGGGTGAATCTTTGTTGGGCATAAAACTATTTGTACTTTACCTATTAGTTTTATATGACACATGGCACACTTTGGGCGAATTCTCATGTTTTAAAATATTTTATAAATTTTCATATTGTAAATTGTTATGTATAAGTTTCAGGGAACTCGGCTTGTCCCAACTTATATCTTGTGTGTCTTGTGTATATTTTGGTTCTTGCAAGCTCTCAGTTAATGCTCTACTGTTTATATGAACTGGACATACATGTGAAATATTGCCTATGTGAGCTCTATCATTTCGTAGTTGATTTATGGCCATAGCTAGATGTGATCCTTGTCCTGCAAAGATCTTAAGTGGGACAAGTTCAACTTGGACATGAGTGGCCTAAGATGAGTTATAGGAAGTTCTTAGGTGAAAAAGGCACAATCTACTTGTAGTAAGTTCAATTAGTCAAGTTGTTGTGGCTGAAGTAGGCCAATGTCACATGAACTGCAGTTTTTAAGGACTTGATTCAGTTCCCAAGTTGTGAAAAAATGTAAGGCTAGTTGTGAGGGCACGAGTGCCAAGGCATGCTAGGGAATGCTAATATGTTCTAGATTGTTTGAAGGCATGTCAAATATGTTGAGAACTGTCAAGTGCTAAGGCATGACAATATGTGCAAGGGTGTGATAATATGTGCCAGGGACTATCAGGGAAACAAAAAGGAAAACAAGTTAAAATACAAGGACATGAACATATAAGAGGGTTGATAAGTCATCTTCCATGAGGGGCATGCTAGGAAAACCAACAATAGGTGGAAATAGGTGCCAAGTGCCAAGTGTTAGTGCATTCTAAGTGCCAAATCATCCTTTGTTACTTCTCATCTACTTTCCAATAATTGATCTCAAATAAATTTAATATTAAATTATGGAAAATCATACCAAGGCATCTTAATGAATGCTAGGCATGCTAATAATTTCCAAGCGCCAACACGTACCAAGTGCCAATGTGTGTTAAGGAGTGATACACATGTTGTGAAGTGGAAGGGCATGTTGAAGAGTGCTAAAGTGTGACAGAGTGTGCTAATTCATGCCGAGGAGTGTTACGGAGTAATAGGGCAACAAAAGGGAGCACTAGGTCAAAATGCATGGAATTTAATGAATATGAGGGTGTTTCAGGGAGTGACAAAGAGTGCTAGATAGCATGCCAAGGAGGAAGTCAAAATTTATGTTAAGAACTAGTAAGGCATGCTAGGTAATCTCAGGACATGTCAAGAAGTTCCAGAGTGTGTTAGGGAGTTTGACTGTGTGTCAACATGTGTCAAATAGTGCCAAGACATGCAATATGCTAAGGCATGCTAGGATGTGTAGGGTTCCATTCTATGCCAATATGTGTCAAGGAGTATCAAGGAAACAAAAATAGGAACCAAGCTAAAATGAAAGGAAATGAACACATAAGAGGGTTAATAAGTAAAGAATTTATATTTTTCAAAAGGGGTATTCTAGGCACACTAATAATAGGTTCCAATACATGCCAAGTTCCAATGTGTGCCAAGCGCTCATGTATGTTAATTCATTCCAAAGTGTTCCAAGGCATGCTAGGGACTACAAGGCATGCAAACACATGCTAGGAGAGTGTTATGCTATGCTAGGGTTTACCAACATGTGCTTGAGTGTCCTAGTCATGGAAAGATGTTCTAGGTACAAAGATGTTCTAAGACATGTGAGGTGCCAAGGAATGTTAGTGTGTGACAAAGCATGTTAATTTGTTCCAAGAGTGTTGATGAGTGCTAGATCTCTCTCATTAATAGAATTGACAAAGCTTGATTATGTATTAAATAATATAGTTTCTACACACACTAGTGGAACTTTATCTAAAGGGAATGTGTTAGATAATAAACCTAATAGAGATGAATCATGTATTGACTCATAGGAAAACTATATCCTCGTTAATTGAGATAAATGATACACACTAATTACTTCTTAACAAATTGACTGACTCTAACCACTATATGGCCTTAGACACACAATGAAAAAGACTCCAAAAAAATTGTCTTAAATCATTATCTTTTGACAAAAAATATAGTAACATGCACATAGTGTCATCAAAAACTCATTGGAATGATCAATGATGACGAACATTTTTTGATCGTCACTAAAAGTAACCAAAACAAGCATTGGTGAGGGTCAATAAAAGATCATCACTAGAAGTGTCACCAAAGAGAGAATTAGTGACAGGCCTTTAACAACCCTCACCAAAAGTGTCACTGAAAATGGCTTTGGTGACAAACCATAAAGGACTGCCACTGTATGCACTAACAACAATGCTTTTTTAAGAACCGTCACCATATGTGACAATGGTGATGGACCTTAAAGGTCCGTCACAGGCATGACCCTCACCAATTTCCTTTTTCCTTATAGTGAGTTCACTTGATTGTAACACATTTGAATATTTGACAAATTTTAGGTGAGTTAGGTTGTTGATTATATAAGATTACTTTCATTCATATCATTTGCATATTAGTTATGCTAAGACATAATTGTATGGAATTATTATCTACATACTTCAATAAGTGTTAAACTTATGAATTTTAATGATCGTGAAATAGAAAAAGTGAGGTGTAATATATAATCACATAGTTTAAGATGCACCACAAACCTATAGTGATGGGCCATCTAGGTGGGCTAAGTTAGTCTCCGATATGGGTGACTATAGGTGCATGACAATGGTTTTTTAGGTTAAATTAAAGTTTAAGTTAGAGTACTCTTTCAACCTCCTTCACAATTTCTTTACATATATCTCTATTTATTGAGGGAGATAAACCATATAATCGTTATTCCCTAGTTTGAAATGATATCAATTACTAATATTACTTGGTTTCTTAATAATGCATTCATGGTTTTCTAATTACGAGATGAAAATGTTTACCAACATCTTAATACCTAATAATAAATTAATATAAAAAATATTAAAGTGCATTTTCTGTATATTTATATTTTTTACAATATTAGTAGAAAGTTATTTTACAATAAGAAAAAATTTAAATACTAAAATTTTATCTAAGAAATAATTAAATTATTGTTACTTATCTCTATGATATATTTGTTTAACAGCGAAAAGAAAATTGAGATGTGACTATAAGACATATACCAGAATGAAGGTTTAAAATTCATATATGGATGAATTTGTATGTATATATATATATATATATATATATATATATATCAATTGAGAAAATATTTAATTTTTTTTCTTTTGATTTTTTTTTTTTTTTTTTTTTATCATTATATTGTATTTAATTTCTTGCAATTTTATATCAAAGTTTAGTTGAAGTAATTTAAAAGTTTTCACATATTTAAAAAAATAAACAATTTTAGTTCATGGAATGTAACTCATTTGACAATTTATGAAGTATTGCTAATGGTTTTTTCTTAATTGCTAACTATCTTAAATGGGAAATGGGTTTCATCTTAATTGCCATTGTCTTAACTTGTCATTGTCTTAAACATAAAGTTTTATATTAAAATATTTTTGCCTCAAACTATTTTTGTCTTAAATATAAATTTTTGTCTTAAAATATTTTTGTCTCAAACTACTTTTGTCTTAAATATAAAGTTGTTTTAAAATATTTTTATCTCAAACTGCTTTTCTCTTAAATATAAAGTTTTGTCTTAAAATATTTGTCTAAAATGTTTTTGTCTTAAATATAAAGTTTTGTCTAAAAATATTTTTGTCTTAAATTGTTTTTGTCTTAAAATATTTTTGTCTCAAATTATTGTTGTCTTAAGTATAAAGTTTTGTCTCGGACTACTTTTGTCTTTAATTTTATATTTAAGACAATTCAATTGATATTAAATTTTAATGGAAAATAACTAAAATAAAAAGTGACTTTTTAAGACAAAAGATTTCTTTTGTCTTAAACAAATGTCTTAAAAATGCCCTTAGTGTAGTACTGCCCTATGTTGAAACATTTTCCCTTGTTACGAGATGTGGTAGTGCTACTGCGCACTGGCTTAGATCTGAAGAAGTTGAGTTATCAGGAGGTGGCTTCTATTGTTGGGAATTGTTCTTCTTTTGACATGAAAGATTCATGTTACATGTTGCTTCGTTCAGATCTCTCCATCCATATTTCCTTATCTTAAATTCTTGGTGGCAGAATGCCCTCTTTAAAGATGGACATGCAACTTGAAGGTGCTTGAGTTGTTGGAATATTATGCACCTAAAATCAGTTTTTTCAAAGTAGGATGGCTGGGTATACCCCTTACCCTCCAACTCGAGGATGAATTTTTTTGGTAACCCTTGAGGTCCACCTCCACACATATGCAAACAAAAGAGATGATACCTTTTGTCAATCATTCACTGTCTACTTCGATGAGATGACTTATATATTTTCCAATATCTTCTATAATCTTTGGCCAGATCCATTTGAGAGGCAATTTTGGGAGCCTAACCCAAACTAGAACTGACAGGGAATCCATGGTGAGAGGATTAAACTTTGGAAACCATGCTTGAGTTGAAAGACTAACTCTGCCCCAAAAACAGAACACTTAGTCAAAAACCCTCTTTCAGTCTTCAATATTTTTAAAGAAAACCACGAAATGTATTTTTGACAAAAATAACAACTCGAAATTATAGGACTAGTTCTGGTGAACCTATTCTCAGAGGGAAGATGTTGAAGGCCAAAAGCCATTAAAATAACATATAATCGCCTTAATTTTATCATTTTACATCCTTAACTTACTAATGGCTTCTTTCACCTGAAGTGTTGGTGTATGTGAAGAATGTTCCACCAAAAAAGCCTAGCTTGAGAGTTTTTTAAGAGTCTAAGAATTACGATCTAACTTTAGGCAATCATTGAAAGACGTGGGCCTTGTCCTTTTTAATGATGTAAAGATGTAATTTTTGAGACAAAGTACGATCCTATTTTTTTCCAATACATGGAAGTTATCTATATATTTTTTAAACATTGTCATTTCTTTCTTATTTTTATTGAAAATTACTTTTACATTTAATTTGTAAGTATTTTATTCTTTTAATTCAATATTTAAAAACAATTCATATTTTTATTGAACTTATTTACTATGAAATTGTCTATAAATATAATATATTCTTTACTTAAAGTTGAATAGAGAACATAAAAATAATCTCCTCCAACTCCCCAAAATAATGAACTTATAATATATACTAGCATATATCCACTTGAACTAAATCTCTTTAGGTACAAAACTGGTTAGAGTGCACATCATTTTCTATATTACATATTAAATAATAAAAATGTAAACAAATTGAAATATTACATATTAATTATACATCTCCTTTTTATTAAAAGTTAATAGAATGTTTACTTTAAATAACTTTTTTTATGTGGGTATTGAAATACTTTATGACATTATCTATATATATATATATATATATATGAAGATAATATTGAAATAAAATAGTCAATATAGACATTAAAATAGTTTATTTAAGTTTTATATTAAAATATTTTAAAAAATATAAGAATGATAATTTTTTGAACACTCAAAAATAAAACATAAAATTAATTTTTTTAAATAAAGGAAAGTAAAATGAGAGTAAAATATTTTTACCAAAATTCTTTTAAGTGAATAGTAATAACGAATGAACTAACATTAATGTTTTCAAATACTTTCAATTAAAAGTATATATATAACTAACAATTTTTTAGGAAAGTTTATGAAATTGAAAAGAGGTCTCATACAATAATGGGTGTAAGGTTAGTACTGGTTGGGTGTCTTTTCTTCACTGGGTTTTTTTTATTATTATATATAATTAATTTTATTTTTTTATTGATTGGTTGTTTTTTAAGTAATATTATTATTTTTATATAATTTTAGTTTTTGGTATTATTTTATTAGTTATACTCATTTTTATTATTAATTTTATATAATTTTAGTTTTAATTATTATTTTTAGTTATTAATAATTTTTGTTACCTTTGATTCCATTTTACTATTTCAAAATTTTGTTCCATTTTACTATTTCAAAAGTTTGTTTAATCAATAATAATATTAATCTTTTGGTTGACTAATGTCTTTATTCGTTTATTATTTGTTTCGTTTATTATTTGTATTATTATATATTGTAGTTTTTATTTTAAATTTTGATTAATTTTTCATTTTGTTTTCAAAGATTATTTTTTATTTTATGATTATATTTTATATTATTTTATTATATGGTTATAATAGGTAAAATTTGTAATTATTAATAATTTCATTTGTAATTTTTTTTTTTTTTTTTTTAGTAAATTAGGTGGTACTTTTCTATTTTCTATTTATATGTAAAAGACAGGTTATAGTATAATAAACATCCTTGGCCTCAACCTGCCCGCAGGAAACCAGGTCTGTTGGCCATCTAATTGCGTTAAAAGCTTGCCAAAATTGAAATTGTCTCATTCTTCTATACAACGCATGAGCTAATTGTCCTACTCTTTCAACATGTTCAAGCTTATCACGTAAACTAAGTTCACAAACTTGCAAAAATACCATAAAACAGAAAACTAGGAAGAACTAGCCATCTGAAGAGGACACCGGGGCTGGGTCATTGGCACGAGACCTAGGCATATCAACCTGTTGCATGTGCTGGAGCAGTTTCTCTAATCGTCCCATCCTGTCATCCAATCTCTGAATTGCTTGATGTTGGGTAAATTTAATATGCTGCAGTTTGGTGTCAATATTCTCCAACAGATCTTTGAGGAACAGTTCTGTCTTTGGCTGAACTTTGTACTCTGGAGGGTGTGCACTCTGTATTGCTTTTGCCAGAAGACATTTCATTAACCAATATGTGTGAATGGTTTGGTTAAATAAAGTAAAACGTCCGCGAGTATTGCCAGGATCCTGAATGAAGTCAAGGATATCAGCAGCAGCTTCGTTGTCTTCAGGGTTTATCTGTAGTTCTCTTTCCCAACCACGAATTTGATTGTGGGTGGGAGATGCATTGCCTACAATGTAGTTCAGTACCAGATTTTCCAAATGTTCTTTGTTAGTTTTTCTTCCTCTTTTCACTGGTACCTGTTCATTCTGGATCTTTTGCTTTCCCTTGGCTATATCAGAACGGAGACAACGTTTCCCCATAATGATTTTGGTCCTATTCAGTAGAACAGACAGAGAAGTAATAACAGGAATAATAACCGGAGTACTGATAGATCCTCTGCTTTCATTACCATGCATTTCCAAAATCCAATCAGAAACATGAAAATGGTAGACCTCAGACACAAGGCAGTTGATTAGCAAAAGAGCAGTATGATTAGGAGCATGAGTACCAGGTTGCGCTCATCTACAACCAAGTCTGGATGCAAGAGCGTATACCATGCATGGCGCCAATAAACTGAGCAGGCATCTACAGGGGGTTTGCAAACCCATTGTAACGTTGGGCTCCAAAATTATAACAGACTCCAGACCACTAGTAATTAAACCAAAAGCAGCACTTTGCGAACCCACCTTACCAAGGAGGATCAGAGGTATCGCACGACTGGTACTAACACTGAAATTTAACCAAGGGACTGAAGGCCGGGGTTGTAAGAGGGTCATTATATCAGGAGGATACCGCAGAGTGAAAACTTCCCGCATTTTATGGTTATTCATGGTTATGGTCTTACTTCTACAGAAATTAAGAATTGGACAAGGGTCCCTAAAACAGGGGTGGACAGGGTTTTTCGGTGGTGCAAAAGACCAAAGAAACCGAATTAAATTCCAAGCAAGGTGACTGATCTCAAGCCAATTCCTACTATGCAAAAGATGATTCATGGAAATGAGGACAGAAACAGATACGTACCTAGCCTCAGTTGCAAAATTGACAAGGCGAGCGCTCTCCCTCCTCAGCTCCCAAGCTTTTGCATGAAGTAAGCTCTGTAAGCTTTGCATGAGCTTTTTGGGCGAGGGAGGCCAAGAAATTACCTTAAACTTACCATCCGTCCCGAGCGCTGACAGGCCAGCAAGGCAAGCTCTCTTCATAATTGCACTAACACATGCGAACACCCAAACTACTGATCGAACTTGGCGGTGCATCATTATAGCTATTAATTGTCCGTAGGGCGGTGTGCCATGAGATTGCCACCGATTGTCCTGTTTGCCAGATTTTCACCCCGATCGGGGAGATGAAGATCCTTATCTACTATCACTTGGAGGGGATATAATTCAACCTCCCAAATTGCATCTATGGGCCGAGCATCGATAGCTCTATCATTATTCTTGCATCCCCAATTTGCAAGGTAATCTGCAGCTGCATTTCCTTTCCTCCTGATATGCGTTGGCACCATGTAGTGAATCCTCTTCAGCAAGTGACTTATTTCTTGAATGAGACCTACTGTCCTCCAGCGTTGGGCTATTTTCTCCCACGGTGTTCCTTGTTGCAATTTCCGGAGAATATTTGTTACAAGGGCGGAGTCTCCTTCAATTATAAGTTTATGATAATTTTCACGGATTGCTATGATAATACCTTGTTGAACTGCAGTTAGTTCCGCTTCATTGTTTGTTGCATGTCCCAGGTCTAAAGCATAAAACCGGCATACATTCCCCTGCGAATTGCGAAAGATTCCCTAATTATTAATAATTAATTACTTTGTTATTTTTTTATTATTATTCGTTTTGACCATTGGCATTTTTGCATTATATGTTTGTGTATTTGATCAGCAGAATCATCATTCTCTTCATGATGAACTATACACAATAGTTCAAAACTAGTACACTCTATTATTTGTGACGTAATTTACTGAAATATTTTTATTTGAATAATATTTTTATAATTTAGAAATTGTTTAAATTTTATTTTAAAAGAAACATCTGAGTGTTGAAAGTATACATCTGAGTGTTGAAACCTTGAGTTTGTGATCCTTGCCAGGGTCTTCTAGCAACAAAGCAAAGAGGATCTACTTGGTTTGGAACCATTTCCTCTTGGTAGACAGCTTTAAGACCTAGGATTGAAGGTCGTTTCTCTGTTTTGTGATTTTTTGTACATATAACAGAGGCTTCTACACTTTTTAAATCAAGAGGGCATTCTCTTAAAGCATGTTTCTTTCTGCACTTCGGCAAAAGATAGATAATGCATCACTTTCAAATCTTTTCTTGTTTTGTCATTTCAAGGTGTATTTGTTCACTAAGACTTCCTAAAATTTTTGTTTTAAATTCATCAAGAAAATTTCCTATTTAAGCCAGCCTTACTGTTCCGGTTGCAGATTTATTAATTCTATGAATAATAGGGTCTCTTGAATTCTTCCCAACTCTTGACTTACCTCTTAAAAGATGTATGAATAATTCAAATTTTTTTGATAATGATAACAAATAAATATCTCATTTTCCCATCATGTTAAGGATATATGTCCATTGATCTCTAATGTATTTTAGTATGAGGGCTTTCAAAGTATCTTGATCCAAATTTTCCATTTTAGCCTTTTTAGATTATAACTAAATATTTCAATTAAGGCCTCTAGATTCTCATCTTCTCTTTGCATCATCCTAAAAAGTTCATCTTTTCGGTTATGAGGCATGTATTAATCCTTGTATTTTATTAAGAATGATTTTCCATCTCTTCCCATGTTCTAATAGAGTGTGTTATTAATCCCATGAACCATTTCAATGTTTCATCCTTAAGAGTAGTTGGAAACAATTTTAATTTTTGAGAATCAAGTAGGTAGTCATAAGATCTACGTAAAACTTCTAATTCAAAAAGAAATTTTTTAGGATCCTCACTTCGTAATCCATGAAATTTAGGAAGGATAGAGGGTGATATATTTTTCATTTTGGCAATAGTATCTTCATCAAATATAGGAAATCTAACAGGATCTGGATCTATATTTTCTTCTCCTCTATCTTCGGTACCCTCACCTCTTCCTCTTCCCCCATCTCTTCCTCTACCTCTTCCTCCACCTCCAATCCTAGGTCCACCTCGTTTAATTCTTAAATGTTCATAATTTTTGTGTACTTCTCCTTTCCCTTCCCCAACCATTGTAGATTATTATGAACTGATATAAGATTCCAATATTGGGATTGTTTGTTCTTCTTCTAATTCTTTTGGTACTTCTATCAATGGTATATTAAAGAAGATTTCTTCTTCCTCTTCCTCACTAGGGATTTCTAGTTATTGAGCTAAAAGTTGTTCTCGAGTAGAGGTTAGGAAAATTACTCCTTCTGTTGGGGATGTAGGATCTTGTTCTTCTACAATTGCTTCAGTTGATGAAGTTGGTGAATCCCTAGGTTGAATTTTTTATCTTATTACCTTAGGAACTCTATGTATACCTGACAATAATGGTACGCAATTTTGAGGTGTGGCACTACGAGGTCTTGATGGGGTGAGTGGTGTTGTTGGAATTAAGTTTCTACCTCGAGCTACAAATCTACCCCTAGAATCTCTTTCTCTATTCATATCATTTTTCTATTTAATGGATTTTTTTTTTACAAGAGAGAAAAAGATTCTATTTACACTTCCCTGACAACGTAGCAAAAAATTTCAATCAATTTAATTGTCTTAAATTTCTATCATAAATTATTGACAGAAGTTGGTAATCTTGTGAAGTGAAAGTGCACTATATATGCTAGAAGTATTTCTTACTTAGTTTATTGTGATGAATGTATTTGTGAAGGTTGTTTTCAAATTTGTTTTTATTTTGTATGTCTTTGATGAATTGACTTTCAGCTAAAATAAATTCTAATTTATGTAAGTTTCAAAAGCTACAACAATCTCTTGAAGAAAAATTCCTAACTCATTATTAGTATCTAAAAAAATTATGACAATCTAATATAAGAAAATCGAAGTATAAAAGAAGAACTATGATAATTTTTTTTAATGTTTTTAGAAATGAAATGTTAGGTAACTGAGGTTGAGAAAAAAAATGAATAAATCACTTATTATTCTGGCCATAAATAACTATAAACTAGAGAGAATTATCATCCTTGTACCAAAAAGTAAATCATCAAATTACTACTATTTGAAAGGAACTTGCTGAAATTGAAAATGAAACATTTTAATGTTCTTGAAATAGATCACACAAGAAAAATAAAAACTAATTTACCATAAACCACTGTTGTAAGGAAATAAAACTAAGACTACTTCTCCAATTTAACCATTAAAAAAGAAAGATGAATCTACATCAAATGACAAAAAAACAATTATATTGTAACAAGATGAAATTTTGAAAATGACTACACCACAGTGAAAACATAAATTAAAACTACATAAAATGATAAAAACCATTTTTTCTAACAAGATGAAATTCTAGAAATGACTACATCACAGTAAAGAAATAAATTGAAACTACATCAAATGATAAAAACAACTCATGCATCTATTTTAAATAACACTATGAAATTCTGAAAATAACATAGTGAAAGCATAAATTTGAAGCTATATCAAATGATAAGAATAAAGCTATGGAAAATATCTAAGTGAAAAAACATAAACGGAATAGAACCTTTTCTGTTGCAGGGGTCTTCCACAACAGATGGTTTCAAATCTACTCCAACACTTACTGCGCATTAAAGCTCCAGAATACTTCTTCATTCAAACCAGGAATAAAACAGAGTTTTGATAAGTCTAGAATGATGTCAAAATTTGCATTGTTAATACATTTGTTGGCCCTTTATTTTTAAAAGCCTCTCATTAATTGTCTTGAGACTTTTATACCTATTTGGACTAACCAATTATATCTTAAACTCTGAATAGAAAGTATAATTTTGTTGCTTCATGATTTGCTAAGTGGCAGAGAAAATCGTGAAGTGTGATGGCTTTGGACTCGTCGCTCACTTGTTCCAGAGCTTGGTTGATTGTCCCTTTGACCGCACATCTGGGAGATTTCTTGCTTGATTTGGGCTAGATGGATAGGATGAAATCCATGATAGGATCATTCTTCACCTGCTCGCATACTTTACCACTCCATTGACACCTCATAATACATCAAACGGTGGCTATAGAAACGTGGATGAGCTTCAAAATTGTGTTAATTCTGTAGCTAAATACAAATTTTAATCTAATAATAAAGAACATTTAGAAATATGAAGAATATGTCATAAATATATCTTACCAAGTCAAAATTTGCATTTTGATACTTATTTGAGGTGATGGTGATGACAAAAGAAGAAAATTTAAGTGAAAGGGAATTTCAAAAATGAGGCAATCATGAGGCTCTACAGTTTGATGGGGTTCTTTCATTCGGTTGAGTTTTGGATTTCCATACAGTTTTGGAACCAAGTGAGGTAGTCTCTAGAAAATTTTCAAGGGCCTAGGAATCTCTTGACCAGTTTTAACAAGATTGCAGTAAAGACTAAGGGTGGAAACGAGAAAATTTCTCAAGGTATTGGTGAAGAAAATCTGAGGCATCCAAGCTTGTTTGAGGCTTTGGAAACACTTGACTGGTTTTAGCAGGATTGCAGTAAAGCTTGTTGGTAAAGCTTGCTGGTTTATGTTCTTGTGTTGGGCCTAGGAATCCCTTAACCAGTTTTGGTGGAATTGCGGTAAAGCCTGGTGGTTTGTGTTTTTATTTTGGGCCTATGAATCCCTTGAATGATTTTAGTATGATTAAAGTAAACCCTAAGGGTGGAGATGGTGTAATTTTCAGGAAGCCCTCATTATTTTTGTCTTGAGTCCCACGTTCATGGTTAGAATATGGCATAGGGGTGTTTGGCTGCTAGAAAAATTTGGTTCATCCCAATATATAGTCGAGTGGTATAGTTAGATTTTACATATAATAATAAGAACTCAAGAACTCTTTGCTCAAATATTTCATGAGTTTTTGTATTAGTTATTATACATATAAACCTAAGAAACGCACCGCTGTTGAAATCCCAATGTGGTCGATGGCCATTCTTTTGCTCAACCAGCAACGCACAGCAAAAGTCAGCTGCAACAAATAGTTGCCTCCAGCATTGAAAATGCCATATTTCCACATGACGACTACCACTTATCTGAATATCTACAAGTTCCACTTTCAATAGAAAATGATTTTGCATCAGATTTTGTGATGCATACATGTCCATACACGACAGTTCATCCGTCATTTCGCTTTTAAGAAAATCAACTAAAATAACAATGCGTGTCTTTATGGAAAGGGGATTATAAAATAAGTTAGAGAGAAAAATTAGTAAAATAATGAATATGACATTATAGAAAAATTGAAATCAACGTCAGTAGACACCTGATCACATATGAGTTGGAAACCTGTTAAACATTTATTTTAGCTATTAAAAAATTGAAATGTAAAGGAAAGTCGTTTATGATATTTTATTTACAGAATAAAAATTTATATTTTTATATCTTTTAATACTCAAATTATTACACGGAAACTCTTGTATTAAAATTTTTTTATATATTATTTATATATTTACTTTTAATTTGTTTTATTTAACATATATGCGTTTACCTTTATATATATATATATAGTTTTGAAAAGGAATTTTGGACGAGTCTATACACTAGTTTGATATTTAATATTATAAATTTTAAAATATAAATCTTATTATTATTATTGTTATTATAATTATTAATTATTAAATTATTTATATTTTTTTATTAAATTTATAAATTTTAAAAATATATATTGCATTCTTAAATTTGAAATATTATAATATATTGTTTATATTTTTGGTGTCAAATATGAAAATGATATATGAGTTTTTCTTTTTTTTTTTATCTTTCTCCTATAAACATTAATCCACTGTACATAATTATCTATCAGCGTTGAAGATAGAAATTTTTTCTATTTTTTGATAAAATTCTATTGGAATTGGTTCAAGTGAATTTGATAGTGCTTTCTCGTTATCAAAATGATTAGGCTCATGGTTCCACTTCTACTAGGACATCCAAAGAAGTTGAGTTATTAGTAGGTGGCTTCTATTGTTGGGAATTGTTCTTCCTTTGACATGTAGAATTCATGTTATCTGTTGCTTTCTTGAGATCTTTCCATCCATATTTCGTTCTCTTCGATTCTTGGTGGCAGAACGCCCCCTTTAAAGAAGGACATGCATTTGTAAGTGGCTTGGGTTGTTAACCAAACTACTCCTAATGACATCGTTCCCATGAAGTGTTGGTGTATGTGAAAAATGTTCCACAAAAAAGCGTAGCCTCAAAGTTCCTTAGGAGTATAAGAAATGGAATCTGACTTTAGGGAATCCTTGAAAGACACAGGCCTCCAAGAAGAGGATTCTATGCAGCCCCTCGAATCTCCTTTCAGACCAAAAACTAAGGAGATAATGTCATACATTTTAATGCCATAATATTTGAGACAAAGTACCATCATTATATTTTTTTTCCATTACATGAGAGTTATCTATAGCTTTTTTAAACGTTGTAATTTCTTTCTTATTTTTATTGAAAAATACTTTTACATTTAATCTGTAAGTCTTTTATTCTTTTAATTCAATATTTAAAAATAATTCATATTTTTATTTATATTTTTTATTATAAATTTTTCTATAAAGATAATATAGTATTTACATTGAGAAGTAAAGAATATATACCAGCATAAATCCATTTGAACCACATATTAGTAAGTGCCCAAAAGAATTAAATCTATTTACATGCAAAACTCTTTTAAAATGCACATATTTTTCTATATTACGTATTAAATAAGAAAAAAACAAACAAATTGAAATATTACATATTAATTTTATAATAAGAATTGAATAAATTATACATCTCATTTTTATTAAAAAGTAATTGAATATTTTCTTTAAATTACTTATTTTATGTGGATATATATATAAAGTTGATATTGAAATAAAGTAGCTAACATAGACATTGAAATACTTTATTTATCTATTATATTAAAATATTTAAAAAAAAATATAAAAACAATACACTTTCCCTATATTCAAAAGTAAAACATAATATATATACATTTTTTATTTTAAGTACTTTATTTTTCCAAAATTGATATAAAATTAATATATTTCATTTAAATATCAAAATATTTTACTTATGGTTATGAGAAAGAGTAAAATATATAGTAACAATGTTTTGGAGACGCTCTTGAAAATGAGAAAAGATCTCATAAGTTGAATAGGGATGACATGTGTCTTTGCTTCTAGTATTGTTCATTTTTCCTTTTCCCTGGATTTGCCTTCTCTTTATTGGGTTTTCCTTTTTCGAGAATATATATATATATATATATATATATATATATATATATATATATATATATATATATATATATATATATATATAATTTTTGGTTTATTTTACCATTTAGATTCTGTTGGTTGGTTGTTTTTTTTTAATGTAAAATGTTTTTTTTTATATAATTTAAGGTATTATTATTATGTTTTATTTATTTTAGTTTTTTTATTTTGAATTTTGATTTATTTTTTATTTATTTTTCAAAATTTATTTATAATTTTAAGATTATAATTAATATTATTTTATTATATAGTTATAATGGGTAAAATTTGTAATTATTAATAATCTCTTAATGTAGTGGGGTCTTGGTTATATGGTAATGAGGTTGAATATTATAGTAGTCATCATAGGTTCAATTTCCTTCCCGATTGAGATGATGTATTTGGACATGTTGGCAATAGTGATCAAAGTTTTTTTTTTTAAATGCATCATAATAAATACCAAGGAAAAAGAAGTCGAATTTATTTTAACGATCTATAATTTAAAGTTAATTTTAATTTTACATAACTTTTTAATTTTAATTACCTTATACTAGATTATTCTTAGCATTATTGTGATAACTAATAAATTTCATTCTAAATTATTCTAACAAATTATATATATATATATATAAAGTTTTAAATAATATTATTGAGTGAATATCTCAACAATAAAATAAATCAAGAAAATTTCATAATCATATAATATTATGGCTAAAAGAAAAATAATTTTAAATATAAAAAGTTTATTAATCCATATTGATAATATGTTTATAAAAAAAAAAACAATATCACCTTTTTTTTTTAACTGTTTACCCTGTTGGTTTAACTTTTTTTTGTTTAAATGTCTTAAATTGGAGTTTCTAGCTAGAATTTGGGGAAAAATAATTTATTAAAATCTTTATTTTTATTGTTTTAAATAGGTTTTTCAATATATATATATATATATATATATATATATATATATATATATATATATATATATATATATATATATATATATATATATTTTTGAAAAAACTCTAAGGCACGTTCTCACCTCAAGGTTCAAAGAGTAGATGACTTTGGAGTATATCTTTAATATTATTGAATATTCTAGGTGTTTTATTAGTAGTCAATAAACTTGATTCTAAATTATTTCAACAAATTACCCATTTTGATTAAATATCTCAAGAACAATATTGATCATTATAAGGATTGGAGTATGTCTTAAAATTGGGTTACTTGTTAAAAGCTTTTCTTTCATAAATCTAAGAAACAGGTAAAGTCCCAAGACCTAGAAACATCTAGCAAGAGTGAAAGTCCTCCACTTATAAACTACTTACAAATAATTCTAGGTGGCATGATTTTCTTGAATGGTTTACATTGAATAAAAGTCTTGAGCCGACCTATATTAACAAATAATAGCTAGTAAGACCTATCATCACTACTAATTTGAACACTAAATTATAATAATGACCATTATCACTACTATTTTAAACACTGAATTATGATATAATTTCTAATTTTATACCTAAAATAAAATAAAATAAAACCAATATTTGTTTTAATCTCATATTATCACATATAAAAGAAAACCATTTGAAAGATTTGAAGAATATTAATCTATTTTGATAACATGCAAAAAGCGAGATCGATTTTATCTTCGCAAGTGTACCATTTTTGTATTAATGTGCTGTTGGATTAGATAACACATTTGAGTTCATGAAACAGAAATAAAAAGATAATTTTAAAAATAGAAAGTTAATAGAGTTTAAATTTTAGGGAAAAAGTAAAATGTGATAATTTTATTATTTTTGTGATAATAAATAAGTTGCGTGACTGTCAGACGTCTTTGATTTAATTCGTGATATATTTAGGTAAGCGTTCAAAGTTCAGCACAATTACTTAGAATAGCAATTTTTTTTTTTTTAGTTTTGCTAACTCAAATTCTTCTTTAACTTTTGAGAGCGTTTAATTAATTAATTCAAAATGTGTTTGAAAAAAAAAATGTTGGAATAAATTTATGTATCGAGTCTAGTTTAATAAATCAACAAATTATTTAGGAAAAAAAAAGAAAAGAAAAAGAAGTAAGATTATAATAAAATTTGGTAAATATTTTTATTAAATTCGGTTATAATTATTAAACTTTCTGATTTTTGATACTTACTAGTTTTAGTTAGTTCCTAGTTCCTGAATCTGTTTTCACTATTAAAACACTCCAACATACAAATTTTTGAAATTTTTTCAAAATTTTTTTCAAAGATTTCCACGTACTAAATTTTTTTCAAAAGTTTTTTTTGGAAGCTTTCCACCTTTAATGTGCTTCGTGCCTCAACCGTGACTCAACATGAACAAGCTGTCTACAACCTCGCAACCTGCTTTGTGTCTCAACAATGCATGAACACACGCGCTGTCTTCGACCTTTAGAGTGCCTCAACATGAACACATCGCAACAGTAAATAATACACTGATCAGTCTATTTAATTCCCAACATGAAGGAGGTAATTTGGAAAACAATAAACCATGCAACAGTAAATAATACTGATCAGTCTATTTAATCTGAAATTTAATACATGCAGATATGTATGAGTTCATTAAATACATAAATATATTTCATATTATATGATTTTCAAACAAGGTTTAATATATTTTATAAATTCAGAAAATAATGTTACATTTATGTAAATTGAAAAGTATTGATCTATTATCTTTTTATTTATTTAAAAAAAAATTACCATTACTTCAATAATTTAAAAACTTACTTTTCAATTGTTAAATAAGAATAGTCCTGGCATCTATTATCTATTTGAGAAGGGTAAATTTTAATTCCAACTCTGTTTGATTGATGCACTAGAAGAATACAAGTTTGGACCTGCTCAACTATGGTGGAAATAGGTTATTGAACTTACTCTTCTGGTTTGGCTTAGTTGATAATGCAGGGAAGGTAAAAACAAGTTTAGAACTGCGCAGTCTGTGGGGTCTTGGTTAAACGGTGTTGAGGCGGGCTGTTATAGCACTTATCACAGGTTCAATTCCCTCCCCCTATAGGGGTGATGTATCTGCACATGTTATGAAAATGGAGTGTAAAAAAAGTGAAAAATTGAAATGTACTACCAAACTTACCAAAAAAAAAAAAGTTTAATTGAATTAATGTAGAGAAAGACCAAGGTAATGCATGATGGATTACATTTTATAAAGTTTCATATAAAAATTAGCAAATTGGTAATTCTTAATGGGAAAAAAAATAAAAAACAGTAATTTCTATATTAGAAAAATTTATAAAATAAGAAATTTCAATTCAAAAAAAGATAACTCCTACCTTAAAGAAAATTATAAAATAACATATTAGTTGCAAATCTATTGTAAATAAGTGATTATATTTTTTTCCTTGTTAATTTGACAATTCTTTACTATTTTATGTTTTTCAAAAAAGCAGATTGCAATACATATGTCATATCCTTCCGTGGACATCTGAGGGCATTAAAAGCTAACCAGTATTGATATTTCTTTTTCCTTCTACTTGTGGGTATGTCTACTTTAATATGTCCAAAATATTCACAATTACGCCATTGTCTATAAAAACTTGCCGGTAAAAACATATAAAAACTAGAAAATTATAATAGTAAATTTCATCCCTCAGAGGAGTCAACAGGTGCCCGGTCTTTTGCAGTAGACCTCGGCATCTCCACTTGTTGCATTTTTTGGAGTTTTTTTTCAATTCTTCCTATTCTAGCTGAGATAAGGTGTTGGGACATGGCCATAGCTCCAATTTCCTTCCTGATTTGTTGCAGAGAGTCTGGTTTCCTTCTTTTTCTTGTGTGTTGGTCATAGCCTTGGCTAAGACACACTTGATATTCCAGTGACCGATTGATGGAAGAGGGATAATCTTCCTCTGATACTCCCTGGGTCATAGATGAAATCCAGTAGGGCCTCTTTCCGCTTAATATTTTCATCTTCTTGATTAACTTCTCTTTCCCATCCATGGATGGTTTCTTTTATCTGGGTTGGGTTTCCCATTTCATACAGACTAAAGATGTTTTGCATGACTTCTTTTGTTGTTTTTCTGATTTTCTTTCTTGGTCCTTCTTCATTTACTGGCTGCTTTAATTTTCCTTTGCCATTTCCTTTGTGTTTACCATACTGTCTCTTTACCATTCTGTTTCTTTGACAGAGAGAGGTTGACTGCGCCTCTGGTGACCCTGAAAAGCTTTGGTGTTTGCCTGTGTAAGGCAACATACAAAGAGTAAAATTTTGCATGCATGTTATTACAGAATTTTTATCGTGCTCGTTGGTGGAAGGAGTGTCAAGCGTTGCAGAGTATATTGGATTACCCTTGGTAATATTTAAAGAGACAGGGGCGTAAGATATATCATTGCCACAGTTTGGATCCATGAAACTTCTACATTTGTTTGCGAACCTAATCTGGAAAATTGAAAAACTAACATCCCAAAGCATATTCATTTGCGAATACAGGCTCCTATAAATTCGGTTTTCATCAGTTTTGTACATACATTAATGCTCATTCTCCTGGAAGCTTTCATTATTGGCTTTGGTGGATAAATCCTTTTTTTTGGCCTTGCTATCTTGCAGGGGCTAGTTTGGAGGAGCGTGCTGAGGAAAGATCAGAAGAGCTTGCATATGGCTCTGAACCGAGTTTGGGACCTAGGTTATTTGGAAATGCCAGTTTTGTCTAGTCTTGGCTTGCATCTTGTTGAGGGGCGGGTTTCTAAAATGGGGTTCTATCTGGAGGACCTCTACGCTAGCCTTGAAATTGAAAGAACTACTATAAACACCATAATTACTAACAAAGTCATCGCAGGGTAGGGGAGAACCCTTCTTACATTCATCTTTTAGACCAATGCCACCTTTATTACTAATAACATGAAATTGACGATGTAGGGTGGCCACAGCCATTGCATACCAGATGTTGAAGCGATGCCGAAACTCGATCTTGGTTGCTTCGGATTGTTCTATGGAGCTCCTGCTATGGGACATGCGTCTTTGAGGCTCTCTACCCTGACTTATCTTCGTGAGGTGGCTCAGTTTCCAAATTCTTTCTGACAGAATTTGTTGGCCACCGACTTTTTAGCAGGCATTCATAATGTTCTCACATGCCTTCTCATTCACTCGTGTAGCCATGTACAATCCGGCCTTATGCATTTACACGAATTTGTGGTTGGTTAGGTGGCCGCCTATGCGTGGCATCGGCCTTGGATTTCCCATTTCCTCTTGGAATCCCGATCAGGGATCATTTTCTCTCTGTCTATCTTTCTCAATGATAATCTATAACGGATGGAGTTCTATATTCCAAGCTTGATTGTTTTGATTGATATCTAACTGACGGCCTTCATTCCTGCAAGCCTAGTTTGCGAGATAATCAGCCGCTTCATTCCCCTCTCTACAAACATGTGATGGGATTATGTATCCTATATGCTGCATTAAACTTCCAATTTCTTGTCTTAGCCTTGCCGTTCGCCAGCTTTTGCTTATCTTATCCCAAGGAGTCCCTTGTTGCAATTTTCTCAACACCCCTGTGACCATCGTTGAATCTCTTTCAATTATAATTCTATTGTAATTTTCCTGAATCGCCACAATAAGGCCTTGTTTGGCTACCAATAACTCGGCTTCGTTGTTTGTTACATACCCAATATCCATCGCATATGTTGTGCATACAGTTCCTTGGGAGTTTCGGAATATAAATAAGTGATTATATAAAAAAATAAAAAAAAACACTAATTTCTATTTTGGAAAAAAATAACTTTTATATTTTTATTAAAGTTAAAATTTTGACTATAATGATTATTTATTTAAATTTATAAAAACTATAAAAATAAAAATTAATATATTTAATTATGTGTAAGATCTATACTGCCAATTTTTTTCTGTGTTGAATTTTATAGATTCTAATTTTTAGCTTGAATTTCAAATTGTAAATGTGAAATACATAGCCTATCTTCTTGCAATATGACATCCATTATTTTGAATTTTAAGGTGACTTGGGCGAGAGAATGAATACTTGCTTATTTTAGCGTCTGTGCTATTCTAGTAGCCCAACCTGCATATCTCTACCGAAAAATATTGAGTACACACAGAAAAGTTCTAATTGAGAGTTGAATTAGAACGCGCTTCAAACCGGCTGAGTATCGAATACCCATAAGATAAAATGTTTGTTGTGCAAATTCCTGCAAGCCTGGTTTTTGGAGGCGGAGTTGAAGTCTTGGATGTGACAAGGCCGAGAACCCTGTGTTTGAGGTGCTCTCAATCAATTTGAAAGGATTCAAACTCACGTTCAACAGCTATTCACTCATTGTGCTTATAGTCATTACTGTGGAGCTGAACATTTCCATCGAAGTGAGCAATCTCAATATAGGGCCCATCTAGTATAGTGGTGCCACCATTCATGCCTAGTACAAAGTCTTCCTTCTTGGCTAAGTACAAGACAATTCGCATCCTTTCTCACGGTGACATGAACGAGATTGAGTAGAGTATTTTCCACGAATTGGTGATATAGTTCCTTTGCATAGCATTGATGAGTTCCTTTGAGAAAGAAGTGTTATCTAGGGCGCAATGAAAAAAAAAAATAGAGGGGAAATTTCGTATTTGTGGAAAGCAGAGGGACTCGTCCATTAAAATCGAAAGTAGAAAGTATTGGGCAATGAAGAATATGGTTTTTGCAAAATCATTTGAAGTTTTGGAGGAAGTTGAAGAACTAAAATATGGCATAATAGTTAGAAGATTAGTCTTATCATAGCTATTTGGCAAGAGATGTATGAATGAGTAGAGGATGTGTTTGAAGGAAGAAAGACAAAACTCCAACACGATTGTAAAAGTGTAGAGAGATATACACCAATAGTCATCCATATTATCACCTTTGATGACAATCAAGGGCATTTAATGAGTAACGGAAGTGTTATTTAACGAGTAGAAGTGTTTGAAGAAAGAAAATAAGAAAGTCAAAATTCCAACATGATTGTAAAAGTGCATAGAGATCTACACCAATAGTCATCGATATTATCACTTTTGATGACATTCAAGGGCATTTAATCACAAGTATGGGTTGAAATTGGGTTTTCTTCCATCAATATGATAAAAAAATTGTCATATCCTTGTCATCCCACACATTTTACCAATTAGAGCCTAATTAATTTAGTTTTTAATATAATTAAATTTATTATTTTTTATGTTTTAATATTAAAATTTGGAAAATAAATTTAAAAAATTTCCATTCATTAAAGAAAATCTAGTTTTGACATATATATACACGCCCATGTGATAAGTATAATAAAGGCAACATCAATAACAAGTATAATGTTAGGCATAAGAAAGAAAGATATACATTGAATTCCTCAATTTCACCTTAAATTGTCAACCTATCCATGGTGTAAACTTATTAGGTGGTGTACACAAGGTGCCCAAATCTACAAATTATGACCAAAAAAAAATATGACAAGGAAATGGAGAACTCCTACTTGTTTACTTCTCGTCAACTAAGGTACATGATTTTCCTTTTCATCTCTTTTTTTGATATGGAAAAAGACACATGGAAAGAGGGTTATTAAGTATTACGTGTAATGTTAATCAAAATAGAAAATTTATTCAAACCGTTGATCAATGTGCCTTTACTAGATCAATGGATCCTTTAAAAATGAATACTTATCATAAAAACAAAATTGTAAGATCCAATTCAAAGTACTAATAATTGCAATTCAAGGAAGAAAAAACATTTAAATAAATTCTTGAAATAAACCACTACTCAATGAAATACATGAAATGATAATACTATTGTATATGAAAGTAAGAAAAATGTATTATTCTATAAATGTTTATCTAGATAGATAATATAAAGTAAGTGCACTGAAAGGAGGTTTCCTTTGTCTTTTTCTTAAACAGTCTTTAGAGATAGGAAATCTAAAATCTACAATATGAGCATCTATTTCTCTTTAGATTTATGGATTTATGAATTATTATTTATAGTGTATCCATGCAAATTATAATTATGCATGAAATATGGAAAATAAAATGAAAACTCGCAAACAATGATTAACACAGGTTACATTATGGGAAACCCTTTCGGGAGAAAACCCAGCTGGGAAGTGAGTTCATTAAATAGAAAATGACTGCAAGTACAAAGAAGTAAGGATTATAGCCCATGGGATATTAAAATGCGCAAATCCTCTTTGTGTTCTCTCTCCCTGTCCATCTCAACTGCTCTTCTCATCTATTTAACAAATTAAATTGAAAACAATACAACCCCATTTCCTTCTAGAAGCATGGTTATAGCAAAGTGTGATAGCCTACTAGTGGTTATGTTTGACTCCTTCATGTTAATTTTTTCAACTGGGATAAAATTCCATATTCAAAAGCTCAGATGATTAAAATAATAAGTTAATTAGATTCCTCTTTTTGAGAAGATCAAAATCGACCTTTAGATCGTTCCAATCGGTTAAGAGGAAGTTAAGTTATGATTTATTTTATTATTTTATGGGTCGACCTAACTGCATATTGATTTGGTCAAAGCCCCAAGCGGTCCCTCACAAAGTTATAAATAAAAGAAACCCCAAGTTTATTTGCACACATTCGCTCATGATATCTTCTTCACGTTGTTTTGGTTATTGGTCATATTTTTTGTTTCTGGTTCGCACCGGTACATCGCAAGAGGCTTGAAAAATTGATTGGGATCAAAGAAAAAGACACATTTCAAATCTAGGTATTTTGGGACAGGGCAGTAGGCAAGAAGAGCTGAGGTAGTAGCTATGTTGGGCCAAAACTGCGAGCTAGGCTTGATGAGGCTACGACTCTACTGGTAAAGTCGATGGGAGAAAGGCTTCAGTGTGCAACTATGGTTATAGGGTGTTCATACCCTAAGTCACAAGCATTGAACGCTTGGGTTAGCAGCTCAGAGCCCCAAATCAACTTGCTGAGCGTGTTAAGGCAATGACTAAGAGAATTACTAGGTAGATAGATTTTTGTTCTCAATCAGTTGCTTGCACAATGTCATCACTCATCCGTCACGTAGTCACAAACGCATCTAAATAGTCATTAACATTATTCTGGATCCATATCTAGAACTGGGCAATTGAGATCACTTGGTATTTGTGATCCATTAGTTTCATGTTTTGTTACTGTAGATCTACTAATCTGCAAATCATATCTTTTTATTTCCACTGTATACATGTTCTGGGCTCATTTGTACTATTTGGTGAAATAATTTCAGGAAAATCTATAGAAAAAGAAGATTTGAAAGGGTTTCCCACACAATGGGGTCTTGGACCAATATCTGTGTCTCATGGTTGTGATATTGTCTTCTATGTCATTGCATGCATTGTTCTATCTTCAATTACAGTTTAAGGTTACTTATATTGTGTAAATTTGAATACACTATTACTTAAGTAACTAATACAACATAGAGAAATATTGAAAAATTAACATGGTATCGGAGCTAAGGTGAATGAAAATCCCAAGAGAAGACAAGCAGTGAAGCTCGCATTATCAGAGAGAAGATTTATAGGCCAAAGTCAATATGTATTCCTCTACCTTCAAGGATCATGAGAAACTGGGTGGCGCTTCTAACTTTGCTGCATGGAAAGTCATATTAGAGATCATTACTGACAACAATGATGCGCTAGAACACATTCAAGGAATCATGCCAGAGCCTTCAGAAAATGCATCCACCTCAATGAAGAATCATTACAAGAAAGGTGAGTCCAAAGCAAAGAAAACATTAGCTAATGGGTTACAAGATCACTTACTTGCTTATGTTGTGAATTTGAAGAATTCTAAATATATGTATGATAAGGTAGCTAGCATGTATGAAGTTAACAATCTGAATGATATTATTATTTTTAATGAACAAATCAAGGAAGTGAAGACGAACAAAGATGTGTTGTGAAACCAACTCCAAAAATAGAATAAAAGAGAGATCAACGCCTTAGAAATAAACCACTTCGAGGGGGAAACCTCCAATACATTACATAAATGAAAAATTCTTGGATGTTAAAAATGACCGAACCTCCTTCTATATATAGGAGTCCATGGGGCCACAATATAATCCTAGCCAACCTAAAAAAAATAATTTAAGGGAAAAATAATAACAATATTGGGGTTACAAGGGTACAACAATAACAATAAGGGGGTTATACTAATAACAATCAGGGACTAAACTAGTAATATAGGGGCCTAACATGCCCCTCTCCTTGAAAAAAGTGTTTTCCTCAATGCTTGAGTAGATCTGGGTGCTTCTGTATAAAATTCTCATCCATGTAGAATATTCAGTGGGTAAGTTCTTCCACTTGATGAGATACTTTGAAATTGATCGATTTCGTAGTTGTCAAGTTCTTGTTTCCGTGATCGCTTCAGGTTCCAATATGATTTTTCCTTCCTTATCAAGTTCTGGAAATATAGTTTGAACTAGAATATGTTCACCTATAACCTTCTTTAAGCTTGAAACATGGAAAACTAGATGCACTCGTGAAGAAGCAGGAAGCTTCAATTTGTATGCCATAGTACCAATATTTTGCAACACCTTGTAAGGACTATAGTACTTTGGTGATAATTTATTATCCTTCTTAGCTTTCTTGAGGGACATTTGTTTGTATGGTTGCAGCCGTAAAAATACTCAATCTCCTACATCAAAACATCTCTCACTGTGATGTTGATCTGCCTATTGTTTCATTTGATTTTGTGCCAAATTTAGGTTATCCTTTAAGGGTTGGAGAACTTCTTGTCGATGCTCAATGTGATCTTCCACTGCTTGAACCTTAGAATTTTCTCTTAAATATGATGTGATGGACGGTGGATGATATCCATAAAGTGCCATAAATGGGGCATTTTTGTTGCAGAATGGAAGGAAGTGTTATACCACCATTCAACGAAAGGTAACCACTTGACCCATTTTGTTTGTTTATCAAATACAAAACGACAAAAATATCCTTCCAAACATTTATTCACTATTTCAGTTTGACCATCGGATTGAGGATGATAAGATGAGCTATGAGCTAGTTGAGTACCCAAATAAGAAAATAACTCCGTCCAAAAATTTCCAGTAAAAATGGGATCTCTTTCACTCACAATAATCTTTGGGTTTCCATGAAGCTTTTGAATTGTGTCAATAAATGTAATAGCAACTGTACTTGCTTTAAATGGATGAGATAATGCACAAAAGTGTGCATACTTGGTAAGTCTATCAACTACCACCATGATGACACTCTTTCCTTTGGACTTGGGTAAACCTCTGATAAAATCCATTGAAATCTCCTCCCAATGTTGACTTGGAATGGATAAAGGTTGTAGAACACCTCGGGTCTTAATTGTATCAACTTTATTCCTCTAAGAAACCAAACATTCCACTACAAACTTTTGAATATGAGATTTAATTCCATCCCAAAAAAATTCTTTCTTCACCCTGTGGTAAGTTTTTAAAAATCCCAAGTGACCTCCTAAAGGATAAGTGTGCAATTCCAAAAGAATATTTTGTTTTAGTTGGGAACTCTTACAAAGATATAAGCGATATTTGTACCATAAGGAATCATTTTTACAACTAAATGTATCAGATGTATTAGGATCTTGCTGCAACTTTTAAATGAGTGTCCACACTTCTTCTTCCTTCTTCCATTCGTCCCTTGCTTCGGTTATCCAATCTGGTTGGATAATAGAAATGGCACAAAGCAATGCTTCCACCTCTTCATTCTTTCTTGAGAGTGCATCTCCATGACATTTAGCTTCCCTTTTTTTTTAGATTATTTCAAAGTCATAACCCAACATCTTTGTGACCCATTTTTGCTGCTCTTATGAAGATATTCTTTGTTCCAAAAAGTGTTTAATACTATCATGATCAGTTTTTACCTTGAGTGAAGTGTCTTGGGTGGGTAGGTGGGTAAGGTTTTCATTTCTTTCATCTGCATGTAGTATTGCTATCATTTTTCTTCTCATAAATAGATTTATGTAAATACTTTCCTTTGATTGGATGACTTTCAAAAGCAATGGGTCTTCCTTCTTGCATGAAAAAAACACCAATTCCATTTTCTGAGGCATCACATTCCACAATAAGGGTTTTTGTGAAGTCTGGCGTAGAGAAGACCGGTGCCTGACACATTCCCTCTTTAAGATGTTCAAAGGCCTTAGTTTCTTTAGGAGTCCATGAAAATGCATCTTTTTTCAATAATGTTATTAGAGGTGCTGGTATTCTCCCATAATTCTTAATAAACTTGCGATAATACCTTGTTAACTCGAGAAATCCTCACAACTGCTTTATGGTTGTGGGGACTTTCCATTCCTTAATGGCTTTAATTTTGTTAGGGTCTACCTTAAGACCCTCTTGAGATACAATATGACCTAGATATTCCACCTCTTGTACTCAAAAGAAACATTTGGATGTTTTTCCATATAATTGTTTCTCCTGCAATAGTTTGAGAACCCTATAAATATGTTGAACATGATCCTTCCAAGACCTGCTGTAGATTACTATATCATCAAAAAATACTAGCACAAATTTTCTAAGGAAGGGTTTGAAAATGGAATTCATCAACCCTTGAAATGTAGAAGGTGCATTGGTAAGGCCAAAAGGCATGACCAAAAATTCATAATTACCCTCATGAGTTCGAAATGCTATTTTCAGAATATCTTCATTCTTCATTCTAATTTGATGATATCCTGAACGAAGATCCAACTTGGTAAAATAAATTGCTCCATGTAATTCATCCAATAATTCATCAATCATAGGAATGGGAAATTTGTCTTTAATGGTGAGCTTATTGAGCTCTCTATAATCTAGACACATGCACCATGATCCATCCTTCTTGTGTACCAATACTACAGGAGCAGAGAAAGAAATTTGACTAGGTTGAATTATACCCGCCTCTAACATTTCTGCAATCATACGTTCAATTTCACTCTTTTGGACATAAGGATATCTATAAGGCCTAATTTTTTGAGGAAAACTTCCTAAAATAAAATGAATAGCTTGATCATGATCACAAATAGCTGGGAGTCCTTTGGGAGTTTAAAATACCTTGGAATGATTGTCCAAGAATTTTTGGAGATCTGCAGAAATAGATGATTTTGATGTTGGAACTTCTAGTGAGCATAATTATGCAATTACGACTTGTTGTTCTTTCTTTAAAAGCTTTGTCATGACATTAGAGCTTATTATCTTTCCCAGGTTCCCTGTGATACCCCTTAATTCAACTACCTTTTGAAAAAAAATTCAAGAAAAGTTCTTGAAAATTAAAAGCTATCGTCCCCAAAGATTGTAACCATTGTACTCCTAGTACAACATCAGCACCTCCCATTGGAATGGAAAGCATTGTACTATTCAATACATATTCCCCCATGGTTATCTTGATATTATGGCATTTTCTAGAGCAATTTGTAGTTCCTCCATTTGCAACCATCACTTAACATTCCGGTGCTAGCTATAGGAAACAATTCAATTCCTTGGCTACCTTACAATGAATAAAACTATGGGTACTACCCAAATCAATCAACACTATTACCTTTTTCTTCTTGATATGTCCTTCTATCCTGAGAGTTTAAGGAGTGTTAATTCCTGCCAATTCATTACACGATATGGTCAGACTCATTTCTTCCTCTTCTAGGGTTGGTTCCTGGTGTATATCCTCTTCTTTTGAAGATTCTTGTTCATTTTCTTCTTCCTCTTCACAATCTATGTAAAATAATTTCTTCTCAGCACACTTATGACCTTTAGCTTAATTGCTATCACAACTCTAGCAAAGCCCTTTTGCTATTTTTTCTTCCAATTGTTGTGGTGTCAACCTTGTAGGTTGTGGAAGTCTAGGAGTAGGAACACTTCCATCTTTATAGATGTGAGTGGTAGGCTTCCTTTTCGCCATAATTTTTCATTCAATTTTTCTTGCCAACCTAAATGCCTTCTCCAATGAATCAGGTTCCCAAACGTGAACTTCATGTTGGATTTTATCCTTTAAAGTCCCTATGAAGACATCAATCTTGTGTTCCTTTGGAATATCAATTACCCTTATATTCAATTTTTGGAAGTCCTCAATGTGCTCCACCACTGAACCCTTTTTTTTGAGATTTATCAATTGGATAAAGAAGGTGTTTCTCTTTGTATCCTCATAATGTACTATCATTTCCTTCGTAAAAATTGACCAAGTGAGAATTTTTTTACGAGAGCAAAGTGATCGATACCATACAAATGTATTTTGTTCTAAATGTAAAGTGGCAATGCGTACCTTTTGTGTGTTTTGCACATTATTGAGATCAAAATATTTCTCCATCTGCACTATCCATGTTACAGGATCCTTGCCATCAAACTTCCTCATATCCATCTTTGGAATATGGTGGTTCTTTCATCCAGCATTAGAGTTTATGAAATCACGATTAATATCTATTTTTTTCTCATCATGAGTTTCTTCTACTATCTTTTCGCCATTAGGAATCATTTCTTGTATCAATTTTGTCAAACCTTCGATGTCTGCTTTTAGATCATTCTTCATGTTTTCCATGTTGTCTTTAATTTTTTCTTCCATGTCCTCCATCTTAGCTTCCACGCCATCCATATTAGCTTCCACGCCTTTCTTCAAACCATCCATATTATTCTTCAAACCATCCATCTTTGCTTCCATGCCTTTCTTCAAAACTTCCATTTCATTTTTTGTTTCTCTTTGCAAGAGAAAAATTTGCTGCACTTGCTCTTGTAATTTTGATATATCATGTTGCAATTATTCATCTTCGTGAGTCATAGTAGAGAATTATGAGGGCTTAATGGGTGTTGAATTATTTTTAGGAGGCATTTTAGAACCCAATACTGAAATATATGCTCAATAGGCCCTTGGAATCACTTCAAACTAATTTTTTTACACAAGACTTATGCAATTCGTAAAAAAAATACACACCTTTTTCTGGCTTTTGAGCAGCTCAATATTGAAAGTAAATTATCTATATGATTTTTGATCTTCAATATCTGAAATTTGGCCCTGAGGTATCCCTCTGAAGCATCTTTTGAATTCCACAAGTCTGACCTAATTTGGATTCTTCAAGACAAAGTTATGTCCAGTCTCCCACATTGACCTAATTATGGACTAGTTCAGTAGAGAAAACTTGTACGACTTGCCACGTATCATTGTTTCCTCCTTCGACTTTGAAATTGATAGAAAGGAAACTATAGTTTGTGTAATTGTGGCCACTCTTTACAGAATTCTAATCTGATGCTTAGAGAGAGAGTGATGAAGTGTTGCACACGATCACCTATTTGAGACGAAATTCGGGAGCCTAAAAAAGCCCTAACTTCCACAGATACTACCTCCCAAAATGATGCAAATCAATCTCTGAAGTGTCTCCACGACGTTCCTTATAATTTCTTCTTTGCACTGTGAAAATTCCACCTTGTGAAACCTCATAGAAGAAACGTTATAGAGAAAATGTAGCGATGACCTATTTAGGTTAAATTTAGGAGCCTGCAAAAAGTGCTAACTTCCATAGATCATATCTCCAAAAATATTGCGAACCAAGATTTTAAATTGTGCGACGAGGTTCCCCAGGATTTTTTATTTGCGCTCTAAAAATTTCAGCTTCTGAAACTTCTTATAAAAAAAGTTATAGATAAAATTCCACGATGACCCGTTTGGAGCAGCAAAACCCTAAAATTCAAACCTCTGATACCAAATGTTGTGAAACCAGCTCCAAAAATAGAAGAAAAGAGAGATCAATGCCTTAGAAATCAGCCACTTCAAGGGGAAACCTCCAATACATTACATAAATGAATAATTCTTGGATGATACAAATGACAAAAACCTCCTTCTATATATAGAAGTCCATGGGGCCATAATATAATCCTAGCTGACCTAACAGTAATAATTTAAGAGCACAATAATAACAATATTTTGGTTATAGGGGTACAACAATAGCAATAAGGGGGCTATACTATTAACAATAAGGGACTAAAATAGTAATATAGGGACCTAACAGGGTGAGACTCTTTAGTCTTACATCATGAGGATATCTCATCTTAAGGATCAACTTTTGAGGGTTGATAAAGATGTGAAAGATAGAGAGTTGGCTATCATGACTCTTATAGGTCTCCCTCATGTTTTGGAAATCTTCATTACTAATATCAGCAACAAAAATATTCTTTTGTCATTTAATGAAATTTTTGGGAAATTGACTTAGGTATAATCCATAATGATAGCAAGATGGAGGATTCAAAAACATGAAGAAGAGGAGCCCGCTGCTTATGTTTCCCATAAAAAAAGAAATAAATCAAAAGGATTTCCATCTAGAAGACCCCCTCATCGAAACTAGAAACGAAGAAATAGTAGATCACTTTCTCACATTGAATGCTACAACTGCCAAAAGAAATGTCCCTATGCCAGTGACTATCCAAAGAGGAGAAAGAAGCCACAATACAACAACATAAGCAACAAATCTAATAAAATAAGGAAAGGGAATCAAAGGAACAATCATGACAAAAGGTATGAGAGGAGAAAAAGAGATTCATCAAGCGACTGTGAAGACGATCGTACATCTAGAAAGAGGTCAAGAGATTCTAGGTATGAAAGTAGTATTGTGGATAAAAATAAATTTATTTTTATTTATGGACTTACTAGTTCTTCTCCACCGAATTCATGGGATAATTGGTTAGTTAATAGTGCAGCCACTCATCATTTTTATGGTGATAAATAATTCCTCTCTAATCTGGTAGAGAGGGAGACTAAGTTAATGATAATTATTGGAGATAACTCCACTCATCCTATAAAAGGATTAGGGTTGGTTAAATTTCATTTAAACACTTTGGAATCAGTATTGTTAAATGATGTCATGTATGTGCCAAGACTTATGAAGAATTTAATTTCTATATTTGCATTAGAAGATAAAGGGGTGAGGGATTCCTTCATTAATGGAAAATTCTTAACTTGGCCTACTAATTCACATATGAAAGATGAATTCAAATTAGAACTGAGATCTTAGGGACTCTACAAGGTCACAGGAATGCCACTTTTCACATTAGCCCATAACACCAATTATCTCAGTGAATTATGGCACTGCAGGCTAGCTCATCCACACTATGATGCTCTTATGAAATTGAAGATATTGATATCAGGTATACTCGATATGCAAGCTCGGCATGAAGAGTGTGTCCTAGTTGCTCTAGTGGAAAGAAAATAGGGGGACCATTCCCCTCAAGTAAGAACAAGACATATGACATCCTCCATCTCATCTATTCAGACATATGTGGTATGATGCATGTACACTCTATTGGTGCCCATCTCTATTATATCACATTAATTGATGATTACTCCAGAAATACATGGTTATATTACATCAAATGCAAGGATGAATCCTTCGAAAAATTTCAGGAACTCAAAGCAATGATCGAGAAACAAACTAGGAAAATGATCAAAGTATCCATATCCAACAATGGTGGAGAGTACATGTAAAATTAATTCATATCATTCTGGGATCAAGAGGGAAACTATTATACCTTATACACCTTAACAAAATTGCCTAACCAAAAGAAATAATCAGTCAATATTGGAAGTTGATTGTGCTATACTTCATGTTCATAAGGTACCTAAATTTCTATGGGATGAAGGAATCAATGTTGTTGTATATGTTTAGAACTGAGTACCCCATCAAGAATTGAGGAATAAGACTCCATATGAGATATTCATAGGTAACAAGCCAGACATGAGTCATCTTCACATATTTGGATTCCCTGTATTCTTTCATGTGACAAAGGAAAAAAGGAATTAGTTGGAAGCTACATGTAGAAAGGGAATATTTATGGGTTATTGTGAAAACAAAGAGGCTTAAATAATATATATTCTTGGTCAAAGGAATGTTGAAATTAGCAGAGATGTAACCTTTGATGAAGATGCAACACTTTGTAAAGAAAAATATCTTCCTCTCGCTTCTAAGGAAGATAATTTTGATAAGGATATTCTCGATATCCCTTCTATTCTCGAGTTAGATAATGATGATACACCAATGGAACCTATGGATCCATTAGTTCCACCTCCCTGTAATCCTCCTTCAAGGAAAATACTATTTTGGCTTCGTAGCACTCTGCAAGACGGTGAAAGGAGCATTCTTGTTCATCGATAATTCAGAGAAAGGAAGGAACCTTGTAGGTATCAGGGTTATGTAGAAGCTATGAACCATCCTCATTTGAAGAAGAAGTCAAAGAACAAGCTTGGAAGGATGCCATGGCCGAATAATAGGAATTTATCGTGAAAAATGATGTATGGGATGTTGTGCCGATATCACATGGGAATTCTATTGTGACTTCGAAATGGTTTTTCAAAATAAAGCATGGAATCGATGGAAGCATCTAAAAATATGAAGTGAGGTTCGTAGGTTTTTTTTTCTCTCAGAAAGAGGGAGAATATTATAATGATATATTCAATCCTGTGGATTGATATACAACTATCCACTCGATAGTTTCCCTTGCTGCTAGTCAAGGATGGTCACTTCATCAAATGGATGTTAAGAATGCCTTCCTCAATGGTATGCTACAGAAAGAAGTTTATGTGGAACAACCAAATGGATTTGAAGTGGAAGATTACACAACACATATTTGAAGGTTGAAGGAAGCACTGTACAGATTGAAGCAAGCTCGCTAAGCTTGGTATGATCACATTGACAACTATCTAATGAAACCGGGTTTCACTAGAAGAAGTGTTGATCCAAACCTCTATTTTAAGGTTTTTCATGGTATGCAGTTGATTCTGGTTCTATATGTTGACGATTTATTCTTAACAGGAACTAAAACATCGATCGTCGAATGCAAGAGGAAGATAGCCTCTGAATTTGAGATGAAAGACCTTGGTATCAGCATTACTTTTTGGGCCTTGAGGTATGACAAAGGCATGGTGAAATATTTCTCTCATAGGGAAAGTATGTGGTAAAGTTGATGGAAAGGTTTGGTATGACCGAATGCAAAAAAATGGTCACTCTGATGGAAATGAACTTCAAGAATTTATGTGGTAAAACAACTGGACCTGATCTAGAAAACCTATCTGAGTATAGACAGTTGATTGAGGCTCTAATGTTCCTTGTGAACACCCATCTGGATATATGTTATGCACTAAACACATTGAATCAGTTGATGATTGAGCCCCTTCATACACATTGAATAACAACCAAGCATGTATTGAGATACTTACATGGATCGATCACACTTTTTTTGAGATACTCTGTTGGAGATATCCAACTTCATTGATACACTTATGTTGAATGGGCCAGTAATGTCACTGGTAAAAAGGGTACATATAGATGTTGTTTCAGTATTGGTTCTGCCATGATATCCTAGATGAGGAGGAAACGGAATCCGGTAGCATTAAGCACCGCAAGAAGCATATTACACTACTGCTATCATAGTAAGATGTGAAGTGGTGTGGTTAAGAAAGCTCTTTGGTAAGCTCCTTGGTCAAGTGCTAGAAACCACAGTAATATATTGTGATAACAAGAGTAGGATTGGTTTGGAATAGAATAATGTATTTCATGACAAGTCCAAGCATATTGAGATTCAATATCACTTCATATGTGACATGGTATAGAGAGGAGTTGTTAGACTCCATCACATTGTAACTGATGATTAGACTATAGTTATTTTCACCAAGGAATTACAAAAAGGGAAGTTCTTGGTTTTCAGATAAAAACTTGGACTAATCGATGTAACCTCTTCGGATAAGGGCATTGCTGATTGAGTACACCAATATATCTCTTCCTACCCTGTTTGAGGTCTCAGGGTGAGGAATTGGGATGAAGGGCTTCTGGGGTTGAGGGATCTCTGGAAAATACAAAACTTGCCTATCTACTACCTAGGGTTGAGAATTTTTCTCCCTTATCTTCATAAGGTGATAGAATTCTTCTTCCCTATCCGGTATTTGCAGAGTATACCCCAGTTTGAATCATACTCAAAAGCAGGGCTTGTTGGGAATACCACTCCTTGTTTGGGCAACGAGTTTAGAGTGTACTTGGCATGTAAACCCAAGTGGATTATGATTTTGGCATTCTACCAAATGTCTAAAGAGATTCATTGATGGGAATATCGATAGGCGATGGGATTGGGTTGAGACTTTCTCCCCTTTTTTTATTCTAGGTTGAGACTGAGGTCCTCGATGAAACTTTAGGGTCATAGATGTGCTCCCTTGTGAGATGATTTATCATGTTGCTAGATACAGGTAGAAGCTATTTCTCCGCGTTTCTTCTAATTCTTCTTCTAGATTCGAGAAATTTTCAGCAGATTGAGTTGAGGTGTGATGAAACCTTGATGCATAGATCTACAAGTACAGATTGCAAAGTGGAATTCTTCCTAGTTGAGAGGGAGTGTTAATTTTTTCAACTAGGATAAAATTCCACATTGTACATCTAATATGATTAAAATAATAACTTAATTAGATTCCTCTTTTTGATAAGATCAAAATATACCTATATATTTTCCCAATCAGTTAATTGAAAGTTAAGTTATGATTTATTTTATTATTTTATGGATCGGCCTAACCACATCTTAATTTGGTTAAAGCCCCAAGCAGTCCCTCACAAAGTTATAAATAGAAGAGACCCCAAGTTCATTTGCATAGATTCGCTCATGTGATATTCATCATGCTTCTTTGGTTATTGATCATATTTTCTGTTTCTAGATCGCACAATTACGTGGCAAGAGTCTTGCATAGTGGATTAGAATCACAGATAGAGGCACATTTCAGATCATTTATTTTGGGCCAAGACCGTAGGCAGGAAGAACTAAGGTAGTGACTCTGCTAGGCCAAAGTCGTGGGCTAGGCTTGTTGAGGTAGCAAATTTGCAGGTAAAGGTATTGGTAGGAAGGCTTCAGGGTGAGACTAGGGTCCTAAGGTGTTCAAACCCTAAGCTGTGGGAATAGAACGTTAAGGTAGTGTCTTAGAACCCCAAAGATGTGGGTTGAGCATGTTAAGGGCACAACTCAGAGAATTACTGGGTATATATTTTTTTTCTTAGCCAATTTCTTGCGCAGCATCATCACTCATCCATCATGCAGTCATAGACACATCATAACGGTCATCGACAATATTCTGGATCTAGATCTAGAACTGGGAAAATGAGATCACTTGGTATATTTGATCCATTGATTTTGTGTTTTGCTATTATAGATCTATTGATCCGCAAATAATATTTGTTATTTCCACTTTATACATGTACTGAGCTCATTTGTACTCTCTGCTAAAATATTTTGAAGACAATCTATAAAACAAGAAGATTTGAAAGGGTTTCCCCCACAGTGGGGTTTTTCCCTGGTCTTGGACCAATATCTCTGTCTCATGGTTGTGATATTATCTTCTCTATCATTGCATGCATTGTTCTATTTTCCGTTACAGTTTATGGTTAATTATATTGTATAGATCTAAATACATTGTTAATGAAAATCTAATTTGGGCTTATGTAACTAATACAACATAGAGAAATATTGAAAAATTAATAGTTCAACTCGTAGCTAGAATTACAATATTTAATCTTCTAGATTTTTCTTCATCATGATAATGTGGAAAACCCATTTTCCATGAATAATGGGGGATGACGTCACATCCTATCAAAGCGTGGTGGAAAAAATTGGAAGGTCAAGTTTTGAGTGGCATAACTTTTTATGCGGACTCAGATTAAGGTGATTCTTGCATCTTTATAAAGGTGCATGCGTGCAAAATAGTAGAAAATGGTCCAACACTAAAGAGGAAAAATTTTAGGCCTAAAAAACATGATTTTATTCCTTAAATCTCTCTAGGAATGTTTTAGACCCTAATTTGTCAAACTAGATTCTGCTCGTAAAAATGGCCTTCTGAGTTGATTCCTCCACATTTTCCACTCTAAAAGCACCAAAATGGGAAAAAATATAGAATGATTTAATTTATATTAAACCTCCCCATTTTTGGAGGATTTTAATACCCAAAATATTATATTGAATGAGGTGAAGAAACTTTTCCTCCACCTTGTCTTAAGTGTATCATTTAACCTTTCCTACAGGTTCTCCTTTCAACCTAATATACTAAAGATTGTGCTACCCATATCTTATAGCTCTATACCTCCTATGAAAAAATGTATCTTCTTCCAAATCTTCGTAAAAATCTATTCCCTAACCCTCCACAGAAGGTTGGAGCTATTCCTCTTCCTAGTTTAGCATGGAAGGCTCATATAGTTTCAGATTCTCTACATTCATAACTGAGTAAATGCACATGTATGGGGGGATATTGAGTCTCTTGGTATTATCTCCAACTTTTTTCAATATCTTAAAGGGAACATACCTTAGAGCCTTGATTTTCTTAACAAGAACCTATAGCCTCTCCTTATTCAATTATAACCATAGTGTTTCTCTCACCTTGAATGACATATATTTTGTACTAATCACGCATGACCTTATGTTTTTATTTTGAATTTTTTATTTTTTCATGTAACTATATATGGATCTTCCTAAGCCTCTTAAAAAAAAAAAAACCCTTAAGGCATCCCCTATAAGATCCTCTCTTACTCCTCCTTGCTTCCCATATAAAATATAGAAAGGTGCAGTTGGAAAATATCCAAAATAATTTTCAAATGGGGACTTATCAGTACAAGGGTGAATTGTTTTGTTATAAGAGTGTTGTATATATACCAATTTTTCATCTTAGATATTTGAATGCTTTTGATTGTAGTCCCTCAAAGGATGCACCAATGTCTTGTTGACTACTTCTATCAGCCCATCTGTGTGTGGATGGAACGTTTTAGAAATATTTAACCTTGTGTCCATCTTCTCCCACAATGTGTTCCATCTTGCATCCTTATTTAAAAATATGCTCTTTCGTATCCAAAATTTCATGTAGATTTTTCCAAAGAATAAGTTTGTTACTTCTTCCCTGCTAATGGTCTTTCTAAAGAGTATCAATCACACACATATTGTTGAAGTTGTCAACTACCATGAATTGGTAGTCATGTCCTTTCTCAGTTGTTTGTAAACCTCCCATAAAATCCATGGGAATTATTTCCAAAGAAAGAGTGGTTATTGTTAAGCAGGTAAATCCTCTCTTTGGATAGAGACGATCCCTCTAGCCCTAGAGTGGGTTTAGAAACAAAGTGACATGCTAGAGTGTTGATTCATAATTACTGAATGAAAGAGGACACGATATATCAACCTACCTGGATTCCAACGCTGTCGTCATGGCTGTAGTGGTGGTGGCCTCTTGCTCCTTCCTTGGCAAGTCACAATCCTTCCGTAGTCATGTGCAGATACCTAGACATAGAACAACAAACAAGAACAGCATACGACATAATAATTTCACTCATAACTACTAGCTAGTCAAAGAGGGCTAAGAAGATTGCATTAAACATCTAACATAATACAAAATGGGAACCAAACAATAGTCACGTTTATTTATTGATAGAAGGAACAGTTACAACCAATGCTTTGACGTCGCAGTCTCCTCCAGCGAGGTTCAGTCGAAGCACGTCTCAAATGCTTATCATGGAATTAGAACGGGATGAAGGCATGGACTCAAGCTCTCTCAGAAGTCATGGAATAAATCTCTCTCAACAAAATTTCTTCTTATTCTATCTCTTTAGCAGTTTTGATATAATATGTTCAATTCTCCAAGTTTAGCTAGCTTATGCAAAGAGAGATAGCTTCTCTTAATAGAGGAAAAGGAGGAGGTTAGGATCCCTAAAAAGGTGTGAGGGAGGCCTATCCTTTAGGAGGTTCCCATAAGAGGTGGAAACCATAAACCAAAGGAGGAATTCTATGGTTTCTCAGTTCAACCACTCCCAATGACTCATCCTCGAAGTTGTTGGAATGAAATCTCTGCCTCTATTTTAAAAAAACATTCCATAAACAGCTCGGTGTGGGTGGATAACTGAGACAGAGTGCCAGTTGGCACGGGGCCTAGTCTTAATCTTCCTCTTCAGTGCGAGGGCATAACTAACTACTCGCGCCCAGGAAAATCCAAGGGTTTTTGAGTCTCTGCTCAGGGAATTTTCAACAGAAGGAATATTACTCTCATGTAAAGGGATAGAATGTTGGCCTTTGCAAGGCATGAAACTTCTCATTGATCACGGAAATGACCCTAAAATGCGTGAGATGGGGATTGCAGGGACAGTGACAAAATGTTGTGTAACAAATGCCCCCTAAAGCATGAGGTCTGAGGGAGAGGGAGGGTGAAATGCTTTATGAGAACACGTTCGAACAAAAAACTGTTGTCGAAAAACCTGCAATTACAAATACAAATGATATCTTTGATACATGAACATGTGGTATGGGCGCAAGCATCCATAATAGAGTGTATAAAAACTATGATCCAAGGTAAAAATAAAGTTGATAGAAGAGCTGAGGAAGCTTGAGAAAATGATAAGTGTTCAATTGAGGTGTGAAGAACTCAGAGAGGCTGAGCTGAGAATGAAGGTTTCCATTTTTGGCCCAGAGCAGGGTGAAATTTTGGGTGAAGAGATCAATGAGGAAGATGTCATGGACTGTTGGAATAGTTCAGAAGAATTTTTGACAAGAGAAGCAAATGAGGCTATGAAGTCTTGTATTTTTAAAACTCATAGTTTATGTATGTTTGTAGGATGTGCAAAAGATGGTGGATAGTCTGGTGAAACTGTCACAGAGGTAAATGAAACTCTTAAGGTGAAGTATGATGGAGAATGCTTTTCAGAGGAGGATGGTACTAATTTGTTGCAGTAGAAAGAATTCATAGATGAGTTCTTGTTTGGTGTAAGACAACCAGTTGAAGCTGTTATGGAGCAGAAGCATAATGAAAATACTGAAGTGATATTCCAAGGAGGTAAAAAAATGAATTTGTTTAATGAAATTGCTGATAGAATTTTGAAATGTGATGATACAAAAAACATGATAACTCAGGAAAATTTCCAGATGAAGAATGAAGCTGGGAATGAAGATTGTGATGAAATGCTGGAAAGATTTCACATGGAAATAGAGTTCTTGGAACGATGGCTTAAGGAACCTGAAGGGGAGATGAAACTTGCAGAACCTAATAGAAAAGAGATTGCAGTTACTATGCATGATAGGGATTAAATGTTTTTAACATTTAGAGAGTTGAGTGAATATTATAACTTTTCAAATAATAATGTGGCTGCAAGTACAGAAGGAAACATAAATAAATATGATGTTGAAATCAGAGAGATTGAGCATAAAGTGTTTGGAGGTAAGATGAAAGATCAGGAACAACAAGAAAGTTATGTCCTTAGAGACATAACGGAAATAGAAGTACATAACCAGTAGGATAAAGGTGAAAGTAGCCAGCAGTTCAAAACATGATCTACTAAAATCCAGAAAGTCGATGATGGGAGATTGGTTCTTGAAGCATCAAAAGAGGCCGAAAGGTCTTATCTTTTTAAAACTAACAGTTTTTTGATGAATTTTGGTACAACATCAGATGAGAAATTTGTTACTATAAGAGAAATCAATGATTATAGTTGTAATCAAGAAGGAGTTCTTGATTATTCTTCATTGCAGAAATTTGAGTGTTCAGCACAATTGAAGACTAAAGAATCAAACAAAGAGGAGTTACTCTGATGAATTGACAGAAGAAATTACTGATGGAATCCGATTGATAGAGTGAGTGATGAATTACAAAACAGAGTTGATACTTTAAAGGACCAGCAGCAGAACAGAGTTTGGAATCCTGGAGGAAGCAAGTCATTGATACTTATGGCTGTCGCATTATTACAGAAAAGTGGCAGACGTCATAGAGAGGATTCTATGGAAACTTCTCTACATGGGTGATCCAGGTGGATATCGATGGCCACCCACTTATTCCATTTGGACCTGCACCATCAATTCTTGTAGCTTTTCACTTTCAGAAAAACTTACAATTTTTAGCAGTTTTTCAGGTCCTAAACTTCTGGAGCTGTTTTGACGCCCTAAACGACGTTTTTTGGGAAAATCGGGAGCAACATGGGTGCTTGGGATTGATGTTGCTCACATCGAAAGTTGTACTTCTCGGATAGATATTTCTAACAAGCTATTCAGCGCATCAAACGGAGATCAGATGCCAAAGTTACATCCCCGGGAAGTTGAAACACCAATTTACCCAAACGGAACCCACAATTTTGGTGCTTCATCTCCTAGGGTTATGTTTTTGGAAGTTTTAGTTTTTCCATTGTTTCTCAATAATAAATAGGCCCTTGAGCCTCATTGTAATAGTTTAGAGGTCTGTAGCCATCACATCTCTTCTCAGAGATTCGCTACCAGCACCCTAGCTATTTTATTTCCATTACATCTGTAAGCATATTTCTGTTATTTGAAATTAATGAAATGAAGCATTATTTCAACTGCATCTCTATGTGTATGCTTATTTTTGTATTTTTTTGTGTTCATGCATAAAATATGGATCAGTGGTATCATAGAGGTCCGCTCTTTATTTGTTTTTCTTTTCATTTCCCCAACGCGTTCAGGGTATAAGGAGTTAGGGTTCAATCTAGTTGAACCCTTGCAAGATTAGCCTTGCAAACCCCGACGACCTCCCATGATGAAAGAAAATAAATATGAAGAAGCAAGATATCCTATCAAAATATTGCTCGAGGACGCCCTCAAGAAAAAAAGGAATGCAATGATGGATAAATTTGCTCATATCCTTCAACGAATTCCCACCTACAGTGCATCTGCATCCAACAGCCACTCTGGAGGCGCCACTCCCTTCAAAGTACAGGTAAAATTTGGCATTCCTGTATTTGAAGGCAAAATAGATGTAGATGCCATAGATATATGGTTTAATTTGCTGGAAGGGTATTTCTCGGTCCATGATTTCTCTGACCGAGGAAAGATTATTTTTGCACTCCTCAAAGCCATCCCCCATGTCAAAGACTGGTGGGAAACCTACTGTGAGCAACAGGACAAAGGGGAACCTTATCTGTTCTCAGCCACACCCACTTGGAATTCATTCCAAGGTGGCATCAAGGAACAATATTACCCCGTGGGGAGATATGAGGACAAATACATCCAATGGACCACGTTGCAGCAATAAAGGGACCAAGATGTGTACGAATTGACGAATATGTTCCATACCCTGCACACAAAGTTGGGTATTAAAGATTCAAAGAGATATTTGGTGCTCAAGTACTGTTGTTGTTTGCACAAAAAAATTCATGAGGAAAAGGAGTTCCTCAACATTACATTGCTTGGCACGACATATCGTTATGCCGCCAAGATCGAGCAGAAATTTAAGCAGAAGAAGCGAGACTTTTGATCTTTGAATCCGAAAGGTTCCCCTGAACTGAGGAACAAGGGGAAAGGCCAAAGCAGTGTGACTCATAAAAACACTACAAATACAAATAAGGACACAGGGAAGTGGTGTGAATTTCATAACAGCCCCACTCACAACACGAATGAGTGTTGGGCTAAACAGTCATTAGTGGCTGAACTAAAGGTACCTGAATCAGATTCATTTTCTAATCTTGATTTAGAACCAGACAAAGGAAATGAAAAATGGAAGTAGATCATTGATGCAGATCCTGATGCCATTGTTGCCACCACCAAGATTCATAGGGATATCCAGAGGAGGGGGAGCGCCTCTTTCATTCGCAGATGTGGGTGAAGGGTTCTCCACTGCAATTTCTTGTCGATAGAAGAAGCCAAAAGAACCTCATTTCAACAGAGGTTGTGAAGTGGCTCAGCTTATTGACCATAGCACACTCGCAGCCATATACCATCAGGTGGTTCCACCCAGGGAGATATCTCTGCGTCTGCCAGCAGTGCCGCCTTCTATACAGTACCAAGCCATTCACGGATGAGGTATTGTGTGATGTTGCTTCTCTTGATGTAGCTGATGTATTATTGGGCCAACCATACTTATGTAGGTGACATGCTAGGTATGAGTCTAGGCCTCGTGTTGTTTTTATTACTTTGGGAAATAACTTGTACAGGATACCAGAGGTGGTACCGCCTCCTACAATCTCTTTGATTACTACAAAACAACACAATAAGATTGTTTCCCAAACTAGGAAATTTATTTTCCTTACAACATACTCATAGGGAAAGAAGAATATTGTGGCCACAACCTCAAAACAGGGCTCCCCTGTATGGCTGCAGCAGATGGAAAAAGTCATGGAGGAATACGAGGAAATTTTATCCTCACTAATAGAGGTTCCTCTACACTATCAGGAAAATAACTGCATTGATTTGACCCCAAACGCACCGCTGCCTGATGTTTCCATACCTCATGTGACTACACAGACAGAATCCACACATGTACTATCTGAGGCTGATAAAGAAACCAAATTTACTAATTGCATCTAGCATGTCCGCCCATAGGTCTATGACATCTTCGACAACAGAACGTGCCTCATCATGTGGAGGATCTCAATGCAATGGGGACCATTGCTTCTTAAGGAGGGAGGAATAATCCAGGTGGATATCGGTGGCCACCCACCTATTCCATTTGGACCCACACCATCAATTCTTGCAGCTTTTCACTTTCAACACAACTTAACTATTTTTAGACGGTTTTCAGGTCCTGCACTCTCGGAGCCGTTTTAGGGCCTTAATGATCCAGGTGGACATTGGTGGCCATCCACCTATTCCATCTGAATCCCCACTATTAGGTCTTTCAGTTTTTAAGTTGCAGCACAACTTACTATTTTTAGTAGTTTTTTGGGTCCTGAACTTCCAGAGCCATTTTGAGGCCCTAAACGACGTTTTTTGGGAAAATCGGGAGCAACATGGATCCATGGAACAATGTTTCTCACACCAAAAGTTGTACTCCTTGGATAGATCTTTCTAACGAGCTATTGAGCACGTCAAACGGAGATCAGATGCCAAAGTTACATCCCCAGGAAGTTGAAACACCAATTTACCCAAACGAGACCCATAGTTTTGGCGCTTCATCTCCTAGGGTTAGGTTTTTGGATGTTTTAGTTTTTCCATTGTTTATTAATAATAAATAGGCCCTTGAGCCTCATTGTAACATAGTTCAGAGGTCTATAGCCACATATCTTCTCAGAGATTCGCTACCAGCACCCTAGCTATTTTATTTCCATTGTCTGTAAGCATATTTCTGTTATTTGAAATTAATGAAATGAAGCATTATTTCTGCTGCATCTCTATGTGTATGGTTATTTATGTATTCTGTTGTGTTCCTACATAAAATCTGGATCAATGGGGAGTCTGATGCAGGAGCATCAAGCTAAATTTTCATTATTTATTTGTGTGATTTAGGGGGTGAGGTTTTATTTATTTATTTTATAAATTATATGGATTTAAAAAAAAAAATTAAGAGAGAAAATGCGGTGTGATGATTATTGTAAATATTATTTTAATAAATTAAAGATATGAGTGGAGTTGAATTAGGTAGATAATCTAGGGATTAGGAATTCCTTAAATGGGACTTAGTTGAGTCCAAAAAGGGATAAATCTATTTTAGATTTTGGTTGAGATTTTTGTGGAGGAAATCATGGATTGAAGTAAATTCATAATTATGTATAAATAGAAGGATTGTGTGAGGATGAAAAAACAATGAGGAATACAGAGAGAGAGAGAAAATGGTTTAATATTTTTTGTAAAGGGCCGAGAGTTGAAAGGCCATCCATTGTAATATTCGGCTAGATGTTTTAAATCTGAAATTTTTTGTTGTATTTTATATAAGAAGATTGGTTATTGTTTGAATTTCTCTTCGTTTATATTTGGACTTGAATCTAAGTAGCTGTGTATGAGATTTTTGAGTTAAGTTCTCACTAAAAGGTTGAAGAATTCTGTTTTATATGCTAGGATCTATTTTATAGCAGAATCTCGACATCACATCCAGTAGTAAGGATCAACAAATAGAATCAGGTATGGTCGCAACCATCTAATAAAAAGAGTCATGCAATAAGTCATGATAATCCACAAAAAATCCACAGCCTGGATTTTATCAGAAAAAACCCAGGGTCTTGTGCTCCATCTCGACATGAACAAGTACAGATTCAAGCATGCGAATATATGAGTTGAAGTCAAACATGCAACAAAATCACCTGATTACCAGCCAATGATGAAAGCTGTTAACATGCACGACAGAAACCACCAATAACGACAATGGCTCTCAAGGTACAACTGGTACAATCCACTGAATGTGAACAGTAATATGTTCTCAAACACCTGCAAAATCACTCGATCGAAGGCCAATGAGGTGGACCTTGCGTTGAATGCGAAGAACCTGCCATTGAGGCATGTAGGCTCCAAGGTACTAGAAGGGAGTCTCTATATCAAATTCCTAGATAATGAGCTAAAGTCGACAGGAAGTTCCCTGACCAAAGGTGGGACATAATGTTTCCCACATCATCGACATGAGACAGAGGAAGATGATGATAGTGAATCAGGACCAAAATATAATTAAAGGGAGGTTGAAAACTGTAGAGGCAAACTTCTCTTGAACATATCAGTGACACGACTCTAGATTTGGCAGTGTTTGACATCAAGGGATCTGAGGTCATGATGACGTGGAAAAGATTAGATGAGAGGTCAAAAGATATTACCCAAACCCATGGAGGCAAGAGTGACAAAAAGAGATGTTCCCAACCCGACACGAATGCAGACAAGTGCCATGTTCAAGAGCGACAAACTGCCAACATAGCTCAAACTTGGTTTCATTTTACCCACCATTTCTGGCAAGTACCCTAATTATTTTTTAAAACAAGCTTGAAGGGGATAACATATTATTGTGCTATAAGTTTTTCCTTCAGACAAATCCATCCTAGTACATTTTATGAGCCCTAGGGAGGAGGAACTCGAGTAATGTCATGGTGACGAAGTCCGATGTCATTAAGTTTTAACGAGTCTGACAGAGGAAGAACTCACCATCTTTTCATGTTTAGAGAGTTTGAAAAGAAGGAAAAAAATAAAACTCCATCATGGCCCTTTTCATAAATAGTCTCTAAGATCTAAAAAGGTAGGAAACAACATCTGAAAGAAGCCCTTAGTCGCAATAGGCTAAGGTATTCATTTTTCGTAAATAATCTATCCCAGCCCGAAAAAGAGGTAAATGTATACTGGGTAGATATCGCTTTGTAGCCATTTAACGAGTTCGAAATGACAAGAGTCTCGGTAATCTTTTCAATTTTAGAGAGTCAAAAAAGAGTTGAAAGATGACTCCAACAGTGAATTTTTCATGTTTTTACCAAGTTCGAAAAGGTATAAAATATAACTCGTTACTTCATCACTATGGCCTGAAAACCTGTTGCTACACAAGAGACACGTGTAAAACCCATTTCTTGAAAACAATATAATAAAATAATCGAAAAAAATGTCTTAAAATATAATTAGGGTTGTAAAAAGGTATAAAATGTCAAAAATGGTAAAAATAATTACTTTTCACTTTTTACCTCTTGTGGAGCAATAGTTACCCATTTTATACTATGATTTTGCAGTGATGATAGTGGGCAATCCGACAGACCAATCTTGAATCTGTCAGTTCCAGGTAAGGCCCGACATCCTTCCCTTGATTTTTAGTCATATTTTACTGGCTGCAAATTCCAGTTTTGATTTATGGGGAAGGAAATGCAAATATTAGGGCACGATGGTTGGCATGGGTTTCGGGCACGGACTTGCACCAATCACCCATTTTTCTGAGCTAGGGCCCGCCCATTGGCATGAATGTTTGGGAAAAAGCCGCGCAAACTATACAGACCATTTTTATCCAAAAATTCAAGTTAAATACCCAATTTCTTGTTGGGTATGTGTTATATTCTTTCCACGACTAGCCCCACGCGCTGTACGTTGCATCGGGTGTAGTAAGGGGGTCATAGGGGGGGCGGCAGGCCCCCCTGTCAGGGTCGGGGGTAGCGCTCCGACAAAATTTTTTTTGGTATACGGTCCCACTCATATGCGGACCCACCCATGTTTTGTGCATGAGTTTGCACATGGTTTTCGGGTACGATGGTTTTTGGCCCCTGGTATTTTGTAGATCTGGTCGAGGGAACTATGGTTATGTTCTAATCCAGGGTTAATGGATTGGGGTTTATGTATGCTTTGGCATGTATATATATGTGTTGTAACACTAAAAGGAATATAATGAAAAATCAAGCTGGTCGTCCCAATTTGGGATCCAGGGGGAAATCTCTGTGTTTATCTGTTTTATGTTTTATGCTCTCACTATTTTTTATTTTATGTTATAATACTCGTGTGTAGATAATTTCTGTTCAGGGTTAAAACCTATATTTATTACAAATCCAAGCTTCAAAAAAGGCTAATACTATCGATATGAATATTTTTGCAGGTAGAAAGTGGAAAAATGGTAATCGAATGGAAAGAACAGGAACACAACGAAGAGGACGAGCTTGCCATGGAAAATGAGAGATGCATGGACACTCTTAGAGACTGTGGACTGAACAAGTTCTTCTTGACACCGTGTCTCCATGCCTAACCAGAGATTTTACAATATTTGATCAGTATATGGGATGAGAACCAGGAAAAGTTCATCCTTCGAGATCAAGAACTTGAGATTGATGTTTCTGATGTTTACTTCATAACAAGATTATCGCGGAGGGGAGTAGCACTGATCCTAACCAACACCCAGCCTTGCATGGAGATCATGTCCATGGTGATTGACATGGTATGTCTAGGGGCACTAAAGGGAAAAGGAAGTGGGAAAGTCGATATCCAGACTGTCCTAGACTTGGCACTAAAAGTAGTGCTACATACCATCACATGAGTTGCGGTATCACAAGCACCACACGAAGAAAAAAAAACACATTTGCATCTTGTTGTAGACTACATGACACCAACCATCTACAGCTTGGCAGAGGCTGTGATAATCAACATGAAACGCCAGCTAACAAAATGCAAGAAGACCAAACTCAAGAAATTTGGTTATGGGTCTATCCTGGTATCGTTCTTCCTGGAACAACTGCCAATTTTTCAGTGTCAGGAGGTCATAGTCCTAACACCACCAGCGAGAGAACAATGGATGGCCCGATGGGCAGCTCTAATGCCAAGGGTAGGGGGCAGTCAATAGATGTCTTGGAGATCGGAATGTTTTGATTGGCTCCGTCGAAAATTGATCTTCATGGAGGACTGGCCCTACTCTAGTACAAATTTTACTAGTGATCCATACCTCCCACTCCCGGAGGGAGAGGAGTGGGATGAATATTTGAGTAAGAATCATTTTTAATTTTCATGAGTGTTATGATTTTTTTAACTATGTATGTTCTGAAATTATATCCATGCATTTGCAGATGTTGGCGCACAGAGACCCGTGGGCATGTCTTCGATAGCGAGGCGAATCCCTCGCTATTTTGACCCTCATGGTGAGGGAGGTGAGGAGGAGGAAATCGTGCACAATCTAGAGGGGATCACACGTGGAGTCCCGGACTATGCACGATTTGACGATGTTCCTCATGCCTACCAGAGGCATACCATAAGGGTGCCAAATCGAATTCACCGCTTGCTGAGGTGGCTTGTACGGGTAGTGACATGCTACCATGAGCATCACACCGATTAGACACCTTAGGCTTTATATCTGCATATTTTGAGAGACATGGTGTCTGAGGATGTAACAGAAACACACATATTTTTTGAATTTATGATGCACACTAATGCAAACATGCGATATATATATATATATATATATATATATATATATATATTCCTACATGAATCTTTTCATATGATGATGATTTAAAAAATTACACAAATGTCTATCTAATACAATGTTAGCCACTGTATCAGTTAATGCATTCATTCATCTAGGAATATGTTGATATTTGATCAAATAAAAATTTCTTTCCAACAAACAAAGACGTAAATACAATCTCAAAATGTATGGGTTTCTTACTGAATAACGACCATTGAGTTGTAGAACAACAAGCTGTGAATCTAGATTTACAAGCAATGTGTGTATGCCGATATTGATTTCCTCGGTTAATAGTTCAAGGACAACACTATAATCAGTGACATTGTTTGTATTCCATCCTAGACAAGTACCTTGTAGTTCTATCAACTCACCAGCAAGATCATAGAATACCCAGGCCACCGAAGGAAAATTTCTGGTACTGTGGGACGCACCATCCACGAAACCAACATAAGGGGTAATAGACATCTACACAAATAAGCAAGACCCAATAAGCAAGAAAATGCTTGCAAAGCACACCAAATCAAAACATGTACAAAATTTGAAAAACACCTATGTACACAAATCATGCATGAATGACTCATGCATAATATTTTTTGAGATACAGCCCATTTCTGGGCTGTTCTACAGGATGACCTTTGTAATCAATAATTTCATAGGCCCCATTCTGCAAAACACATCTAATAATGTAGGGCCCATGCCACATGGGTTGAAATTTACCTGCCCCCAGTTTATCATGAGCTTGATCATATAGGAGGATGAGATCTCCTTCAATAAAGGAACGAGGGGAAACTGATTGGTCAAAATGAGCTTTGACCCGCTTCTTCTATGCTTCGATAATGAGAGCAGCAAAGCGACGAGTTTCATCTAGAATTTTTAAGTAAAGGAGATTCTCTTCTTCTAGCGAAGTGTTTGACAGTAATTCAACAACCAACTTGAGCAAAGGTATTTCACACTCAATCGGGAGAGTAGCTTCTAGACCATAAACCAACTAAAAAGGAGTAAATCCGGTCACATTCTTAACTAAGGTTCGGTATGCCCAAAGAGTCGAAAATAACATGAGATGCCAATTGCATTTGTGGATCGCAATCGTATATTGAAGGATGGTAACAAGAAATTTGTTTGCAGCTTAAACCTGGCCATTGGCCTAAGGATAGTATGGCATTGAGCTGTCATGATGCAGACCCAACTTAGAAGTCAATTCCGCCACCATGTAATGCTAAAAATGGGAACCATGATCGGTAACGATGGTCTGAGGGACACCAAACCTAGCAATGATGTGATTGAATATGAATTGAGCAGCTGTCTTACCGTCAACGGCAAGTGTAGGCATTGCTTCAGCCCATTTGGTGAAGTAGTCCATGACTACGATAATATAAGCATGCTCCCCAGCCAAGTGAGGGTTACACGTCATAAAATCAATACCCCATTTCGGAAAGGGACCAACGGTAATGACATGATGAAGAGATACAGGCGGTGCACACATCTTGTGTTGATAGATTTGGCAATCATGACATTTACGAACTGCGACAATGCAGTCCTTGAAGATAGAAGGCCATAAATAACTAGCACGAAGAATATTCTGTGCATTGGCATAACCAGACATGTGACCACCACAGGCACCACTGTGACAATCATTTAGGGCTTTCTCAGCTTCCTCAAGAGTCAAACATTGGCAGAGTATGGAATCCACTCTGACACGATAGAGTGTGTCTCCGATTATACGATAAGGTTGCGACTGATGACGGATGCATCGGCGGGCATCCTTCGTCAACTCAGATCTGAAAGTAGAAGTCTAGAGATAAAAAATGATATCACCATACCAAGGATCGAGGGTGCTAATCAAGAAGAGTGTATCATCTGGAATGTATTCCTCAGAACGAGATGGAGGAGAGTCTGAAGGGAGGGAAAAGATCAAATCAGCAAAGACTAATGATTTCTTCGACTTGGCAGTAGTAAATTCCAAATCGAACTCTTCGAGGATGACAATCCACTTCGAGTATTTTCCCCCCATCAATTGTCGAGACAATATATAGGTCATGGAGTTACAATCATAAATCACAGTCACCATACACAAAAGAATATAATGAAGAAAACGCTGAACTACTTGAACCACATCTAACGTTAACTTCTCAACATGGGCATAACACGTCTCAGGATCGAGAAGGTTACGAGAAAAGTAATAGATAACATGCTCATTATTGTCATCATCGTCTTGTACCAGAACCATGGAAATTGTGCTGAAAGCAGCGACTAAATAAAGGGAAAAATCATGATGATAGTTAGGAGGACACAATATAGGAGCATTGACAAGCAACATCTTTAGGGCCTCAAAAGACTTCTGAGAAATCTCATCTCAATATAATGGGATGCCTTGCTTTAATGTTCGTGTGTATCCTCTAGCCACTTCTGCATAGTTAGGTATAAAACGACGTAGAAAATTAGCCTTACCTTGCAAACTCTGCAACTGATGTAATGAAGAGGGAGAGGGGAGATTAATAATAGCCTCAACGTTGAGCGGATCGAGGAAAATTATGTCTTTGGACATGATAAACCCTAAGATTCTATCGGAATCAACGCAGAAGATGCACTTGTGCGGATTAAGCCGAATATTGTAGCGTCGACAATAAATAAAAATCTGACGAAGATGGTCAGGATGGTCCATACGCTTAGCTGAATGAGATGGAAGGTCATCTAGATAATGCTGAAAAATGTGATGAATATCGTGAAAATCATATGACATCGCTCACCGAAATGTAGCCCGAACATTATTTAAGCCAAAAGGGAGCTTCTTATATGAAAAAGTACCCTAAGGATAGATAAAGGAAGTCTTATGCTGATCATTCGAGAGAATGTTAATCTTATTATAACCAGAAAAGCCATCCATGAGGGAAAAAATCTCACTCCCAGCACAATCATCAATGATTTGATCGATAAAGGGAGTAGGATAATTATCCTTGGGACAAGCCCAATTAATATCACGATAATCAACGCAGACTCAAATGGTTCCCTGTTTATTATCTACAAGAACAATATTAGAGACCCATTCTGTCAAAGGAATCGAAAAAATGAAACCGTCTCTGATAATTTTTTTAACTTCACCTTTAATGGCAGCAACTTTTCTAGGGTGCACCGAACGAAGACGTTGGCGAATAGGCTTCGAGCTAGGGTAAGTATAAACTTGTAATTCATCAGAAGAACAAGTGACCCCGATATGGATGTTCTCGACAATTCTCGGTTTAACGGAAATGTCAATAGGCATTGTATGTGTAATATTACTCAAGTTACCTTCCATAAAAATGTCATGCGTTAGAACAGGAAATTGAAGCAGAGGATAAGGAACCTGAAATGAAAAATGCTCGAGACAACTAGACATGGCCTTGATGCTAGGAATGAACAAGGAGCGATGATCACCATCATCCCACAGCAGATCCTCAAGAGACATGGTTTCCACGATGGCTTCATCAATTAGAAACACTTATTTCAAAGGATCAAGCGAATCTGAATCATCAAGCTAGGGGGATTGAGAATAAATGTCAAGAGACATGCTCAAAGCAGCACGATCAGAGGACAAAGTTTCCGAAGCTGCGATGAGTTCACAATAATCAACCTCAATCAGACTCAAAGGAATCGATCTGTTCAGGCGAAGGAATAATCCATGGATCATCAGACCGAGAGATCATATGGAAATAAACACTATTTTGTGGAGGAAGAGGAAAAATACCCATGAGGGTAGGATCTTTAAGAAGACCTGGCCCTACGATCTTGTAAGGAGTAGGAATATTATCCACATACAGAATGTTGTTCTCGAAATAAGAGGTGAATAAGGACAATTGATCTACAGTAACAATATCCTTCATGTGGAAATTTCAGAACACGAAAGAGAGTGGACGGAACACATAACATGGCGTGATTCCAATTGTGACCGAGGAGAAGATTATAATTGAGTTTAGCATAAATGACTTCTACCTAAACATTGATTGTCTTCCCTTTTAGAGTAATTGGTAAACTAGAAAGAACACCTAAAGGCTTTGATTCTCTTCCATCAAATGCTTCAAGGGCACTTGGTGATGAATTCAAGGTTGGATAACCAATAGCTTTCCAACATGAAGATGACATGACACAGGTTGATGCACCTTCGTCAATGAATACTCGATGCATGTCGAGACCATTAATAACAACTTGAATATGAGCTCAAATTGATGCAAAAGTTGTGGAATGAAATTCTCTAAATCTAAAGCAAGAAGGTTAGTATCGGCAAGATTAATCCTGCAAATCGTAGATAAAAAATCTCTTTGCTGAGAAGGACAACTCTGAAGTACTTCTAACACGGACATTGTGCATGGCGCCTAAGCCAAATCCTCAACAATATTGTAATGGTGAGTGGCATGGGCGTTGGTATTATAAGAAGACTTGCGGAGTACACCTTTGGAAGGTGGTCACACAATGGATTCAGCATTTGGTATTTCAATTTCAAGAGGGCCAGTAACAGGCGGAGGAGGAGGATCATCAATGATCTCCTTCCCCGTGGCTTGATGGGATCCAGTATAATTTTTCAACCGAGTAGCAATAGAAACGGCTACATAACTATTCATCATTAACACCTGAGAGAAAAATGGGGCAGAGGACTGAGGTTGCTCTACCATATGAGTCTGCTAAGATGGGAAAGTTTCTTTAAGAATGGCTTGAGTTCCCTGGGTGCCTTTGAGCAAGCGGTTCACTTCAGATCGTCTAGGATAGTCCTTGGTGAAGTGCTCATTGTCACAAATCAAACAAGGGTACCTCGGTTTGCGTTGAGAACCATTACCAGCATGAAGTTTCTGAGAATCCTGTTTCGAGGTATCGGCTTTGGCATTACCTTTACCCTTATTTTTACCTTTATAAGCATTATCCGCGGGATTGGCCTGAAAGACATTAACTTCTGTGGGTTTGCCAGAATTCAAAGTGGACTGAGAAGCAACATTATGGGGAGAAGCAGACTTTGGCTTCCTTGAGTTTGATGAAGAAGACTTCTGAGAAGTCTGAAACACAGAACCAATAATACCATCGATGGATGGAGTCATTGGTGGTTTATAAGTTCTAGGTCGAGGAGCATTAGGCAAGATATCATATAATGCGCCAGACTAAGAGTACACAAGATCAAGGTACTGGGTGTAAGAAATGGCTTATTCCTCGGTCACACATGCCCCCATAGCTATGTCTTTCGCAATTTGATTGACAAAGGAGGTGGTGAACCAATGAGTTAGAATTTGATCAGGAATTTCAAATTTGATCATGCGACGATGAAGTTTCCATTCATGAATATGATCTAAGATATGAGTAGCTCGGTCCTGTTTCAATGAAGTGAGGAGGTGCGTCCCTGTCTCATAGCGGACTGGTAACTGAAAATGCGTAAGAAATGCCATGGCTAAAGAATTGAAGTCTTGGAAAATGCTACGAGATATCTCATTGTACCACTATGCAGTGGCACTAGTAAGATTTCGCTGGAAAACATGGAGTCGAATAGAATCATCAACCCAAGAGTTAGAGGAACACCACAAGTGGTAAGTCACAACATTCACTTGGGGATCTTCCCCAGAATTTCCCTCAAATTTAGGACAATCACCAGGAATATTGGTCGGATTTGGAGGCCAATATGGGTTATGAAGAATGGTATGGTTTGTTAACTTCGACATATCCAGTAATTCCAATGTGGCAAGAAATGGTAATTGAGTGTTGAAAGTCATCGGAGGTCATTGATAAGGACCCATGTTTACATTCCACCCAGTCCGAGCGGGATTCTGTCCCCATACATTATTTCCTAGAGGATTCGGATCATAGGGGTTAGGAGCAGGATAATTCGGTTGATACTGGGGTTGAGGACCAGGATACTGAGTCAGAGTAGACCACTGAAGTCCCTGCTGAGTAGTGTACGGATTCTATTGTGGAATGTAAGTATGCCTTTGAGGTTGACGATATACAGGTTGATTTTTAGGGTAAGAAACATGGGGCGCACTATATATCAATTGATATGAACCTTGAGGATAATAAGTGCCTTGCGGTTGAGCAGGCGGACCCGGCTGAGCAGGTTGATCAGGCTGCTGAGCGGGTAAACCTGGCTGACTATAAGTGGGTAGAACTAGTTGTTGAAATGATGGAACTGGCCGAGGAGTAGGTTGAATTGGTTGTTGAGCTGGTTGAACCAAGTACTGAGGCCCACCGTGTTGGCCTTGTGGGAAAGGTTGGCCCGATGGTTGCGATGGACCAAGTTGTGCATGATAACCAGGTTGACCCGGAGGAGGAACATAGGGTTGTCCTTGTGGCACAAAATTCTGGCCTTATGAAACGTGTGGTAGCGGTTGTGATGCCAACTTTTGTCCTTGTAGTGGATAGCTTTTCCCCCCAAGAGCATAAGATGGTCCTTGTTGATTTTGAGGCTGACTAGATGGACCATAGGGTTGACCATGTTGGACGAAAGGTTGACCTTGTGAAGGTTGGCCTTGTGGACCGTATGGTTGTTCCTATGGACCAGAGGCAGGGCCCTGCTGAGCTAAAGGTTGTCCCAATGAGGGTTGTCCTTGCAAGATAGAGTATTGCATAGGTAAGGGAGCTCCAAGATGAGTTACGATCTGATAAGGATCATAAACAGCTTGATGAGGATCAATAGGAGGCAAATAAACAAGATTACCATACACATCATAATGATGCGGAAATGAATAAATTGCATTACCATGATGGAATTGAGGATTACCTAGAGATTAGAGAGGCTGAGAACCCTGAGAGCTCTGCTGCTAAACAGCTAACAGATACTCTTCAAAAGTAAGGCCGTCAGGAATCATAGGAGTAGTGGAAACTGCACTAGAAGCAGGTGGGGCCTCTGAAGAACTATATTGTGATCTACTAGGACCGAGATTAATAGGCCACATTGGATTGAGAAAAATAGACCTACGAGTGTGAAAATATCCTGAATATTGAGTGATAAAAACTAGTATGGATGAAGCCACACAGATAGTCGGTTGTACTGGAACAGATGTGACAGTAACTGACAATCCTGGTATCGAAGGTGACAGTCCTAACGAAGGGAGGACTAAACTCTGAGGAGGAGTTAATGCACTTGTTTGTGCGATGGATGCAACACCATACATAATTTGACTCAAGGACTTATATCCAAGCGGAAGGGACACCGATGGTGGAGAATATTGAGTAGAAACATGAGGGACATCTTCCGGAAAAAGCTGATATTGTCCTGTAGAAACGTGCATTCCTTCACTACTAAAAGGACTGGATGAATCCATATCTGACTCTGCCATAAGATATTCAAAAAGACTAAGGGGACTAGAAGGTACAACAACAGCAAAAAATGGTGAGCCCGACATAAGAGGAGGAAAATTTCCTTCTTCCCCAAAACTAGACCAAGCCCCAGAAGGAGGCCAATTGAATTCAACTGGCTCTTTAGGAGGATATCGAGTAGCAAGAGGCAAGACATATGGGACAATAGGTTGCACAAACTTGGAAAACCTAGTGGACTGAGGGGTTTCAAAAGAAACATTCGGGAAATAACTACCACTAGGAGGCAGTGAGGACGACGAAACTGGTGGTTCCGCCACTATGACTGTATATAAAAATAGAAAAGAAAAAATATAACCAATCGAGGGCTCCAAGATCAAAAATAAGGAAAAAAAATAGGGCAAGTAATAAAAATTTTAACGGGCATGTGATCATAGGTAGTTAATTTTATGACACTGAAATGAGATTTTACTATTTCATATTTTAAGAGTCGAGAAACAAGCAAAAGATGACTCTAGTCACTTTCAATTTTAAACTAGCATGAAAGGAAAAGTGCTCGACGATCTCTTCTCTTTTCAAGGAGTCATGAAAATATCAAAATGACTACTTAGGTACTCTAAAAAAGAGGGTATACCAGTTTCCCGTGAACTGCCATATACACCTTTGATCAGGAGCTCAAGTCCAAGCCATGGAAAAAGGCTCAGAAATGAAGTTGCCCGGAATTGCTCCGGAATATATCGATTCGAAAGAGCTCAGCGATACGATCCCAACGCCACGAACGACACTGAAATCCGTTACCGTATGGAGGAGATATTGCATTTTGAAAATGCCTAATAACTTTCAATTTTGAAAGAAAAGTTTTTAATTTTATGTGTTGGGAAAATCTTTAAATTTTATTAAAGTTTAATTAATAAATTAAAATTATATATTTATTAATATTTTATATGATTTTAATTAATCATAAATTATATTATTTTATATATGTTTTAATTAATTTTTAAAAACCTTATTAAAATTAAATTATTAAACCACACATATGATTATTAAAAAATCGAAATGAAAAATTGTTTAAAACCCACAAACATTAAAGTTTGGGTTGTGTTATCAAATGGCAACGTATGTTGTAAAGTTCAAAAATCCGAAATATTATGAAACATTTGGATGACGTTTTAAAGGGCACGTGGTTTAAAACAGGTGTTGGGTATACGTGTCAAAGCACGTTCTTGGCTATGTTGGAGCATTGGTTTAAACCGTAATCCGTTGCATTGGAACGGAGTTGACATTTATGAAACCGTTTCCATGTGAACCATTTAACTTAACTTCCGGCGGGATTTGTTATTACGGTTTTCAAAAACCGATTGGCTAGCATTAAACGGTGCGGGTTCGGTGGTGCATGTGACCACATTTCAGCCAGCATTAAAATTAAATTCCCGCCGAATTTGGAGCGCGCTTGACAAATTTGGTGCAGTTGCCGTTTTTAACTGGAGTTAACTCCAATTCTCCACAGTTAGCGGAGCTTTTGAAGGGAAAACTTCAGTTAGCCATAACTTTGGCTAGGAAAGTCCATTTGGGACGAATTGTTTTTTGTTTTTGGGGTAATTGATCATTCTGAAGTTGTTGGGAGTGTTTGCAGAGCCATCAGGGTGCTCTAACAGAGAATTTACTAGCGTTTTTGGTCGTGGAGCCACCAGGGCCTAAGGGAAAAAGAGTTGTTTTGGACTACCTTCATCCAATGGAGGTGAATTTTTAGTCATTTTAGACTGATTTGAGCCTTTTGAATCTATTTTTGCAGTGTATTTTTCCATTTGAGGCTTCTATATAGTTGTATTCAAATTTTGAGCATTTAATCAAAGAGGAAAAAGCCTAATTAGAGGCTTTTGGACCCAGCGGAGGTAGCCCAAGAGAGGGGTGAACCGCTTAAACAATTATTTTCTATCATACTATATAATTTTGCTGCATATTTTCAGATTCTGCTCCTTTAAACAGTAAATTTTTATAAGCAAACTTTTCCCAGGAAGGTTTAAACAGTGAAAAAAACTTGTTAGTTCATCTTCAAACCACTACACTTCATTTGCAGAATATGTATACTTTCCTATTCACACCTTAAATTTGGATCAATGAATACTTTGCACTTAAAACAAATACTTTCATTGATCAGATCTCAGTGATTACATTTTATTTCTTTAGGCAGAGTCTGTAGAAGGGCCAGGTAGCCTCCGAATTCATACTTTCTTAGAAAGGTGAAATATCCGGTGAATGCCCCTACAGTCAATCTCTATATGAGAAATATTTTGTTCTCACAATTTTAGATCAGGTTGGTATCAGAGCTCAAGGTTTTGCTTAAAATTTTGTAAAATTTGTGCAAGTAAATTGTATTATTCTGCAAAATTTGATGCTTACTAGGCTGAAATTGCAAAGAGGGGAAGGTCAATTGGTTAGAGAACAAGTTAATCCTCAACCAAGGAGGGCTAGAGTGCCATTACATCCACCTTCCATTTCATCCTCAGTAGCCTTAGAATCAACCACAAACATGTCTTCAAGAGAAGGAGAAGTACATGAGGAAATGGATCCCAAGGAAGAAGAAAGAGTCTTTAGAAAAGCTTTCTTGGACTTGACTGAGATGGTTAGGATCCTATACCAGGAGAGAAATGATAGGATTGCTGGAGAAGGGTCTAGAAACCAAAGAGAAGAAGGAGATTCTTCAGGAGGAAAGAAATACAAAGATGAGTCTAAGAAAGGGAATGGAGGAAATGGTGATCCACCATTTCCATCATCATCCTCATCCTTCACATCATCCTCTTCAACTTCTGAAAATCAGTCACAAAAAACAAAAATATCTCTTAAAAAGCCTTTGTTAAAGCTTGATGTGAAGTTTGAGTTGCCGATGTTTAATGGTGATATGAATGCAGAGAAATTGGATAACTGGATTAGGCAGCTGGAAGTCTATCTCAGAATTCAGAATTTGCATGATGATGAAACAAAAATCCAATTAGCCTCTTTGAGAATGGATGGAGCAGCTTTGGTTTGGTGGGAAGCCAAGACTAGAGAGGTAATTAAAAAGCATGGTAAGATAACTCTAACTTGGAATGAGTTTATTACTGCTATTAAGAAACAGTTTTATCCTCTTGCTCATATTCATAAAGCAATCATGAATTGGCAAAATTTTAGGCAACTTAAAAGTCAAAATGTGCAAGATTATACCCAAGAGTTTAGAAGGAGAGCACTTCTACTTGGAGTAGACTTACAATGTCAAGACACTCTATTGAAATACATAGGAGGTTTTCACAGTTACCTTAAACATACTATCCTAATGTTCAATCCTACCAGCTTAGATGAAGTCTGTGTGCAGGCTACACATTTAGAAGCTAGAGGAAAGAATACTTTTGATGAGGATAATAATTTCAAAAACAAAGGAAAGAAGAGAGTTTCAAATTCAAGAAAGGACAAAGGAAAGTTATTTTGCAAGAACTGTTCGAAGACAAGTCATGATGAAGATCATTGCTGGAAGCTTCATCCTGAACTGAAACCAGAAAAATACAAGAACAAAAACAAGACCAAAGAAAAGGAGAAAACTGTAGCAACAGTTGAGCAAGACTTAGGGTCAGACTCAGGAGATGAGACAAAAAGCATAGGCATGGTTTTAAAGAACATTAAGGGGAAAGAAGTGGTGCAAGACACAATTCCTAGTTCTAGCTCTTTGAATTGTCACAAAGATGCTCTTGAAGAAAAGAGGAGGATAGAGCTTTTCCATGTGAGGGTAATTTCAAAACATACCAAAATTGACACACTATTTGACAGTGGGTCACAAGCGAATCTCATATCTGAAGACTTGGTCAAGCAGCTTAAACTTGAGACCATTCCACATCCGAAGCCTTATCCACTTGGATGGATATGCAAGGATGCCAATTTGAAAGTCTCAAGGAAGTGCATATTGCGCTTTGCAATAACTGCACACTTTAATGACACAGTGGAACTTGATGTGGTGCCGCTTGATATCTCAGGTATTGTTTTGGGAAGTCCTTATTTATTTGATAGGAAGGCTATCTTTCATCGCCATGAAAACAAGTATCACTTGTTCAAAAATGGTAAAGAGTACATTGTGAGAGCTCACAAGAAGAAGCTGGAATCTTCATTACTCCATGCAAGTCAATTGAAAAGATTGGTTAATGCAAGTCAAAGTCTAACTTTGTTAATGTTGAAACGACCAGATTTTGAGCATTCACCTTTTTATGATGTTGCTAATGATTTGTCTCAGTTTGATAACAGTTTGTCTTTGAGAAAAGATGATGTTATGTTGTGCAAATTACCTTTTGGGTCAGCCAATGCTGTGAATGAAGTGTCAAAGCAAAGCAATGCAAGCAAGAAGGACACAAAATTCAGCATAGGGCAAAGTTAGTTTCAGAATGGTCGAATTTTCCATGGGAACAGTTTGCAAGGTGACAGTTATTTTAAGTCTTTCTAGAAGTTTGATCAGAGTAGAAAAAGTTTGTTTTCTGCAAATTACAATTTCCGTTTTGCAAATTTTAATCATTTGCATCATGACTCCGTCAATCTTAGCAATGGTCGATCAATTGATTCCAGAGATAGATTATCATTTTCTCAAAAGCTTCATTTGATGAAATTGGGAAGATTTCAGTTATTCAAGGGTGGAAGAGTGGAGAATCAGTCTCCACATCATCAGTTTCAGTAATCAGAAAGATTTTGAGGGTCCAAAAGCTTCTCATTTGGGACGTGTGATCAGGAGCTCAAGTCCAAGCCATGGAAAAAGGCTCAGAAATGAAGTTGCTCAGAATTGATCTGGAATAGATCGACTGGAAAGAGCTCGGCGATACGATTCCAACACCGCAAACGGCACTGAAATATGTTACTGTATGGAGGAGATATTGCATTTTGAAAATGCCTAATGACTTTCAATTTTGAAAGAAAAGTTTTTAATTTTATGTGTTGGGAAAATCTATAATTTTTATTAAGGTTTAATTAATAAATTAAAATTATATATTTATTAATATTTTATATGATTTTAATTAATCATAAATTATATTATTTTATATATGTTTTAATTAATTTTTAAAAACCTTATTAAAATTAAATTATTAAACCACACATATGATTATTAAAAAATCGAAATGAAAAATTGTTTAAAACCCACAAACATTAAAGTTTGGGTTATGTTATCAAATGGCAACGAATGTTGTAAAGTTCAAAAATCCGAAATATTATGAAACGTTTGGATGACGTTTTAAAGGGCACGTGGTTTAAAACAGGTGTTGGGTATACGTGTCAAAGCACGTGCTTGGCTATGTTGGAGCGGAGGTTTAAACCGTAATCCGTTGCATTGGAGCGGAGTTGACATTTATGAAACCGTTTCCATGTGAACCATTTAACTTAACTTCCGGCGAGATTTGTTATTACGGTTTTCAAAAACCGATTGGCTAGCATTAAACGGTGCGGGTTCGGTGGTGCATGTGACCACATTTCTGCCAACATTAAACTTAACTGCCTGCTGAATTTGGAGCGCGCCCGACAAATTTGGTGCAGTTGCCGTTTTTAACTGGAGTTAACTCCAGTTCTCCACAGTTAGCGGAGCTTTTGAAGGGCAAACTTCAGTTAGCCATAACTTTGGCTAGGAAAGTCCATTTGGGACGAATTGTTTTTTTTTTTGGGGTAATTGATCATTCTGAAGCTGTTGGGAGTGTTTGCAGAGCCATTAGGGCGCTCTAACAAAGAATTTACCAGCATTTTTTGGTCATGGAGCCACTAGGGCCTAAGGGAAAAAGAGCTTTTTTGGACTACCTTCATCCAATGGAGGTGAATGTTTAGTCATTTTAGACTGATTTGAGCATTCTAAATCTATTTTTGCAGTGTATTTTGCCATTTGAGGCTTCTATACAGTATTCACATTTTGAGCATTTAATCAAAGAGGAAAAATTCTAATTAGAGGCTTTTGGACCCAGCGGAGGTAGCCCAAGAGAGGGGTGAACCGCTTAAACAATTATTTGATGTCATACTGTATAAGTTTGCTGCATATTTTCAGATTCTGCTCCTTTAAACAGTAAATTTTTATAAGCAATCTTTTCCCAAACAGGTTTAAATAGTGAACAAAACTTGTTAGTTCATCTTCAAACCACTACACTTCATTTGAAGAATATGTATACTTGTCTATTCACACATTAAAGCTGGATCAATGAATACTTTGCACTTAAAAAAAATACTTTCATTGATCGGATCTCAGTGATTACTTTTTATTTCTTTAGGCAGAGTCTGTAGAAGGGCCAGGTAGCCTCCGGATTCATCCTTTCTTTGAAAGGTGAAATATCCGGTGAATGCCCCTATAGTCAATCTCTGTATGAGAAATACTTTGTTCTCACAATTTCAAATCAACCTTGGCGATCAAATGAAAAAGAAATGACTAAGGACTTGATGTACGTGCAGGTAATATCCCTGAATGCCATGTTCAGTGTATCACGGTTACAAGGCGAAAAAATCAGCTTCCTATGGATAAAAGGATTGCAACCTAGAGGGTTCTCCTTTTATATACTCGATGGTATGGGGAGCGCAAGTCCGTACTAGCACTGTCTAAAGCTAGATGGAAAAAAAAAGCTACTAGGTTTTAAGACACATGAACACGTCTCTAGCCTAGACCACATAAAATGTTTCATTAGGTTTCAATGCTTCCTTAAGTTAATTGAGTGAATTTTAAAGTTGATATTGGATTATGTTTAAGTTTTAAGGCCCTATTGAATTTGGATCTCAAATTTCCTAAATCCAAGCTATATGCAAATGAACATCATTTCTGATTCAATGAATGTTAGTTACGAGAAGGATAGAGATCTTTAAAACAAAAGAAAACAATGACAGTATGCGAAGAAATCCACTAATGCATATAACACAATCAAATGAAAATGAAACTCTTTCCTAGACAATCAGATGCTAGTTATGCAAAAGAATATTTCACTTTCGATGCAAACAAAGAATGTAGAATATGTTTTTTTTTTTTTCAATGAAAATAAGTACATGATGCACTAACTACATGAAAATTGAAAACAAACACTAGCTTGAGTATTGTGAATGTAAGGATCGAAATTGAATGACTCAATGAAATGCAAAACAAACATAAGAAAACACTCGAACTAATGCTTCAATCTTCCAAACCAAGAGAAAGTTTTCAAAATGACCCAAAACAGGCAATGTAATCTATGCTTGGAGCAATTTATTGGTCAAGAAACGAAATGATGCTTCAATAAAATAAATCACTCAAAAATATTAAGAAAACTAAGTGCAATCAACCTAAGAATGAGATTGACCATGATCAAAATGACTTGATCTCCAAACAGAAGGCTCAGTGCAGCAAGACACTTAGAAACCCTAAAGCCTCAATTTACAATAATAAAAAGATGGAAAAATGACTGAAGAAAAACGAGTCGACGACAGTCAAAATAGTCCAAAAGGCATAATTACACATAAAAAATAACCTAGAAGCAAGCACAATTGACCAAAAGACTCATTAAGGAGGTAAAACCAAATGCTACAGGAGTCGGCGTGACTGTAAGGCTGTAATCAACTGCAACAAAAGAAACCTATGCCAATCGGTGCGACTGTTTAGAAGAAAAATGTGCCAAGTTGGATAAATATGGGAAAAAAAAAAGAAAAACCAAAACTCAATGAGCAGAGGTCAATCTTGACACTCTAGAGTTGAACAGAGGATGTAAACTAAGCAAGAAAACTCGAAAAAGACAGATAAGAAAATTAATGATTGAAACTGACGCAGCAAGATGAAATGACAAAATCACATTGATCCCCAACAGAGTCACCAATTTGTTAAGCAAGTAAATCCTCTCTGTGGACAGAGACGATCCCTCTAGCCCTAGAGTGGTTCTAGAAACAAAGAGTCATGATAGAGTGTTGATTCCTAATTACTGAATGAAAGAGGACACGGTAGATCGACCTACCTGGAGTCCAACGTTGTTATTGTGGTTGTAGTGGTGTTGGCCTCTCGCTCTTTCCTTGGAAAGTCACAATCCTTCCGTATTCATGCTCAGATACTTGAACATAGAACAGCAAACAAGAACAACATACGAAATAATAATTTCACCCATAATTACTAGCTAGTCAAATAGGGCTAAACATATTGCATTAAACATCTAACATAATACAAAATGGGAACTAAACAATAGTCACGTTTATGTATTGATAGAAGGAAGAGTTACAACCAATGCTTTGACGTCGCAGTCTCCTCCAGCGGGGTTCAACCGAAGCGCGTCTCAGATGAACGTCAGGGAATTCGGATGGGATGAAGGCATGGACTCAAGCTCTCTCGACGTAATTCCTTCTTATTCTATCTCTTCGGCAGTTCTGCTATAGTATGTTCAATTCTCCAAGTTCTGCTAGCTTATGCAAAGAGAGATAGCTTGTTTTTATAGACGAAAAGGAGGAGGTTAGGATCCCTACAAAGGTGGGAGGGAGGCCTATCCTTTAGGAGGTTCCCATGAGAGGTGGAAACCACAAAACAAAGGAGGAAGTCCATGGTTTATCAGTTCAACCACTCCCAATGAATCATCCTCAAAGTTGTTTGAATGGAATCTCTGCCTCTATTTTTAAAAAACATTCCATAAACATCTCAGCGTAGGTGTCTAACTGAGACAGAGTGCCAACTGGAGTGGGGCCCAGTGTTAATATTCCTCTTCGGTGCAAGGGCATAACTGAGTACTCGCTCCTAGGAAAAAACAAGGGATTTTGAGTCTCTACTCAGGGAATTGTCAACATAAGGAATATTACTGTCATGTAAAGAGATAAAATGATGGTCTTTGCAAGGCATGACACTACTTATTGATCACGGAAATGACCCGCTAATGGGCGAGAAGGGGATTGTGGGGACAGTAACAAAATGTTGTGTAATAGTTATAGTTAAGGGATGATATATGCCATGTTTCCTATTACTATGCTTACTGATACAACAAAGAATGCATCCTCATATCAAACTATGCCCTTGTTCTTCCATATTGAGAGAAAGAACATACTTCTACAATTTGGTAACTCTCTTCCCTACACCAAAGTTACCTACAACCTTGGAGGTATTAGCCTCTCTAATATGCAATCACTTACCTTTAGGAACACAATAATTATCCAACATATAGAGTAATCCATCCTAGAGATGGTAGTCAATTTCAACATTGTACACATGACTCTAGTTTTGCAACTCCTAAAAAATCTTCTTCAAGTTCTTCTCCTTTGAATATGTGTCCCTATATGTAGCATGGGTGAATGTCTCCATGTGCGTCATAGTTACTAAAGTTGTGATCTTTGATATGGGTGGCCTTAAAAGCATGTTCACCAACCTGTTTGTGTTCCCATTCTTATAATAGATCACTATTGCATGAAATAATTGACAAAAGAATTAATAAACTTTTACTTTGTCAACTCGGGGTTGTATACTTATAGAAAGTACACAACTTGTGTGGATATGGGACCATAGAAACCTACTAGTCTATCTATACTCGTAGCAATTTTATGATTATAGCTAAAAGATCGTTGGGTTCTTAGTGTTGGCTCCTCCTAGGGTGGTTGACCTATAGTATCAGTCAATTTTCCAGTGGCCCAAGGGACTTAAGATATCACTATGGTTTCTCCATTGAGTTCTTAGTTCTAACTCCTCGTCGAATGGTTCAACTAATGTCTCACTCATATTTCCAGTGGACTAAGGGACTTAAAAACCACTATGTGTTTTAAAATAACACTACAAGGAAGGAAACATAAGATTAAAAAGTAGCTCCTAGGTAAGCAGTGTTGTTGTCACACACGTAAAAGGCAGAGATGACTAAACCTAGGATTTCCCTGGGGCTATACTCATTTATGACCTAGTTAATGGAGTGCACAAAGCCACATGTGTATATTCCGCAACATACCTTGTTTCACACCATCAAAATTGTTATGTAACCATCTCACAAAATAGAAGAAAATATAGATCAATGACATCAAAAATTTCTGCTTTGAGGGGTAAACCTCCTTTAAATTACATAAATGAAAAATTATTGGATGATACATATGAAAATACCTCCTTTTTATATATAGGAGTCCAAGGGGACACAATATAATCAGAGCCTACATAATAATGATAATGTAAGGGCACAACAATAACAATAGTGGGCTTCTATCATGCACAAAAATAAAAATATGCAGGCTATATGGGAACAATAATAACAATAAGGGGGATACAGTAACAATGACAATAAAGGGGGAAACACTAGTATTATAGGGAGCTAACATGTCCCTCTCCTTCAAAAAAGTGTTGTCCTCAACACTTGAGTAGTTATGAATGCTTCTATATAAAATTCTCATCCTCCCATATGGAATCTTTAGCGGGTAAGTTCTTCCACTTAATTAGATACTATGAATTTGATCGATTTCGTAGCTATCAGGTTCTTATCTCCGTGATTCCTTCAGGATCATACATGATTTTTCCTTCTTTGTCAATTTACGGCAATTATGTTTGAGCGAGAAGCTTGTAATCGATAACCTTCTTTAAGCATGAAACATGTAAAATTGGGTGTAATCGATAATATGTAGGCAACTCCAATTTGTATTACATAGTACCAATCTTTTGCAACACCTTGTAAGGACCATAATACTTAGGTGATAATTTATTACCCTTATGAGCTTGCTTGAGGGACATTTGTTTGTATCCTTCTAGCCATAAAAATACCTAGTCACCTACCTCAAAACTTCTTTCACTGAGATGTTGATCTACCTATTGTTTCATTTGATTATGTGCTAAAGTGAGGTTATCCTTTAAGAGTTGGAGAAATTGTAATGTCCCAAATTGGGAACAACAACAATATTAAACAATACTGCTTCAGAAATAACACAGTTCAACAGAGTAACTACAGGAGGCCAATATGGAGGCTCAAAAATTACATATACATCAGCAAATCATATTTAAAATAAGGCCCATATAATTTATAACAGGAAATAGAAGACTTATACAAAATAAATCCCTCATAAAGAGGTGCTGCAATCACATATATTCACTGCAAAGGCTTGACAACGTTATTTTATTGAGCATACAACAGCTGAAGATTACAACTTAGATCTAGAGCTAAATAGTGCATGAACAGTCAGATCTATGACAGATCCATACACTATAGAGTCTCTGCTTTACATACCCCTTGGGGTTTCAGCAAAACATGAAGCACATGGAGTAGATCTGAGATCTTATGCGGCAGATCTGTAGAATGATTCAGAATTTCTGAAGAAAATACAGGAGTATTCATATCATATTTGAATATGACATGGAATAGATCAGAAATCCATGGATCACCACAGTGAAGGGCAGATTCCCATCACTAGAGATCACTCCTCCAAAGTATGCCAAAGACCCTACAAATTTACACTTATAGATAACGCAGTTTTGGAAAATGGACTGCGTTGTAGACTTGAAGAACAGTTTGGCCTGATTCCAAGGTATGGATATGAAACTCCAATGATCCAATACACTCTTGCCAATGGGATAGAAGACTTTTCCACTGAAAAGGGGCGCTATTTTGGCCTAGATCTAAGTAGATATAGCCTCCACTTGTTGCAGCTTACAAGGACAACCAAACTCTCAATAGGATCTACATTGTAGTTGGAATATGAAGCTTGGTCAAATTCTTGATAGTGGACAAGATCAACAAGACTCCTCCAAGAGGCCTCTCAAGGAAGGAGGTGGGATTCCCGATCAGGAACATGCAATACTAAACAACGAGAGAATGATATATGTATAAACAGACAATATATTCAGAAATATAACATGTTCAACAACCTTCTTCTGATGTCCTCCTCTTCCTTTTATAAGATAAAAGTCGTGCAAAACCCTAAACCATATCAATGATTTAGCTCCTTTCACATGTGTAGCCTCAATCTAAAACGGTGTTGTGCATCTAGGAGGTTCACTGCATCTAGACAACGTTGTTGATTTGGTCATGGTTGACCCAATCAAACAGTTCAATCCCTTCCACACCTAAGAGTGTTTTATTAAGATAGCCCAGATTTAACCTTGTTCACATGGGGCATTGATTTATTCATTGTTTTTAGGAGTTTTTATTGTCCTCCTTTACACATTTATTATTGTAATAAGAAAATTAAACAAAATTATGTATTCCCATTAGCTTGGTTAATTGGGAATATTATAGTCCTCCCCTCCAAAATGTTTCTTTTCCTCAAGCAACTGAGAGGGTGAGTGCTGCAACACTTCTCCTCCTCCATTGGTGACACCATCAAGGATCAAGCTTCCTTCACAAGCTAATCATTCACCAATCCAACCCTCCATGAATTTTTCCTCCAAATTCATTATGAGATGTACATAATCCACCCCACAAGGAGTCTATAACTCACATGAAACAAACATGGTTGAACCAATACTCTCTCTGAAACATGTAGCATAAGGTACATGAAGAGTCTCCATCCCATGAGGTACATGCATGCTCCCCATGCCCGCTCCATACAAGCCCATAAAAAGTGCAAGTATATCATCAATGTATGGAAGTAAAACTACATAGAAGAAAATATAAATTTGAGCATGAGGAGGTGGGTCATAGTCCCACATATGGTACCAACGCAGTGCATCTCCTGGCTACATTAGATCAAGGTGTGGTAAGTGGTTTCCCCACCACTTACTTTCTTCACATGTCATCTCACTATGGTTGAAAGTGTGAGATATGTTTGGTGCTTTTGGAAAGCACCCATCATGAAAGTAAATCTCCCTTTGCTCATCAAGGGAGTGACCAAGTTTAGAAATTTTAGTGGCCCAATAGTCGCCATGAAATTTATATGATACATTACTTATTTTAGGAGCCATGGCCTACATAAAAATGGTAAAAGAACATGTACAATCCGAAAATAAAACTTGCTTCACATGAACAAATCCTTTAGCAACAATGTCTCTCATACACTTGGAGTTGTGCATGGATATTTCTCCTCTTTCAAAAGAAGGAAGATATGGCTGAAATGACTCTTTCACAGAGTCCCATGGCTACCCCAACTCCACATAGCTCATGCATTCTTGAAAATGATGATGTAGTTCTTCTTTCAAGCCTTCCCAATCAAAGCTCCTCATGATGATGTTGTAGATCCTAATGGAATGCATATGGCTAAAACAAAACTCTTTGTATGCTCCTTGTAGTATCTTATGTTTGATCTTAGAAGCTCTAGACAAAAATATTCTACCATGATGATAGATGAATCCCCCTTGGACTAGGTAGCCCTCTTCATGCAGCTGGTCATCATGTATCATACATGTGTGAATATCTTTGGAATAATCCAGTAGTAGTTGGGATTTCCAATAAAAATATACACTGCTCAACAATGACAACACTGATGATGCATCAAAATAAGTATATGTCATGTTGTTGATCCTCTCCTTGACATCTCCTATTCCAAATGTGCGTGTTGGAAGGTTGTTCCTTCCATTCTTCTCCTCCCACGGCGCAGATCCATAAAAGAGAGTGGGTGATGATGATAGGGGAAGAAGATTTCCCTTCTCCTTGAACTTACCCAAGCCTCCCAACACTGTAGCTTCGTCTTCAAGTGCTCCAAGCCCTCCTGGATCTAAGTTTGAAACAACAAGTTGTGAGGTCTTCCCCACAAGATCTGAATCAGGTGGCCTCCCAGGTGGTTTGCCACTAGATAAGAGTGTCCCATGAAGAAAGCTCATGAACACAATAGACGGGATAGTGAGATCCTTTCTTCCACTACGGAAATCCATCTTTGTTTCCTGTGTGGAAGTGTTATGTTAGGGGTAAGTATGCATTCCTTTGATCGTTTGAGGTTCACCACTCTTCTTGTCCACCCATTCCATTTTAAAAGCCTCCCAATCAGTGGTGACTTTCCCCAATGTAAGCAACCATTGAACACACAAGATAACAATGGTGTCTGGTATGTCAACTACAAAGAAATGATTCACCAAAGTGTAGGATCCCATGGTGACTGAAAGTGATGGGACATAAGGCATGCATTGCATTGTTCTATCTCCTGGGACCAAAACAGAGAATCCCTCAAAAGTACTAGTGGATATTGTCCTCCTTTGCACAAGATGGGCATCAATGAAATTGTGGGTCGCCCCACTATAAATCAATATAGAAACCCTCTGATTCATGATTGAACCTTGAACTCTTAAGGTCAAGTACTTAGGTACTCCTCTCAAAGATGCAAGAGTTCCTCCAATAGGAGAAAAGGATCCGTTTCCATCTCTTGATGGTGTTGGATCTCCTTCAACATTGTCAGCGTTCTGACCCCTTCTTGGTTCATCATCTTCATCTTCTTCAAGATCTAAGAATACCTCTATATAATGTGCTTTACCAGCAACACATATATGTCTCGATACCCATGGTTCTTGGCAAGTGAAGCATAGCTTCTTTCTCCTTAGATCTATCTAGACTTCATCATCAAGAGGCTTCTTAAATGAGCTCTCCTTTGAAGGAGCAGCTTTCTCTTCCTTTCCTTTAGAAGGAAAAGAGGGCTTGTGCTGAAAGTTTTCCTTTGCTTTTGGCAGGGCATCTTGAAGGTCTCTAGCCCTATAAATTTCATCATGCAAGGTAGTGGGATTGGTAGATTTTACCAAACCATGAAGAGGTTCATCTAGACCATCGATGAACATGTACACCCTCCTTGCTACAGAAAAATCAGGAACCAGAACAAATAATCTCAGAAATTCAAAAATATAAGTCTTTGTATTACCTGATTTCTTCAAATTTTCAAGGCTCATGAAAGGTGCCTTTGGATCCTTTCTGTCAAATCTTTCCACTAGCCTTCTAGTGAACTCAAAATAAGCAGTCACATTGGCATGAACCAATGTCGACAAGCCATGGAACCACCATTTGTGTGCTTCACCTTCAAAGTGCAGCGCTGCAATATGGATAGCCTCCATATCTAGAACCTTGTTCAACTAAAACTAGATGTCCATTTTTTCTACCCATGCTTTGGCAGAAAAAGTGGATGACCCATCAAAATTTGGTAAAAAAAATCTACCCATAGAGTGATGTCGATCATGATTCTGAGTGAATCCACCATCTCTATGTCGATGCCTTGGTCTTCTTTTGTCCTTGAGGTGACAAACCTCTTGAAAACTCAAGTGATCCTTGAATCTCTAGTTCTGAGACTCATATTATTCAAAGTAGTCTTCAAGAGATGCTTGCTATTGAGGCCCTTCATTTTCCACAACCAAAAAGGTAGGCATGGTAGAGCGTTGTGGAGCTTGTGGCTGGTTCACGCGTTGATCATTCTAGTGATGAGACATGCCATATCTTTCTCCAAGATGGACTCTCTTGGGAGATTCCTTGATTCTATCCAATCTCATCTCTTTGATCCCTCTAACAATATATTGCATGGCTTTCAAAAGGATCTTTGCAAAGTCCTTTCCTTCTACATCACTTCTAGATTTTGGGGCTTTACCCTTGCCTTGATCATCATTTTTTAATCAAATTTCTTCTGTCTTCTCTTTAGATGCCTCTTCTCTTTGTCAGTAAAAGGCTCATCTTATTTTGACGACATATTGGCTTCTTACAAGCTGTGCCAAGATGATTGCTCCGATACCATTGTAATATCCAAAATTGGCAACAACAGTAATATTAAACAATACAGCTTCAGAAATAATGCAGTTCAACAGAGTAAGTGTATGAGGCCAATATGGAGGCTCAAAAATTACATATACATGAGCAAATTAGATTTACAATAAGGCCCATATAATGTATAACATGAAATAGAAGACTTATACAAAACAAAACCATCATAAAGAGGTGCTGCAATCACATATATTCACTGCAAAGGCTTTACAACGTTATTTTATTGAGCATACAACAGCTGAAGATTATAACTTATATCTAGAGCTAAATAGTGCATGAAAAATCAGATCTATGAAAGATCCATACACTATAGAGTCTCTACTTTACATATCCCTTTGGGTTTTTAGCAAAACATGAAGCACATGGAGTAGATCTGAGATCTTATGTAGCAGATCTGCAGAATGATTCAGAATTTTTGAAGCAAATACAGGAGTATTCAAATAAGATCTGAATATGACATGGAATAGATCATAAATCCATGGATCACCACAGTGAAGGGTAGATTCCCATCACTAGAGATAACTCCTCCAAAGTATCCCAAAGACCCTGCAACTTTACACTTGCAGATAATGCAGTTCTGGAAGATGGACTGTGATATAGACTTGAAGAACAGTTTGGCCTGATGCCAAGGTATGGATTTGAAGCTCCAATGATCCAATACACTCTTATCAATGGGATAGAATACTTTCCCATTGAAAAGAGGCACTAGTTTGGCCTAGATATGAGTAGATCTAGCCTCCACTTGTTGCAGCTTACAAGGATAAAAAAACCCTCAATGAGATCTACATTGTAGTTGGAAGATGAAGCTTGGCCAAATGTTTGATAGTGGACAAGATTAGCAAGACTCCTAAAAGAGGCCTCTCAAGGAAGGAGGTGGGATTCCCGATCAGGAACACCCAATGCTAAACATCACTATTCTCAGCTAAATAGCAAGAGAATGATATATGTCTAAACAAACAATATATTTAGAAATATAACATGTTTGAAAACCTTCTTTTGATGTCCTCCTCTTCCTTTTATAAGATAAAAGTCTTGCAAAACCCTAAACCATATTAATGATTTAGCTCCTTTCACATGTGTAGCCTCCATCTAAAACTGCGCTGTGCATCTAGGAGGTTCACTGCATCTATAAAACGTTGTTGATTTCGTCATGGTTGACCCAGTCAAACAGCTCAATCCCTTCTACACCTAATGGTGTTTTATTAAGATAGCCCAGATTTAACCTTGTTCACATGGTGCATTGATTTATTCACTATTTTTAGGAGTTTTTATTGTCCTCCTTTACACATTTATTCTTGCAATAAGAAAATGAAACAAAATTGTATATTCCCATTAGATTGGGCTAATTGGGAATATTACAGAAATTTTTGTTGATTCTCAATGTGATCTTCCACTGCTTGAACCTTATAATTTTCTCTTAAAGATGATGTGATGGATGGTGGATGATGTCCATAAAGTTCCATAAATGGGGTCATTTTTGCTGCAATATGGAAGGAACTGTTATACCACCATTAAAATAGAGGTAAACACTTGACCCATTGTGCTTGTTTATCATATACAAAACAACGAATATATACTTCCAAACAATTGTTCACTATATCAATTTTCCCTTCAGATTGAGGATGATAAGATGAGCTATGAGTTAATTGAGTACGAAGACAAGAAAATAATTTCATCCAGAAATTTCCAGTGAAAGTGGGATTTTTTTCACTTACTATTATATTTGGTTTTTCATTAAGCTTTTGAATTGTTTCCATAAATGAAGTAGAAACTATACTAGCTTTAAACGGATGAGATAATGCATAAAAGTGTGCACACTTGGTAAGTCTATCAACATTCTTTCCTTAAGACTTGGTAAACCTGTAATAAAATCCATTGAGACCTCCTCCCAACACAAACCTGGAATGGATAAAGGTTGTAGTAGACCCAGGGTCAATTGTCTCAACTTTATTTTGTTGGAAAAGTAAATATTCTGCCACAAACCTCTGAATATCATATTTAAGGCCATCCCAAAAAAATCCTTCTTGAACCAGTGGTAATTTTTTTAAAATCCTAAGTTCCCTCCAAATGGGGAGGTGTGCAATTCCAAAAGAATATTTCGTTAGAGTTGGAAATTATTGCAAATATATAAGAGATATTTATACCATAATTAATCATTTTTTTAGCTAAATGTATCAGATGTATTAGAATCTTGGTGCAACTTTGAACGAGTGTCCACACCTCTTCATCATTCTTCCATTCCTTATGTTATCCACTTAGGTTGGATAATATAAATGGAAAAAAATAATTCTTCCACATCCTCATCCTTTCTTGAGAGTGCATCTGCAAAAAAAAATTCTTCCCCTTTTGTAGATGATTTCAAAGTCATAACCCAAGATCTTTGTAACCAATTTCTGCTACTCTTCTAAATATAACATTTGTTCCAAAAAGTATTTAAGACTCTCATGATATATTTTTACCTTGAAGTGTATTCCCATTAGGTAAGGTCTCCATTTCTTTAGTGCATGTAGTATTTCAAATATTTCCTTCTCATAAATAGGTTTGTGTAAAGACTTTCATTTGATAGCATGAATTTAAAAATAAATGAATCTTCCTTCTTGCATTAAGACAACACCAATTCCATTTCCTAAGGAATTACATTCCATAATAAAGGTTTTTGTGAAGTCTGGTGTAGCTAAGACCTGTGCCAGAAACATTGCCTCTTTAATATGGTGAAAAGACTTATCTTCTTCTGAAGTCCAAGAAAATTAATCATTCTTCAGTAATGATGTTAGAGGTGTTTTTTTTTCTCCCATAATTTTTAACAAACTTGTAATAATGCCCTATCAACCCGAGAAATCCTTGAAGATGCTTTATGGTTGTGGGGATTTTACAGTCCTTAATGGATTTAATTTTGTTAGGGTCTACCTTAACTGATCCAGGTGGATATTGGTGGCCACCCACCTATTTCACTTGGGGCCCCACCATTGTCTCTTTCAATTTTTCAGTTTCGGCGCAACTTACTATTTTTAGCAGTTTTTCGGGTCTTGAACTTCCGGAGCCGTTTTGAGGCCCTAAAGAATGTTGTTTTGGAAAAACGGGAGAAAAATGGGTTCATGGACTAATATTTCTTACATCAAAAGTTTTATTCCTTCGATATATATTTCTAATGAGGCATGGTGCACATCAAACAGAGATCGTATGCCAAATTTACATCCCTGAGAAGTTGAAACACCAATTTACCCAAATAGGGCCCATAGTTTTGGTGCTTCATCTCCTAGGGTTATGGTTTTGGATGTTTATGGTTTTAAAATGTTTCTAAATAATAAATAGGTCCTTGAGCCTCATTGTAACGGAGTTCAGAGGCTTGTAGCCACCACATCTTTTCTTAGAGATAAGCTACTAGCGCCCTAGCTAGTTTATTTCCATTCTATCTGTAAGAAAATTTCAGTTTTTTGATATTAATGAAATGAAGTGTTATTTCTATTGCATATTTGTAATTATGGTATATGTGTATTTTGATGTGTTCATGCATAAATCTAGATCAACGGTAGTATATCGGTGTGCTTTTTCTTGATCCTTCTTTGCATGTCCCCAACGAGGTCGAAGTATAAGGAGTTAGGGCTCGATCTAGTTGAAACTTTGCAAGATCAGCCTCACAAACCCTGACGGTTGCCCATGGGGGAGGAAATTAAAGATGAGGGAGCAGGAGATCCTATCAAAATATTTCTCAAGGAGGCGCTCGAAAAATAAATGAATGTGATGATGGATAACTTTTCCTAGATCCTTCAACGACTGCCCACCGGCGGCACATCTGCATCTAGTAACCACTCTAGAGGCATGAATCCTTTTAAGGTACAAGTAAACTTTGACATTCCCATATTTGAGGGTCAAATAGATGCAGATGATGTAGATAGATGTTTTAATTTATTAGAAGTATATTTCTCGGTTCATGACTTTTCCAACCGGGAGAAGATTATTTTTTCACTCCTCAAAGCTACCCCCCATGTCAAGGATTGATGGGAAACCTACTGTGAGAAAAAGGACAAGACAAAACCATCTCTGTTCTCATTCGTACCCACTTGGAATTCTTTCTGAGATGTCATCAGGGAAAAATAATATCCCATTGGGAGCTATGAGGACAAGTACATACAATGGACCATGCTGCAGAAACAAAGAGGTCAAGATGTGCATGAGATGACGAATATGTTCCATACCCTGCGCACAAAGTTGGGGATCAAATATTCAGAGAAAAATTTGGTGCTAAAGTATCACAGTTGTCTTTGAAGATACATTCAGGAGGAAATGGAGTTCCTCAACATCTCCTTGCTTAGTACGACATATCAGTATGCTGCCAAGATTGAGCAGAAATTCAAACAGAAGAAGCGAGACTTTGGATTTGCAAATCAAAAGAAAGGGAAAGGTGCCCCAAAATTGCAGAACAATGGACAAATCCAAGTCATGGTGGCCCAAGACAACCTGCCAAAGACGCAAGCAAATAAAAAAACCACAAAGCCAAATAAGGACATGGGAAAGTGGTGTGAGTTCCATAAGAGCTCCACTCACAACACAAGTGAGTGTTGGGCCAAGCAGTTGCTGGTGGCTGAGATGAGGGTTTCTGAATCATATGCATGCTCTGAATATGAATAAAAACCTGACAAGGGGAATGACCAAGGGAAACATATTATTGATGCAGAGCCCAACGCCACAGTTTCCACTGTAAAGATCCAGAAGAAGGAACTAGAAGATCTAGAGGAGGAGGAGCATCTCTTCCACTCGTAGATGTGGGTAAAGGGTTCCCTGCTAGAGTTCATTGTCAACAATGGGAGAAAAAAGAACCTTATTTTAGTAGAGTCCATAAATCATTTGGGCTTGCCGACCACAACACATCCACAACCATACACCATCGAGTGGCTTCACCAATGATGAGATCTCTGCATCAACCAGTAGTGTCGCCTTCCCTATAACATCAAGCCCTTCATGGATGAGTTATTATGTGACATTTCTCCTATTGATGTCTGTGATGTATTATTAGGCCAACCATACTTGTGGAAGCGACATATTTTGTATGAGTCCCAACCTCGCGCTGTTATTGTTACTTTGCGAAATAAGTTGTACAAGATACCAGAGGTACCACTGCCTGCCGCTATCTCTTTGGTTATTGTAAAACAATGCAGTAAGCTCATTTTCAAAACCAGGAAATTTGTTTTCCTGATGATCCACCCCCAGGGCAAGAAGAATATTGTGGCCACGACCTCCAGACAAGGCTCCTCTATGGGACAACAACAATTGGAAAAGTTTGTGGAGGAGTATGGGGACATCTTCACCTCACCCACAAGGGTACCTCTGCATTGTTAGGTCAAGCACCCCATTGATCTTAACCCAGGTGTGCCACTACCCAATGGACTGATTTATCGATGCTATGTTCTGGAGAATGATGAAATTAAGAGGCAGATTCAGGAACTGCTGCAGAAAGGTCACATCTGACCACTATAAGGAAAAGACCCTCTAGTGGATGTTTTTTAGAACCCCTTATAAAAATACCCCAGACTTCTGTTTCTAGCAGAGGTTACTGTTATCCTCCTATATTCTACAGTTTCACTAGGTGACTATGGATTTTCTACTATCTTCTAAAGATAGCATTCCTTGCCTAGCAATTATCTTCAGAAATCTCACTGCCTTCATTATCTTCATGAAACCTTTTCCACTTTATCTCATTTTTCCTTCTTTGAAATCACCCTCCTCCTTTGAAGAACTCATGTCTGGGCTTAATTCTCTCATCCTCACCATTTTTTCCTAACAAAAGCTTCATTTCCACATTTTCCCCACTAAAAACTCCATAAACCCCCTCACCTTTAGCACTTTCCCTCATTTTATTAAAAAAATGTAAAAACTCCTTTTTACATTGTTTTAAATAAAAAATATATATCATTCGAGACCCTTGTTTTATATTAAAAAACCCTTCTTTATTTAAGGAAATCTTGACCCTTTATAAATTTTAAAGCCCCATTCTTTAAAGTTTTTAACCCTCACCCCTTGTTAAAAATCCTCATATAACCATACCCCCTCTTATTATAAATAAGAACCTCTGCTTATTTCATGAACCCTGAGCCCCGCATACACCAAACCCCACCATGCAGTAAATCCCTGCCACCTGTCTGTCTGGGCCCCACCTTTTTTTACCTTCCTGTCACTCAATATCTCCTGACCACCATTCATATCTATCCCTCGAGATCCAAAGGTCTACAGCCAATATCGCACCATTCACTGCGCAGGGGTTAACACTTCCACAATCCATGAAATAAGCAGTTTTACCTACCATACCCTCTGCCACGCATCATCTGATGAATGGAATCACATGCCCTCCTTAAAAAATGTTAGCCACTCCTCATCCCAAGTGAAAATGACCTTTCCTCCTTCACACCATGAATCAAAACCGCCGCTCGATTCAAATTTTCCAAATCCCTGTGGCTTTGTGATGAGGCCCTCAACCCCCATTAACACCTATACAACTCTCCAAAAGCTCGTAATGCCAAAATAAATGCAAAAAGCTACTCAAAAAGCAGGATTTTAAGTTGACAATTTGTTTCATTTTGTAGGTATAATGGCGGAAATGCGTAATTGGCATTCCAAGGGTCTGAAAGCATTAAAATAAACTCCATGGGTGATGATCCAGTTCGTTTTTCCATCAAAAGGACCAGGATCACCGAGTAAAATTTAAAGACCAATGGATCGTGACCATTTTTGGTCATTTAAACACCCTAGAAAAGAAGAATATGCCCCATTGCACAGCAAATTGCAAAGAGAGATATAGTGAAAAGAAGAAAATATTCAAAGGACCGAACAATGAAGGATAATCCAGGGATTAAAAGGGTTGCTCCAAGTTAAAATCATAAACACATGAAGATCAAGGTCAAATCAAGGATTAAAGAGTTAATTTCAAATCATAGATAAAGACAGAGTTAAAAGAGAAGACAATAAGGTACGCAGTGAAAGAAAATCCAATTTAAAAGGCCTAAACAAAGTTTAAGGATAAAACAAGAAAAGATTAAACATAGAGGCAGATACGAATGACTCAAAAAACAACATTTACTTCTTCAGGGACACATATTGACACCTACAACCTGTTTCATTTCAATAAAGACATCAACAATTATTACAAACAATTAGAGATATTTTCAGCTACTCATCAGTTATTGTAAAAGTTATTAAGAAGCCTTAAAAGTTAAATATTCTGAAAATTTAGCTCAACAATTAAGTTAGGAGTTATTATTATAGTGAGTCAGTTTCAGATATTTTGGCTTGGGCCTTGCATGGTCTCAAAGGTAAAAAATGCATTAACTCTGTAATAAATACAAATCCAAAATTGTAGCTTAGGATCACCTCCTCATTTTGCAGATAAATATTGCATGTATGATTCATTTTTATTTTTGGTTGGTTGGTTGGTTAGTTTTTTTGGCTAGCTGGTTGGCTGTTGATTAGAGGACTAATTGCTAGGCTGGATTTGAGAAAAATTCGAGCTGCATAGATCTGTTGTACTAAAGTATTGTAACTGTTTTGAACATCAGTAATACAAACACGTTCACAAGATTCTTGAGCTATGTTAATGGTGAAGTTATCCTTATTTGTCAATGTTTTCCTTTTGTTTTCCATATATCCATTATTTCTCTGATATCAGAAAAAAATTTAGATTAGGATATGCTGTCTTGGCACCTTGATTCTGTTTGCTTTCTTTATCTTAATGTTTTCTTCTATAAGTTCTGAATAGAGAATTCTTAATTTCTCTCTGGTTCCACCTAGATTGTTGTCTTGGAAATGATTTAGTAGGGTCAAGCCAAATAAGTCTATGGTATGCCCTGTCCTTTGGTGTGGCTTGAAATATTTTTTTAAAGGCCTTTATTGAAGCATTCTTAGTATATTCCAACCAAAGAAGTCTATGGTATGCCTTGTCCTTTGGTTTGTCTCAAATTGTTGTTGTGAAGATCCTTTTAGAGTGTTTGATTAAAGAAGATAGGTGTATCTTTCTCTTTAGTTGCACTCACTGTTATCTTAAATCTTTTCTTTTTCTGGAAGTAATTCTAGGATTGCTGGATTGTTGTCTTAAAAGGTTTTCTTATTAAATTCTAGCCAAATAAGTCTATGGTATGCCCTGTCCTTTGGTTTGCCTCAAAAAATTACCTAAAATGCTTTTATTGTTGAAGTAGAGTTACAGGATTCTTGATTTCCCTTTAGTTTTACTATTTTCACAACTTACTATCATTTAATATTACATCTAATCTAAGAGATCCACTTGATATAGTTAGCTTGCCCTATGAAGTCCCTTGCAGAGTTGATGAGCAATTAAATCCTTTTATGACTCCGTAGCCCAATGGATTAACGCTTCCCGCAATCTACTTATTCAGCTAAAAAACTCTATCAGTTAGTCACACCATCAATTAATCTATCAACCAATCCAATCAAACACAACGAATAGTTCTAAGAACTTCATAACTAGCCTAAAATTAGAAACACAAAAGCAGAAAAATATATCATTTATAACAATTACATAGAGAGATCCCTCTCTGAGTCTAGGAAGGCTAATTCCATGGATTCCAAAGTGGTTTGATGTGGTTCCCTACAGAGTTTTTCTTGCCAATATTGCAAATCATGTGGAGAAAACATAGTGGTGACCATACTGGGGAATAATGAGATATTAAAAAACTTAAACATTATCTCAAGAAATTAGAAAACATCATTTTAACATTATATGAAGAAAGTGTTAGCCAATAATGGTTCCTGGTTTTTTATGGTGGAAAAAAGCCAGCCATAAAACTATTAAAAATCATCCACCTGGTGACTCCACTGGTTTTCAGTAGGCCTGCTGACTCCATTGGTTCTCTATAGACTCCCATGGGAAAATTATTTTATCATTAAACCTCAAACATAACCCAATGAGGAATAATTTGTGGATTAAGTATTTCTTTTACACATTGTATTGTTTTTCAAAATTGTTCTACCTCTCAAACTTTCTGATTTTTGGGTCCAAGTTCTAGCTCCTAGAAGAATTTGTACCAAATCCCATCCTGACCCAAACCCTCTTGAAATAATTGAAAATCATGAAATAATCCTTAGGAAATCTCCTAGATCTAAAAATCCAACTGTTAGCAGACGTATCCATAAAGAAAGTTCCCTACCTGAAAACCTCAAAGACTTGCAGAATATCCTCTTTGGCCCACCCCTAGAAAAAAGGTTGTCTGGGACTAGATCTTAGAATTGGATAACTCAGATAACTTTAGATCCATCCACTTTGCAGCAGAATTATGTTGTACTAACCTCATCCCCCACTGTTCACCTTGCTCCATTTAATCTTGTACCTCCTTTTATAAACCCTCCTCTTATTAACCCTCCTTTCTTTCCCCAACCACATATCATGGTAACATGGTATGCTCAACTAGTTCTACCTTTACCTTTAGTTCTTCTACCACAGGACTATCAATCCAAGATTCCTTTATATGATGCAAGTATTTCTACTACTGCTCAACAACATGTCGATAGAATGAATGAATATTTTGATAGACAAGAAATAGATGATAAAACTATTAAACTAAGAATGTTTGCTCAAAGCTTAGGGGGAGAAAAAAGGAAATGGTTTAAAGGCTTAACCCCTAATAGCATAAATGACCTCCCTGATTTTCATCAAATATTATTAAACAAATGGGAAGTCAAGAATAACCCTCTTGAAATCTTATTAGAGTATGAAAACATTAAGATAAATGTTGGGGAAGGTATTCAAGAATACTGCACTAGGTTCAATAGTGTATATAATTCCCTCCCTATCCATATGAAACCTCCAAAAGGTCTAGATCTAATGAAATTCCTAGATGGGTTTGACCCAAAAATGGCTTACCAACTAAGAGAAAGAGACCCTCTCACATTAGAAGATATGTAGAGGGATGTAGTAAGTGTAGAGTAAAATCTGATTGCCAAGAGAGCTAGAATGAAAAATGAAAAGAGAGTCACATAAATGGAAGAAGCTGCACCTTCATCATCTAATACTAAGATTGCTAACTTAGTTAAAACCATGGAGAGAATAAACATGAACGAGAGAGCTTACCCTAGAGAAAAACAAACATCTCCTCAAAACAGAAATCAAAATCAGAACCAAAACCAAAACTTTAGGAGAAATCCCCCTCAAATAGAACAGAGAGGTTTTGATCGAAAAATTAGAACTCCTTTCGAAGAAAACTATGCTAATGAGGAAGAGGGAGTAATTGAAGAAACAGACGAAATTCACATAAATATAATGGGAGTAAATAATGAGGATATTGTTTTCCTCACTAAGGAAGAACAAGGCATATTTGCACCAAATGAGGAAGAAGGCCTAGAATCTGAAGATTACAGACAAGGCTTTTAAAATGCCATCATGGAAGTACATAGTCAATATGACCTCAAAAGTAATAAAAAACAATACACTCCCAAAAGCAAGAACACTAAAATTTCTACTAGGAAGATCCCCAAAAATATTCCTAAAAAGACAACAGAGAATTCAAACACAATGGTTAAAAGTTCTAATAAAAATAGAAACAAAAACAGCCAACCTAGTGGCAAGTGCAGTGGTGACCAAAGCAACACTAATACTCCAGTTAGTGCTCCTAACAAAACTATTTTAACTGAGTTCCCTAACAAAAACCAGCAAGTTGAAATTGTTGTGAAAACAATGTCTGACAAAACTGATTTAAGCCTTTCAAAAACACAGACACCCTTCAATATAGAGAATGAAATTTCCAAGGTTAAAATATCCATCCCTCTTACTGAATTATTTACTCAAGACCTATATAGATCTAAACTTTTGAAAGATTTAAACATGGGAGAAAATGTTGATTCTATAAATTTAAGAGATGACAAACCTGAAATTTTGTTTGGACCAGAAGTAGAAGGAAAATTTCAAGAAGGAGGTGTTCCTCCATTTTATGTTAGTTTAAACATCCATGATAAAATTCTCCACAATGCCATGTTAGATTGAGGAGCTTCACACAACCTTATGCGAAAGGTAGTAATGGAAATATTAGGCCTTGAGATAAATAGACCATATAAAGATTTATACTCCTTTGATTCCAGTAGAGTTAAATGTCTAGGCCTAATCAAAGATATCTGTGTCAATCTAGCATAAATACTAGCCAAGATCCTAGTAATGGATGTTGTAGTGGCTGATATTCCTCCTAAATATGGCATGCTCCTTTCACGCTCAGGGGGAGCTAAACTCCAAGGCACACTCCAAATGGACATGACCTATGCTACCATACCTGTCTTTAGTCAACCAAGAAGACTGCATAGGGAAACTCACATGAAATACATGGTTAGCAGTCATGAAAAGCCAGATAACTCCCCTCTTTATTCTATTCACACAGACCTTGATTCTTTTATCCTTTAATGATGAAAGGATCAATGAAAAAGTGACAGAAAATGAGGAGACAATTGTAGAAGAAGACGAAAAAGAGGAGGAACAACCAAAACAATTTACCCAAACAGAATATAATAACAAACATAGTGGGGAACCTAAAGAACATCATAATAAACAACATAGTGGCAGCCCCAATGACCATAATGATAAATCTGAAATTGAACCTCTTTGGAGTATGAGCTTTGATGGTTCTTGTGGCAAGACTGGTTCAGGAGTAGGTATATGGGTGCATAACACAAAGAACAATCATGTACAAGGTCACTCATACAAGCTAAGATTTCAATGCATAAATAACATAGATTAATATGAGGTACTCCTTCTAGGTCTATAATTATTCAAGAAATTAGGAGCCAAGAGGATAACTTTCCATGGAGATTAAGAGCTAGTCATTAAGTAGATTAAGGGAGAATATACAGCTAAGCATTCTAGATTAAAATCATATAGGGGTGACACTCTTGAACCCTTGAAAACATTCAAAGAATATGATCTTAACTTTTTCCCTAGAAACCAAATAATCCTTGCCAATGGTCTAGTCTTTGCAGCTAGTACATGTCAAAAACCTTATCAAAACAAGCAATACACAATACATGTCAAATATAGACCATTAGTCCCAGATAACATAAAATATTGGAAAGTTTTTGAAGGAGATAAACAGATAGAAGATTTCCTATAGTCTAGAAATGAGTTTGAAATGCCAAATTTAGAGTCAGATCATGAAGAGGACTGCTCTGCTGAGGAACAAACTTAAAAATAAGAACCTCCTGATAATGCAGATATAAATATGTTAGAAAAAAAAACCCACATAATAGAGTTGTGCACAAATTCAGAAAAAGAAGACTTTGAAGTGCTGCAGTCAATAATGATAATTTTCCAAAGGGACTGGTTCCTCTGAAGAATTTTTTGACTATAATGATGTTGCTAGGAATCTAAGGATGGATCCCACTGAAGCTGATAAAGAAGAATGCAATATAGGTAGTGAACAAGAACCCAAAATGATAAAATTGTCCAAAACACTGCCAGCTCATATAAAACAGAAATATGTTGAGCCGTTCAAATAATTTAGTGATGTATTTGCTTGGATATATGAAGATCTAAAGTCATATGATACTGAGATAATCAAACATAAGATCCCTCTCAAAGAAAACTAGAAGCTCTTTAAACAAAAATTGCCGAGAATAAACCCTGTGCAACTACCACTGGTTGAGAAAGAAATTAAGAAAATGTATGATGCTGGAATAATAGTCCCTCTGAGATACTCAAAATGGGTTTCAAATCTTGTATCAGTGAGGAATAAAACAAGAGAAATTAGGCCATGCATAGACTTTAGAAATTTAAATAAAGCCTCCTTAAAAGACAATTACCCTTTACCAAAAATGGATCACATTTTACAAAGGGTAGTAGGTTCCAAAAGAATTTCTCTACTAGATGGCTTTTCAGGATACAATCAAGTGCTGGTACACCCAGATGATCAACACAAGATAGCTTTCACTACACCCTGGGGCACCTTCATGTATGTTAAAATGACTTTTGGGTTGATGAATATTGGTGCCACTTTTCAAAGAGCCATGGATACTGCTTTCTCGGAGGAAATAGGTTAATTCATTGTGATATATCTTGATGACATAAGAGAATACTCAGAAACAGATGAAGAACACCTAGCTCACTTAAGAAAAGTATTTGAAAAATGCAGAAAGTTTAGTTTTTCTTTGAATCCCAAGAAAAATTTGTTTGGCCTTCAAAAAGGAAAACTTTTAGGCCACATCATATCTAAAGAAGGGATCAAGATTGACCCAAAAAGGATTGAATGAATATTGCAAATCAGTTATCCAAGAAACCTCAAAGAGCTACAATATTTTATTGGAAAGATAAATTTCTTAATAAGGTTCATGCCAAACCTTGCAAAACTCCTAAGAAACATCACTAATATGCTGAAGTGATAAATAGGAGTTAAGTGGACCATAGAAGCAAAGAAATTGTAATATTCCAAAATGTTCCTACAATAAATTAGAATATTAATTTTTGATGATTTCACCTAGGAGGAGAATAAATGGTTAAAGAGGCCCATGCATAATGAAAATCTCATTAAAATTCCTCATAGTATGAAAGAGGATCATCATTGGAGCTGGTTTTCACACCCTCATGTGTGAACATGGTCATTTGCAAGTGGACAAGGTCAAGTTTGACCAAGTCAATAGCGCTGAGATAAGAGGTGGAGAACACTTAGAGAAACAACATAGTATGAAAGGGAAGAGGGTTATTTGGTGGAGGAAATCCTAAAAGGAGTGGAACCCATGGAGAGGGGGCCTTCACTTGTTTAAAAGGAGGGCAAGGCAACCATTTGTTCTCATGTTTTGGATTATTGATCGCATTGTTTATTCAGACATTGTGCATTCTTTACTGTTTAGCAAGAGTTGCCAGGGGAATTCCTGTTTAGGATTCCTTCTCATTCTTGAGAGGCCTCTTGAGGAATTTTTATTCATTCTCCACATTTCTTGGCTCAAGGCCAAAGCTACTCTTGTTAGTTACTGTGTTATTTCTACTCAAGTATAACGCAATGTTGCTGGGTGTTGCAGTGGAGGACCTCAACACCATTTTTGGGGCTGATTTTTAGAGGATGGAGTCTAAGCTAGTGAGGAAGGTTTCTAGACTTATTTCAGATCTTGGCATCAAACCAACTGATTCCCATGCCCCTACAATGCAGTTTAATCTAGTGACTATGTTATTTTTTGTGATCATTTACTGTGGAGCTTTGAAGATATGTTTGGAGGGTGAGATCTTAGGTGAGAGGATCAGCCTTTCATCCTAGAGATCCATTGTAGGAGATATTTCATTGGAAGCAACATCTTTAGCCTTCTCCACTTATTTCTAGTTCTTGAGTCGCTGCTGCTACCCAGCAACTCCGAAATTTTGCAAATTTTGCATTTTATAGCCAATCCTTTTAGGATTGATAAGAGGTAGTCTTTAGGAGCTGAGATCTTCACTCCCAATGTTGTATGGGCCATATATTTGTACATTTATGTATTTGACATATGTTAGCATGTAGTTTCTCTATAAAACTGTGCTGTCATAGCTTGGGCATACATGTGTAGCAGTGGTTTTATCATGATTCATGTACTAGTCTCTTGAGGTTGAGCATTGCCTATCTTGTGTAACATTTCCCCAAGATCTTGTATTCATTTGTTGTTGCTATTTCTTAATAAGATGGCTATGGATTTCTCTCATGTTTCTATGAGTTGAGTGTTACTGCTACTCCATTGTTTTGTTTTCATATTTTTGGGTCTCCAACTTTAGAATATCTTGAGATATTCTCATTGTTGTAGCATTTTCCTTATTTGAAATATTACAACAATCTTTTGATTTGGTGAAAAGGGTACTTACACAAACACCAGTTCTGATCTGCCCTGATTTTACCAAAGATTTCTTCATTTTATCTTGTTCATTAGAACATACAGTTGATGTTGTCTTACTGCAGAAGAATATAAAAGGACAGGAATAGCCCATAGCGTTTTTTAGCAAGGAATTAAGAGATGCACCTCTAAAGTACAACATAATGGAAAAACAATCTTTTGCCTTAATCAAGGCATTAAAGGATTTCAGATTCTACATTATGCACTCACACATCATTGCATTTGTGCCTCGCTCAGTGGTAAAGGACATCTTAACACAAGACCTTGATGGAAAAAGAGGTAATTGGATTGCTGTCATATTGGAATATGACCTGGAAATCAAGCCCACCAAGCTAATCAAAGGGCAAGGACTGGCTAAACCCATGGCTGAATTTTTTTTTCAAGAACTAGACATAAATGCGATTAATGCATTAGATGAACAAGAGAAGCTGACAACTCCACCCATTGAAGAATCATTTTTGAATTCAACTTGGTATGCTAATATATTATATGTGATTTTTAATCTTAATGTTCCTCCTGGTTCGTCCAAAACAAAGGCCAGATTCTTAAATTTAAAGGCTATAAACTTATGGATTTTAGATAAAATTTTATATTGGAAAAATTCTAATGGTATATTGCTTAAATATTTTCATGAGGATGATGCAAATAATGTCAGGCATGAGTTTCATGAAGGAGAATGTGGAGGCCACCTATATTGGAAAACCACTATCAATAAAATCTTTAGAGTTGGTTACTGTTGGCCCATCCTCTTTCAAGACATCCATAAAATGGTAATTTCCTTTCATAAGTGCCAAATCTTTGAAGGCAAAATAAAACTGCTGCCATTACCTCTGCATCCAATTTCTATTGAATATCCTTTCCAACAATGGGGCCTAGATTTTATTGGAGAAATCCACCCTGCCTCCTCTGCCCATCAAAAATGGATCCTCACTACAACTGACTATTTTAAAAAATGGATAGAGGCCATCCCTTCTAGAATTTACACAGACTCAGTAATCATCAAATTCCTTGAAAACCACATTTTATCTAGATTTGGCTGTCCTAGAAATATTATTACTAACAATGTTGCTACTTTTAGATCCAAGAAAATGGTGGACTTTTGCCACAAATATCAGATTACATTGGGACATTCAAAAACTTATTACCCCGAAGGTAATGGGTTCGTTGAATCCTCAAACAAAATTTTGAAGAACATCATTAAAAAGATGCTAGTGTTGGGAAAAATACTGAGAGGGAGGGGTGAATCAGTGTTTTAGGCTGAGCAATTTTTCCTTTTTTTTTTTTTTTTAAACCATATGTTACAGTACTGCATCCAACATGTATGTCCTGATATCTTATTATGTCTTTACTTAGAGCATTGCATTAGAAAAGCATTAAGCATGAACAGAAATAATAGAACAAACCATCAAACATAAACAACACATATGAACACCATGATTTAAGGTGGAAACCCAGTTCGGGAGAAAACCATCGCTGCTGTAATCTCAGTCTTCAATATTTATTATACAGAAAAAATCTTACAATTTTATGCTGGGGCAGACTTATACCAGCACGCAAGCACCCACCTGCAGAAGGCTACGACCTTCTTTCGTTTACCAGCCTTTCCTAGAAGGGAGCTACAACCCCCTGCACTCGTTTACCAGCCTTTCTTGGAACGGAGCTACAACCCCCTGCTCTTGTTTCATCAATTTTCGCACGACATACCTTGAAGACCACCAGATTTATTCAATTTCTTCAGAGGTGCATCCTTAATTCAACAATCTGTTTCCCATTCCATACAGATATACTTCAGAGTGAAGTATTCATTCACAACCCTTATACGTTCTTCATGATTTCTTCAGTCGATTGAACTAGGAATTAATCATCATCTGATTTGATCAATCTTTATATTCATAGGTGCGCCATAGATTCAGATATATCAGAGTTTATTCATACAGATATCTCTAAAGAGATTCGTTTATTATCAACCCTTTCGCATGCACACCATCCTTCATAATTCTCATCACCTTATATAGTTTTCGCCTTCATTAAAACCTTGGGTCAAAACCATTTAATTGCTAATGGTATTCGTGGACGGTATTCCTTTTAGTTTATCCCAAGGGGCTCTTTGATTTCTTTTTAATTTATTTTTCAATTTCAAATAAATTGACAAATAAATATATTTACAACTGTTGAATTCCCAAGCCTTCTAACTAATGTTTAACCCTTCGGGCTTTATAAAATATACAATGCTTTTAAACAAATTAAACTTTGACCCCGGGGCCCATAAATATAGTCAATTCCACTCTCCAGATCGACAATATATATCGCTTTTCACCATAAAAAATATTTAATTTAAACCATCTTGGTTGAGCCCGCAAACATTAAAGTGAAAAGGACCAATTAAAATAATTCAAACTGGGCCCACATATATGATCAGCGACCCAATCACATTTCCACTCGTACTTTGGTTAATATTTTTGCCTTTTCATTATCGTCTGTGCCTCTTCATCAAGCGATCGCCATCCGATGGCTTCCCTCCAGATCAAAGACGCACAACAGTATCGCTGGCCGTCCTTGGTCGACCGTTAATGTGTGATGGACAATCGTTAACGTGCGATGGCACGCAATGATGGCGGTTTTGCAGGGATGCGTGTCAACACCTCTATGGAATCGCTCCCCATCCAGGAAATACCACCTATCGTCGAAAGGTGGTGCGATGAAACCCATAAACCACCTTCACTATTCACTCGCAGTTTTTAAACAATGATCAACCATCCAATCAAATTCCTGCTCCGTACTCCAAGTTCCGTTTGCGTATATATATGAATTCTGCCCTTTATGTGTAATAAATTAACCAAGGTTCCGCTTATCTACTCTATTAATCTGCACCATCTCTAAAGCATAACTTTGTTTTAAGTATTCTTCCTCATGTTATAGATATATATATATATATATATATATATATATATATATGTGCCCTATACATACAGAACCCGTCCGTGGCTCACTGTACCGTGACCTTAGCAACCTGATATCGTATATAACTTCATGAATCTCCTCCTTCCACAGAATCTAGATGTTCTGAGAAACACACTCACACTTTTCACAACTCAAGTTGTCTATACGGGCATAATCCCATCTGTCAGTAACACATGATTTCACAAATGTCCATAGGGACTCAGATATTCTGCTGAATATATAATTCGTGGAGAGTTTAGAACCAATCCCTCATCACCATATACGAATGAATAAGAGTTTCACTCATTCTTCTCAATTTTCCAGGTTTTCTATTCCTTTGTCTCTGGACAACTCTTCTTCAATTCACTGCTTGTCTCTGTTCCTTGACTGATACTGCTCTCTGTAGCTCAAACTGTAGATGCATTCTTTCTCTATTCTTCTCTGCTACATTTAGATGCCAATTCCTTTGCCACATCCTTTTCCATCAATGAAAATATTTCCAACAGCTAGAAGATAATAAGAAGTCATGGTAGAGAAAACTAGTACATGCATTATGGGCAGACAAATTAACAAATAAAAAATCAATTGGAATGTATCCCTATTAGCTAGTGTATCAAGCATGCAGTTTTCCCAACAAGTTTGGGAGTGCCAGTGATGAAGCTCATCCAAGAAGTACAGTCTAAAGAAAATGATATGAAAATAAGAATAAGTCAGATTGTCTAGTTGCAAGAAACCAGAGAAGAAGTATACAACAGATCTCAGCAAGTGCCGGAAAACATCAAGAAGATTTTTGATAAAAGGACCAAGGAAAATGATTTCAACATTGGAGACAAGGTGCTGAAGTGGGATTCAAGAAGAGAGGAAAAAGGCAAGCATGGAAAATTTGACAATCTATGGAAAGGTTCATACATCATCCATTCAACAAGAGGTAACAATGAATTTTTTCTACAAGAAATGGATGGAAAAAAATTATTTGGAGGTCTTGTCAATGGCAGGATGCTCAAGCATTATTTCAGTTGAAAATATATGTATAAATATTTATTCATTGTATATAAAACTGCTCAAATAAAATATTAGAAAAATAAACACAAAAACAAACAAAAGAAGAAAAGAGGGCAGATAACAATAAAAAGGTAAAGCCCCATACCAAAAAAGAATGACTCTAAAAGTGTGCAAGTCCAAATGCCACTACTTTTGAAAAAGGGAGTCTTGATTCAATCATACAGCCAAATCATATGTTGAATTTTTTTTGAATTTCTGTCGATAAGTTAGTAAATGAATATTTGCCAAACTTTTTAAACTTGGCTTATCGGTAGATTAGAAAAGATATTGGTTCCAAAGTTCAAAATTGAACCAAAGAGAAAAGAGAGGGATGAATGACAAATTATAAATTATAGCCCTAAGTTTTTAGTTTTACTTTTTTGCAAAAATAAAATCTGTGTGTAGCTGGTCCAAAATGCCCGAGCTCATGACAAATCAAAATGCTTAATCTTTATTGGGTCGTGCTTTCAATTTCTTGTTGATAGATTAGAGAATGAAAATTTGTCAAACTATTTAAACTTGATAGGTAAGTAGATTAGGTAGAGAATAAAAGATCTCATCAGTTTAATCTGAGCCTTTGGACGATATAAGGGTAGAAATAGATAGTTTTGCTTTCAAAAGGAAAAATGATGTCAAGGGTTCGCCAGTCTAAATACACCCAAATGAAGAAAAAATGCTAGGAATGTATGATGGGTAGGTAGAGTTGAGTTGAAGAAAACATGTTTTTTAGATCTTAAAGGTCACAACTTCAAGGAAAAGTAGCAACTTAAAAATCAAAGAATGAGAAATATGCCAAGTACAATCAAGGCACTGATCTACAAATTGCATAGATCTGAAATCTGAGGTCCTTGACACCTCCTAAAGGAGTTGCCCTCCCCAGCTGGAGCCACTATTATCCTCCTATATTCTATAGTTTCACTAGGTGACTATGGATTTTCTACAATCTGCTGAAGATAACATTCCTTGCCTATCAGCTATCTTCATAAATCTCAATGCCTTCATTATCTTCATGAAACCTTTTCCACTTTATTAAATAAAAATACATATCATTTGCGACCCTTGTTTTATATTAAAAGACCCTATTTTATTTAATAAAAGCCCGACCCTTTATAAATTTTGAGGCCCCATGCTTTAAATTTTTTCACCCTCGCACCTTCTTAAGAACCCTCATATAACCTTACCCCCTCTTCTTATAAATAAGTGCCTCCGATTATTTCATGAACATTGAGCCCTGCATACACCAAACCCCAAGATGCGGTAAAGCCCCACCACCTGTCTGTCCGGGCCCCACCTTTTCTGACCTTCTCGTCACTCCATATCTCCCGACCACCATTGATCATTGTCCCTCGAGATCCAATGGTTTACAGCCGATATCGCACCATTCACCGTGCAGTGGTTAACACTTTCAAAACACGTGAAATAAGTGGTTTTACCACCCATACCCTCTGCCATGCATCATCTGATCAATGGAATTCCACGCCCTCATTCAAAATCGTTAACCACTCCTCATCCCATGCACAAAACACCTTTCGTCCTTCATGCCATAAATCAAAACCACCGCCCAATTCAAATGTTCCAAAGCCCTTGTTAGGACTTCACAATGTACCATTTTTACCATACATATTGACACTGCCTTACCCTTTATAACTATATTTAAAAAGGGTTCCATCATCATTTTCATTCACTTTATCCAAAGGTATATGAAATCCTCCTCTTTACTATATATTTAATCTGTTTACATATAATTCCACATTACTCTTATATTTCATCATTAATCGAAGGTAGATTGTTGCTAACACAAGTATAAAAGATCGCAGATAATTTATGATAAGGAACGTGCTGTGCTAAAACAATCGGCCGTTGCTGAAACAGTCGACTCCGTTGCTGAAACAGTCAGTGGGCACGCAAATTCCGTCACTACTCGTGATTTGCGATTCTGGAAGAGTATTTTGGGAAAAATGGCAACAAGATGAAGATAAGAAAGGAAGTGGTTACACGGATTATTATGAAGCCAGTACTTTTTCTGTATCTGTTGTAAGAATATTTTTCTATGGAAGAATAGAAGGGCCCTGTTTTAAGAAAGAAGAACAGATTTGGAGAAACATAGATTTGCTCTGATGTAACTGTAATAGATGTCTCCTCTTTAAAAAGAGGAGACATCATCATTAGAAGCAGAGTTATAAACTACAGGAGAAACATTGTTTTGAGCAGAAAGGAGCTAGACTCCATTGTAATGTATCATTCCTTTTTGACAGATGAATAAAGGTTTCTTTTGAGCGTTTCAATTTAACTCTTTCCCTGGGGAATCTTGTGAGAAGGAAAGGGCTTGCCTTCATCACAAGATTCACCCGACTGTTCTTATAGTTTGTTGAGTTTCTTTATGATATTTGCACCTTAATTTAATTTTGTTTACTGAAACATCAGTTGCATAGTTCTGTAGTTCTTTAAGCATTATGTTTCATTTAAACGCTGCATGAGTTTGGTAACATTCATTCTTAAAGAAGCCAAGAGATATTTTTCTGTTATTTGTTTGAATGTATGATTGATGTTGGGAAACAGGTGCTGAAGATTCCTGTGCAAAGGAATAGGGTCTTGTTCCCATTGATTGACTCTCTTTTTCCTGCAGTGTGATTAGAAACAGGAGACAGGTGCTGAAGGTTCTTGTTCATGGGAATAGGGTCCTGTTTTCTTGAATTTATCTTTTCTACAATGTGATTAGTGTCAGGCAGCAGGTGCTGAAGTTCCTATTTGGAGGAATAGGGTCCTGTTCCCTGTTATGGTTGATTGTTTTGCTTTCCTGCAGGGTGATTTCCTTTCATTAGGATTCTTAAAAGACTGCAATAGAGGAATTGCTTCTACTATAACATAAGTAGACTTCAGCTTTGTTAAAACAAGGTGTGAATAATTAGATTTGTATGATTAATAATTGTGTGACTTTTACTACAACATTATTTTGCTTTTGGAATTGAGCATATCCAGTGCGTGGTTGTCTTTGGAATAAACAGACCCTCTCGGGTTGACAATTTATGTGGAGCTTGAATTGTTAAAACAATTAAAGCGACCAACATTTTTGTGCCGTTTCCGAGGAAGGCAATTATAGATTTCAAAAGCATTAATATTTTCTTTCTAGATGTGCAGATTGTATGAGAGGACGCGGAACCCAGAAGAAAACTAATCCTACAGGTGGCAAGGGCAAAGGAAGGGGAGGAAGAAAGACTTTCATTGAAGAGGTTGTATCAAAGGTTGAATCATCACAGAGATTAAGTTCTCGAAGACCAAAAATTCAGCACTCCCCTCAATCGGATTACAAAACAGAGGAAGTTGTGGGCCCTGAAAACATAGAGGAGCCGGTAATTAAAGGACCAACAATCAGTGCTGGAGAGTCAAAAGAAAGTGCTAGCAAATCAGCAGAGCACGTTGAGGAACTAATAGAGAGTGTTGGACGACCAGTGGAAAACATTGAGGAGCCAGTAGAAGATCTTGACGATCGAGCAAGTGCAGTAGGAGAACAGCCAATGGAAGGAAACAACGAAGAATTATTTGGTGGAGGACGTGTAGATCCTGAAGGAGAAGGAAGGGATGAAAATTCTCTCTCTACCTTGGGATTTCCTATCAGTGATCTCCCTAGAGGAACAACTCCTATGAAGAATATTCCATTGTCAGCTTTACCTAACTTCCATGGTTTATCCTCTGAAGATCCGGATGAATTTCTTTTTGAATTTGATATATTATGCAGAATTTATGATTATGTTACTAATTCTCAAAAGTTGAAACTGTTTCCAGCAACATTAAAAGGAAATTCTTTAAGATGGTTCATGAGCCTTGGAAGTCAGGTAATCACAACATGGGAACAGATGAAATAGAAATTTCTGCTTAAATATCAAGACTATTGTCAGACGAGAGAAAAGAGGGATGAACTATTCAATATGGCACAAAAGCCGGACGAGAATCTGGAGGACTATGTAGAAAGGCTGCAATATAATCTACAGAGATCTGATCATCCGAATATAAGTAAGGAAATTTGCAAAACAATATTACTTAGAGGATTAAGGGACGATTTTTTAGACATGTTAAACATGCTTGGAAAGGGAGATATATCTAAAGAATCATATGATGAGATTGTTGAACTTTGTAAAAGATGTTCAAGGGGAGCTGCAAAGAACAAAGTAAGTAATAGAGATCCCACCTATTCAAGAGTGCAGAAATCAGCCAGTGGGGGAGCAACAAGAGCTGAAATAGGTAATTTACTTGAAGAATTTAAAACTGAGATGTTAAGTTATTTTGCTTCACAAATTGACACTTCGCAGGTTAAAAAGAAGCAGGTTGAAGCAGAAGCATCTCTGGCTGTCTTTTGCCCGAAGTGCAGAGACAAACATCCACTAAGGAGTGCCCATTGGACAAAATACCAATCTGCACCCTTTGTGAGAAAGATCATGAAACACAACAATGTCCTTCTCTACCAGGAATAAAGGCAGCATTGCAGCCAACAGAAGAAGAAGCTGAAGCAGTTTACCTGCTAACTCAAAGAAGACAATGGCAACCAAAAGGACAAGGTATGAATTCTAGTATGCCATTTAATCGTTGGAATAATTATTCTGCTTTCAGTCAAACAAATTACCCTCCCTTTAATCAAATGCAATATCCACCCTTTAATCAAATGAATTTCCCACCCATGCAACAATCAAACCCTCCCTTTATTGATCCTGCAATGTGGAATCCTTGGCCCCCACAACATCCATCTTCTTTTAACCCTTGGAATTCAAATTGGAGAAGCCAACAACTCCCGTATCCAAATCAATTTCCTTAATTTCAACAACCACTTCCTCTGCCATCAAATGCTCCACCAAATAACCAAATGAGACCCGAGCTACCTATGCAACCAAATCCTAACCCCAATAATAAAGTTGTGCAAGTCATTGATATTCAGAATCAGCCTATATTTCCTACTATGCAATGTAATGACATTCATTTGAGATCCGGGAAAATAGTAGAGCCTATTATTGATGACATAACCTCTTCTGATTCTGATAAAGAGGAAACTGAGAAACATAAGAAAGCACAACTACCCTCTAACAAGGGTATTGAAATAACAGAACCACCACTCCCCGAGCGTTTAGTTTTAACTAGAATGCTTGAAACGCCTACTTTTAATCTTTTAGGGGAATTGCAAAACTTGTATGTTAAAATTCCACTTTTACAGGCACTGAGATATGTACCAATTTATGCCAAAACCATAAGGGATATTTGTGTTAAGAAGCCTGGTAGGAAAACTAAAGATCCCCTTACAGTACATGTGATGGGTGATTTATCTGCATTAATGTCCGGAAAAACCCCTCCTATGAAATATGGTGACCCCGGCCATCCTACCGTGACAATTCAAATTGGTAAAAAAATGATTCCTCAAGTCCTGGTAGATCTAGGTGCTGCAATAAACATAATGACTCTTGAAACTTCACAGTTGTTATAGCTAAATAACACAATCAGAGATACACCAACTATCCTAGAGTTAGTTGACTGTTCTACAATTAAACCAGAAGGAGTTGTTGAATATCTAGTTATCTCAGTTGAATCCTAGAATTACCCAGCTGATTTTGTCGTATTGCAAACTAAAACAAAGCTGGGGGGACACCCTTTAATTCCGGGGAGGCCATGGCTGGCCACAGCCAATGCCTTTATCAGTTGCAGATCTGGTTCAATGACATTTTCTAATGGTTATGAAACCAAACAACTTACTCTTTATCCTCATGCTACACCTATAAGTAATAATGAAGATTCTATGTGGATGGATTATGATGATAATGCTATTCAGCCCATTTTAACTATCGTACAAGCCTTAACTCTTAAAGACAATAAAGAGGATGAAATAATTAATAATTTTATTTTTGAACCTTCCTCTGTAATTGCTGAAACACACAATCAATTGAATGCAATTTTTGAAACGGATACCCAGGAAAAGATTGAATCTGAAGACTTATCTCAGACATTAACCACCATCCCATCTAAAAGCATAACAGTCGAAATCGAACCTGGCAAGACAATAAACATAAATCCTGATCTAACAGTTGCTGAAACACAACAGTTAATGAAGTTATTACGTGAAAATAAGGAAGCATTTGCATGGGATTACACGGATATGAAAGGAATCTCTTCTAAACTATGTACTCACCGAATTTATATTAAAGAAGGATGCCGACTAGTCTGTCAACCCCAAAGACGAATGAACCCTAATTTACGAGAAATTGTTAAAGAAGAACTTCAGAAATTGCTTAATGCAGGATTTATATACCCCATATTTGACAGTGAATGGGTTTCCCCATTTGTAATTGTCCCTAAGAAAAATGGGAAATGTAGAGTATGTGTTGATTACACAGCCTTAAAAACAAAGCTACTCAAAAGGATCACTTTCCTTTACCTTTCATTGATCAGGTGTTGGATAGTCTGTCAGGGAAGAAATTCTTTTCTTTTGTAGATGGATTCAGTGGGTATAACCAAATTAGAATTGCACCCCAAGACCAGGACAAGATCAATTTCACTAGTCCTTGGGGAAATTTTGCTTATAGAGTTCTTCCATTTGGGCTATGTAATGCACCAGCAACTTTTCAGAGGGCTGTTATAGGAATCTTTTCTAATATGCTGAATGAATCTATGGAAATATTTATGGATGATTTTACTCCTTATGGTGTGTCTTTTGAAGATGCATTACAAAATCTTGAGAAGGTACTTAAATGTTGTATACAAGCTCACCTCTCCCTAAGTACTGAAAAATGTCATATGATGATGAGTGAAGGAGTAGTGCTTGGACATTTTATTTCATCTCAAGGTATTTAGGTAGACCCATCTAAAATACTGGTCATTCAGAATCTTCCTGTTCCTAAAACACAAATTGATGTGAGAATTTTTCTAGGACATGCTGGATATTACAGAAGATTTATTAAAGATTTTTCTAAGATAGCTTCTCCATTATTTGTGTTGCTTATGAAAAATGCTGAATTTAAGTGGACTAATCCTTGTCAGGAAGCCTTTGTAGAACTCAAGCATCAGTTATCTATCGCTCCTATTTTGAGGGGACCTGATTGGGCCCTCCCTTTTCATATATCTTCTGATGCTTCAGACACTGCAATTGGAGCTGTCTTGGGACAAGAGGAGAATCATCTTCCTTATGCTATCTACTTTATCAGTAAGAACATGACCCCTGCTAAGCTTAATTATACAATTACCGAAAAAGATTTTCTTGCAGTAATTTATGCCATTAATAAATTTCGACATTATATCACTGGTTATTCTACTTTTGTCCACAATGACCACTCGGCTATTAAGTATTTAATGAATAAATATGTCACAAATGCTCGAGTTACCAGATGGCTATTATTACTGCAGGAGTTTGATATCACAATTGTAGATCGGCCTGGTAAAGAAAATGTGGTGGCTGATTTCCTTTCACGGTTAAAAACTGATAATAATATTACAGTAGATGATTCTTTTCCTGATGAGTATTTATTTGCAGTTTCTGCTCACTCTCCGTGGTATGTAGATATTGCCAATTATTTGGTTGCAGGAAAATTACCATCACACCTGTCATACAGAGAAAAGAGAAGAATTTTTCAACAAAGTGCCAGGTATAGATGGATAAGTGGGTGTCTTTTCTACACAGGGCTTGATCAGGAAATCCGAAGATGCATTAGGGAAGATGAAGTGTATGACATACTAAAAGCTTGTCATGATGGCCCTTGCGGAGGGCATTTTGCTGATAAAAGAACAACGCACAAAATTTTGAGGATGGGTTACTATTGGCCCTCATTATTTAAGGATGAAAAGAAATATGTGAGGGCTTGTGATAGCTGCCAGCGAATGGGTCAACCCAATCATAGAGATCAAATGCCATTAAACCCCCAGGTAGTTTCCGAACCATTTGAAAGATGGGCCTTAGATTTCATAGGACCCATTAATCCTCCATCCAATCAAAGAACTTATATATTAGTCTCTACAGACTATATGACTAAATGGGCGGAGGCCAAAGCACTTATTAGAGCCAATGAAGAGGCTATCCTAGCTTTCTTATTTGAAGAAATCTTCACTAGATTTGGAATTCCTAGAGAGCTAGTTACAGATGGAGGACCTCCATTAAATTCTCATGGTTTTAAGTCTACCCTTCAGAAATATCATATTCATCATAGAATGACTACACCATACCACCCCCAGGCCAATGGGCAGGTGGAAAGCACAAATAAAGTATTAGAAGCCATTCTAACTAAAACAGTGAAGGATAACCGGAAGGATTGGTCTTAAAGGCTCCCTGAAGCACTATGGGCTTACAGAACTACTTGGAGAAACACTACAGGTTTTTCTCCCTATGAATTGGTTTATGGTAAAAATGTTGTTTTTCCTGTGGAATTTGAAATTAAAACTCTAAGAACTACTTTAGCTGTTAATCTTGATTTGACTGATGTGCAGATAGCTAGGTTGCAGGAGCTTCTTGAATTGGATGAAAAGAGATTAGATGCCATTCACCAAACAACCATGATTCAACAACAAAGAATGAAGTGGCATGATAAAATTATCAAACACAAGCAGTTCCAAAAAGGTAATTGGGCCTTATTGTATGACTCTCGGTTTGAAAAATTTCAGGGTAAGCTACGTACACGATGGCTTGGACCATATGAAGTAGATGCTGTTTTTCCTAATGGAACAGTGAGACTTTTAACAATTGATGATTCTAAAACACCTCTACTAGTAAATGGTCATAGGCTTCATTTGTACCAACGCCCTGTTTCTAAAGAGGATTTCAAGGCTGCTTGCATGATTGACACACATTATCTTTTTCTAGGGGAGTCTTCTTCTCCTCACAGCATTTAATTTTATGCACTATATTTCTAGCATTAGATTAGATTTAAAACTAATAATCCCTGTCAAGGGTTGGCATGTTACAATTGAATTTTGCAGATTATGGAAGAACTCATTAAGGAGGACAGATTCATCACAAGAAGATCTGAAGATTCAATCACAGAAGCTTTGTTCCCTTCATTTTCACCCATTTCCTAGCAATATCCCTTTCATTGCTTATCCCATTTCTACATTTTTCCCTTTTTCCATTTTTTTTCCACTTCTACCATTCCTGAAATATCATCCTTCAGCTAGTATTTCCCGTTCCTTACTGCTGAAATTATCCCTTAGCAAATACTTCCCCCACTTGTCTTAAACCCAAGTCATTATATCCCATTCTCCTTATTTTTCCCTTTGCTGAAACACCACTTTCAGCAACATGTCATTCATTTTTCCATTGCTGAAACACCACTTTCAGCAACCTATCATTCATCTTTTCATTATTGAAACACCATTTCTTTCCTCTGCTATACAAGTTTTTCAGTTCTACACTTCTTCTTCAGACCCCTTGGGTGAATATTATTCAGTATTGAGCAGATCCTGATATGCTCCTGTTTCTACATTCCAGAGAAGTTTCAAGATTCTTCCATTAATATCAAGCCATTATGAAGCACTCTATACTTCGAATTATAAAAACAAAGGTAAAAATATAAGGTATGTGGTTTTTATGTAATACAGTTAAATAATATTTTAAAGAGAGGATATTGCTCATAATGATTACAATCCCCGCAAAATTAAACATCATTTCATCATACGTAAGGGGGGAATTTCGAAAACTGAATCATCATTCCACACCATCCAATCCTCCATCACTCTTCATATAAATTATTTCCGCCGTCCTTGAGACTCCATATCCTCTGTTGCAAAAATTAGCTTGACCAAAGACTGTGTTTCTGTTCTCTGCGCCTCTGCATGTGACTCAAGTTAGTAGCTATGGGAGGTTCGGCTATCAGACATGAGCCTTGTTCGATAACTCTTCTTGAATTGTTCCCAGAGGCCTACCAAATTTTTCAGCAGGCAGGATGGATAACATACTTTGAAAGGTTAGGAGAATTTGATCCTCAGCAAGTTTTAGAGTTTGCACAGAATTTTTAGGAAGACTACTCAGTGGTTCAAGGGGTCTGAATTACGGTCACAGAGGAAGATATATCACAATTTTCAGGGTTTCCGGTTACAGGTGCTCGCTGGTTCAGCAGAAAACAAGTCATTTTAAATGCACAGCAAGACTTCCTTCTTCCAGAGGAATAGATTGAACATAAAGGTTGCGGTATAAGTCCGCATTCATTACCTCGCCCATGGCCAACAGTAGCTGAATTCATCAAGCACTATTTGACATGCGAGGGGTGTTACCAGGTAGTTTATCGACATGAATTCATTTTAATGAATCATTTGCGGCATGGTCGATTAGTTAATATTCCTTATTATCTACTTGGATGTATAAAAAACATGTCATATTACTGTAGATGGGTAAAATTCCCATTATTATCCCTTACCCATCATCTCTTATGTCAATTATTAATTCAGAGGGGTTTTGCTCAGAAAAATCCCCCTCTGAATAATCCACTCCTCATTCCCTAGGAAGCCAAAATTCCCCAACAAGCCGGAAGTTCCCAAGAAACTCCCGAAAGTTCTGATGAAAGGAAACTGGACGATATCCCTGACCCCCCATTGATTCCATCCTCAAAACCAGTTGACCTACCCCCAAGTTCATCCTACTTAGCAGAGTCACCCCTTCCCACTGTTCATATCTCTAGCGATGACTCTCAAACACCCCCATCTTCCCCTACTCATAAAAGGAAGAGACGAACCCCAACAGTCTCTATCTCAAAACGACAAACAAGGGCCACATCCCAAGCTGTCACCTATTCCGAAAGCCCTTCCCCTAGAAAATAATCTTCTCCTACAAAGAAAAGGAAAGTCACTGACTTTTCCGCTTTCCTACCTAGGAGGAAAATGAAAATGACTGTTGAAACTGAATTCACTCCCATTTCCCCTGACCCTACGACTATCCTGTTAAAACTTCAATCCTCATCACCATTCCAAATTCCCCAACCATTACCCGTATCGTCCTGCGGCACTGATCCACAAGAACCAGATGCCCGGGGTAAGATGACATCGTTTACTACTCAAACAATAACTGCTCCATAAGAACCAGTTACTTACCCAGAAGCTGAAACACAAGAACCAGCTACTGCGGTACAAAAATCATACACCAAGGATGATAATACAAGGAAACCAACTGTAGCTGCAACACAAGAACTAGCTACAGCTGTGGATCAGTAGACAACTCCAGCAGAATCAACCAGCACACAGGGTTCACCCACTATGGAATCTTTATTAGAGGAAAATGAGTTTTTGAAGTCAGAACTAGAGGCCTATAAGAAATAATTGATAATGGCAAGGGAAGCCTTTGATAGAGAATTAAATCTCTACATGTTGGCACACACAGCATCAGCACAAAAGAAGGATCCATGCAGAGAATACATGTGCCATGAATGTGGAAACATTTACCAACAGGCAGGATACAAAATAGTCAAAATTCCAGTGCCTGAGGAATCCACATCAGTTACAATTAAAGAAGAATGCCCTACTGTCACACAAGAACCAGTAGGGCCCTCAAAAAGTCTGGAAAAAGAAACCAAACCACAGATATCATGCCCTGTGTTAGTCAGCTCAGCTACTCAGACAATGCCCCAACCCAGTACTTATAATGTCGGGACACAGACTCCACCATGGAAACAATTAGAAATAATGAATAACTGGAAGAAGCAGTATGCTGTGGATCAAGATAAAATATTACAACAGCATAAGTTGGCCTGGCAGAATCAGATGTATGCCAACTGGGATAATTGGGAGCAGACACTGCAACAGCTCAAGGATTCTAAGAAAGAAATCAAGGAATTAAAAGATAAACTGGTTTTGATGTTTTCATTAGTACAAAAATTGTTAGCCACCAGGAAACCCTCCTTGAATTATTCTTTGTTCCTTTCTGAACGTCTTGTTTATTTTCAATTGAAGGAAATTAAGGATGGGAGACCTCATGAGTTGCTCACAGCGGAACAATTTGTTAAAACATTTGCTGAGGCCCCCGCTAGTGACCAACATTTGTTATGTGAACTTTATCTTCATAATGAGGCTATGCCTGAAAATAGACAGGTCAATCTCACTCCAATTGTTGGTGATGTACAAATTAGGGCATTTGTTTCATTTCTTGCCAATCAAATCACATGGCAAACTGCTTTTATTGCAAGTAGGCATAATGAGGAGAATTGCCTCCTTTGGATTAGACCGGAACCTTCAAATCCGGCCATTTTTGTAGCAGAATATCACCGATTTTTGCAGAAGCCAGGAATGCGCCTCTACATACAACAACTGCAAGCCTCAACACTTCTAAAGTGTCAACAGTTAATCAGAGTTAAGGAAACTGCTGCCTTGAAGGCCAACACCATGTTCTAGCAACAGTCATGTAAGGAAAGACAAGAGTATCACCCTTTTAGCCCTGATAATCTTCAAGCTGCACTATCCAGGGTTCCAAACTACATCAGATGCATTCAGCAATGTGCCGAGAACTGGATTGGTTATCATTTTCACTTCCCGATCTTATGGATGCCGACAGAACAATACCAGTCTCACTACCAATTGGCTAACAGGGACAAGGCAGTAGCATGGCAGAAATTGCAGAACAATCAAGGATTCCGAGCTTCGACAGAAGCCACCTTCCCCAGTTACTGCTTGAGAAACTTGCATGCAAAGAGTCAGTACTCAGACTCTGACTCAGACTAAGAGTTTCCTGAGGACATGCAACCCTTTCAGCTGGGGGGAATGTTAGGACCTCACAATGTACCATTTTTACCATACATATTGACACCACCTTACCCTTTATAACTATATTTAAAAAGGGTTCCATCATCATTTTCATTCACTTGATCCAAAGGTATATGAAATCCTCCTCTTTAATATATATTTAATCTATTTACATATAATTCCACATTACTCTTATATTTCATCATTAATTGAAGGTAGATTGTTGCTAACACAACTCTAAAAGATCGCAGATAATTTATGATAAGGAACGTGCTGTGCTGAAACAATCGGTCGTTGCTGAAACAGTCGACTCCGTTGCTGAAATAGTCAGCGGGCACGCAAATTCCGTCACTACTCATGATTTTCGATTCTGGAAGAGTATTTTGGGAACAATGGAAACAAGATGAAGACAAGTAAGGAAGTGGTTACACGGATTATTCTGAAGCCAGTACTTTTTCTGTATCTGTTGTAACAATATCTTTCTATGGAAGAATAGAAGGGCCCTGTTTTAAGAAAGAAGAACAGATTTGGATAAACATAGATTTTCTCTGATGTAACTGTAATAGATGTCTCCTCTTTAAAAAGAGGAGACATCATCATTAGAAGGGGAGTTAGAAACTACAGGAGAACATTGTTTTGAGCAGAAAGGAGCTAGGCTCCATTGTAATGTATCATTCCTTTTTGACAGATGAATAAAGGTTTTTTGCACAAGCCAAGTCTAGCTTTCCGGGGAAGACAGAATAGGCCCGCCTTCATCACAAGATCTACCCAACCTAATTCTTCGTAGTTTGTTGAGTTTCTTTATGATATTCACACCTTAATTTAATTCTCCGTTTCGTCGAAACATCGCTTGCATAGCTCGTAGTTCTTTAAGCATTATGTTTCTTTTAAACGTCGCATGAGTTTAAGAATATCTACTCTTAAAGAAGGCAAGAGATATTTTTTCTCGTTATCTCATTAGCCATGATTTATTTTGGAAACAAGTGTTGAAGATTCCCCGTGCAAAGGTACACGGGCCATCCCATTGATTGAACTTTTCCTAATAGTGTGATTAGGAAACAGGAGACAGGTGTCGAAGGTTCCTGCTCATGGGAACAGGTCTTCATTTTCTGAATTTATCTTTTCTACGTTGGGTGATTAGTGTCGTGCAAAAGAGGGTGTCAAGTTCCTGTCAAGGAATAGGCCTTGCTCCCTGTTATGGTTGATTGGTTTCCTTTCCTGCAGGGTGATTTCCTTTCATTAGGATTCTTAAAAGACTGCAATAGAGGAATTGCTTCTACTATAACATAAGTAGACTTAATCTTTGTTAAAACAAGGTGTGAATAATTATATTTTTATGATTAATAATTGTGCGACTTTTACTACAACATTATTTTTCTTTTGGAATTGAGCATATCCAGTGCGTGGTTGTCTTTGGAATAAATAGACCTTCTCGGGTTGACAATTTATGTGGAGCTTGAATTGTTAAAAAAATTAAAGCGACCAACAGCCCTGTGGCCCTCAACCACCATTAACACCTCTAAAGCACTCCAAAAGCCCAAAATTCCCAAATAAATGCAGAAATCCCCTCAAAAACCAGGATTTTAAGTTGATAGTTTGTTGCATTGTGCAGGTATCATGGTGGAAATGCGTAATTGACATTCCAAGGGTTCGAAAGCATTAAAATAAACTTCCTAGGTGACAATCTAGTTAGTTTTTCCATCAAAATGACCAGGAGCACCGAGTCAAATGTAAATACCAATGGATCATGACCATTGGTGGTCACTTAAACACCCCAAAAAAGAAGAAGATGCCCCACTGCACAGAAAATTGCAAACATAGATAGAGTGAAAAGAAGAAAACAGTCAAAGGACCGTAATAGTGAAGGATAATCCAGGGATTAAAAGGGTTGCTCCAAGTTAAAATCATAAACACATGAAGATCAAGGTCAAATCAAGGATTAAAGAGTTAGTTTCAAATCAGAGAGAAAGGCAAAGTTAAAAAAGAAGACAATAAGGTACACAGTGAAAACAAATCCAAGTTAAAAGGCCTAAATAGAGTTTAAGGATAAAACAAGCAAAGATTAAACATAGAGGCAGATCTGAATGACTCAAAAAAACAACATTTACTTCTTCAGGGACACATATTGACACCTACAGCCTATTTAATTTCAATAAAGACATCAAAAATTATTACAAATAGTCAGAGATATTTTCAGCTACTTAGCAGTTATTGTAAAAGTTAATAAGAAGCCTTAAAAGTCAAATATTCCCAAAAGTTAGCTCAAAAGTTAAGTTAGGAGTTATTATTATAGTGAGGCAGTCTCAGATATTTTGGCTTGGGCCTTGCATGGTCTCAAAGGTCAAAAATGCATTAACTCTGTAATAAATACAAATATGAAACCATAGCTTAGTATCACCTCCTCATTTTGCAGATAAATACTACATGTATGATTCATTTTTAGTGTTGGTTAGTTGGTTGGTTAGTTTTTTTGGCTAGCTGGTTGGCTTTTGATTAGAGGACTGATTGCTAGGATGCATTTGAGAAAACTCTGAGTTGCAAAGATATGTTGTACTGGAGTATTGTAACTGTTTTGAACATCAGTAATAAAAACATGTTCACAGGATTTTTGAGCTATGTTAATGGTGAAGTTATCCTCCTTTGTAAATGTTTTCCTTTTGTTTTCCATTCTGTCCATTATTTCTCTAATATAAGAAAAAAAAAATTAGATTAGGATATGCTATCTTGGCACCCTGATTCTTTCTGCTTTCTTTATCTTAATATTTTCTTCTACAAGGTCTGAATAGAGAATTCTTAATTTCTCTCTGGTTCCACCTAGCTTGTTGTCTTGGAAATGATTTAGTAGGGTCAAGCCAAAGAATTCTATGGTACACCCCGTCCTTTGGTGTAGCTTGAAATATTGTTTTAAAGGCCTTTCTTTGAAGTATACTTAGTAGATTCTAGCCAAATAAGTCTATCGTATGCCTTGTCCTTTCATTTGTCTCAGACTGTTGCTGTGAAGATCTTTTTAGAGTGTTTTATTAAAGAATATAGCTTTATCTTTCTCTTTAGTTGCACTCACTGTTATATTAAATCTTTTCTTTGTCTGAAAGTAATTCTAGGATTGCTGGATTGTTGTCTTAAAAGGTTTGCTTATTAAATTATGGCCAAAGATGACTATGGTATGCCCTGTCCTTTGGTTTGCCTCAAAAATTATCTAAAAGGCTTTTCTTGTTGAAGTAGAGTTAAAGGATTCTTGATTGCCCTCTAGTTTTACTATTTTCACAACTTACTGTCGTTTCATATTACATCTAATCTAAGAGATCCACTTGATATAGCTAGCTTTCCCTATGAAGTCCCTTGTAGAGTTTATGAACAATTAAATCCTTTTATGACTCCATAGCCCAATGGATTAATGCTGCCCACACTCTACCTATTCAACTAAAACACTCTATCACTTAGTCACACCATCAATTAATCTATCAACCAATCCAATCAAATAAAACAAATAGTCCTAAGAACTTCATAACTAGCCTAAAATCATAAACACAAAAGCATAAATATATATCATTTATAACACTTGCATAGAGAGATCCCTCTCTGAGTCCAGGAAGGCTAGGTCCATGGATTCCAAAGTTGTTTGATGTGGTTCCTTGTAGAGTTGTTCTTACCAATCTTGAAAATCACGGGGAGCAAACAGTTACTAGATAATGTTGGTGGGTGGAGGATTTTGTGGATGTTTTTCATCTGGTGTGCTTATCATCATAAACCGCACCGGTGTGTTCAATAAGAGAAAGCACCAGTGAACACAAAAAATTGGCACAATGGACACCGTGCGCTCTGTACACACCTGCCTGGTCTGTCTTATTATTGTAGTGTATTGGTGCTTTACAAATCTTCCACACCGGTGCGTCATAAAACACCGCACCAAAACAGAAACCGCCCGATGCGGTTTTAAGAAACCACTTCAGTGCGCCTAAAAAACCCCGCGCACTGGAACAGGGTTAAATAAAAAAAATAAATTACTCCCAAAAAAATGCATTTTTCACTTTTCTTAGTGCTCCAAAACTCTGAAGCACCGGTGCAATTTATCCTTGTCAAAGCCGCCCTGACATCAGTGCTCCCATTGCACCCATTGCATGCACTGGTGTTGTGCATTTCACACCCATCTCTAGCTTGAATTTTTCAAAATGGTGGGAAATTTTTCTTTTCCAAATTATACAACCAATATGCCTCCTCGATGGCCAAATTTACATGTATTTTTCTTGTTTTTCCATAATTTAGCCTTTTAGCGGATTATAATTTCAAATAACCTTAAAATTAACCATTTAAAAGAAAAAAAATATTTGTCGCATGGCTCGATCGAGCCATTCGGCATGCACTAGTTGGCAGTGCTACCTATAAATTTACAGGCTGCATCACAGCCTGTGCTAACGGTATCTGCACTGGTTCCAAGGTAGTATCAAAAGGCGCACTGTGTTATTTTAAAATTTTTAAAAAAGTGTGGTGCAGTCGTTTACCTAGTCGCACTGTTGACCGTGTGGAATTGCGGAAATTCAATGCATTGACTTAAATATCCGCCCTGGGGTGGGTATTTTTGTCACCACATCGCATTCTTCATTTTTACAAGGTCAACGGTGCAGCCAGGTAAAAGACTGCACCGTTGAATATGTAGTGATGTCAAGAGGTCTATGTGCTGACTGATCTATATGCCTCGGGGCATAGAGTTTAGTCAGCACACTGAACTCTTGACACCATACATAGTCAACGGTGCACTTAATATTTTTAGGTGCACCGCCTCCAGTGCATTGAATATTATCTGGTGCACCGTCGCTAGTGCGTGGCAAACAAAAGACACACTGTGATCGGTGCATGCCTGCTTTTTGTGGTGCACCGACTACTTTTTTTTCCCAAAAAAATTATATATGTATATTCCTAAATACATGTCTCTTTTAATAAAATTTTTTTATTTAATATGTGAATCATTCAGAGATGTGAAAGGAGAGAAGAGGGGGAACAACAGCAACAAAAGCAACAGGCAGACCAGTATAACATGGTTTGCCTGTGGGAGGCACGAGAGAGGGAGAGAGATGTGTACCCTCACCCAATTACAGTAGATAACCAGGTGCTCCTAAGGCAGGTAGGCCTCCTCAAGTTCTATAAGGAGGCTACTTCCCTAAAGTGCCATGGTGTGTTTTTGAGACATCTTATCCATAGGTGGAATGCCCACTGACAGGCTTTCTGGGTTGGTCCTAACCAATGGTACACGACCACTAAGGAGGACATATATTTCATTATAGGGATATCGAGGAGAGGGGTGGATTTTACCTCGTTCTAAGAGGTTCCAGTTGGCTATGTAGCAGGGAGTCAGTTGGTGCACTCCCATAGATACATTAGCGCAGATATACTATCTCGTTTAGGTTTTCAGGTCTCTGGAGGTTAGTTACGTATTGGTGCATCTGGTAGTCAGGATGTGAGGTGCCTCTCACTTATGAGTTTGTCCATTTCACACAACATCAGTTAAGGGAAACACATTACTTGCTCGCTTGTAGATTATGTTGATTCTTTAGTACAGGAGCCATGACTTGTTAGGTGGTCTTCCATTTTTTTTGCGGCAGTTATGTACAGCCTTAGATAGATTTCATGATCATCCGCAAGGGAGGGTCAACTTACCTTTTGCTTCAGAGCTTTTTTGTTTAATTTTTGAAAGGTTTTGAGAGACAAGTCCTACTTTTTTTCGGCAACCTCGTAGGATGATGTTCGAGGCACAGATGCACATGTGGGGATAGATGATGCCCAAGAGGGGTGATACTCTGTTTTCCATGAGGATATCGCATCATGCACTGGAGTTGCTAGCCAGTGTTGAAGAACATCCCTCATTATGGTCCCATGTCCTTATGCTGGTTTGGATTGGCAAGGGTGTGCCAACATCCTCTTCATAGATGATGAGCTGCTGGATGATAGAGGTAATATTACTGTTTTATTTAAATTTATTCTAACATGTTATTTAACTTGTTTTTATTAAATTTTGTAATGAAATTTTCTAATTATTGTTGTGTACTTGTATATATTTTGCAGACATTAGGTCTTTTGATAATGAGGACATGCCATCACTACCACATGATCCAAGTGTGGATCCTGATGACAATCAGGGTATGCCAGATGCCGAGGATAATTAGGAGGTCGATGCAGAGAGACCTGCTCCTACTGGTGCGCCGATACCTCCTATTGCTAGGCTATGGTTGGTTTGATAGAAGATATAGGATGGATTTGGGAGCCCAACTCAATGCATTGATTATTGAGGCGGGCATCAGGCCTGCTAATATGAGATACATACAGGCTGATGGTAGGATGTTACATATGTGGAGAGGTGTGTCACGTGACATGTAAAACCTGATGCGACATGTCGTAGGAGCTACAACCTTAGTTATGTGGTTGAGGAGGACCATTGCATGTTATAGGTGTGGTCGAGACGCAACACATGATCAACAGTCTGCGAGCAGTGACTCATCATATGATGATCGTTCACTTTGCATCATGCCAGCTGAGCAGCCTCCAATATCATCTAGCAGCAGTCATCATGGAGAGTAGGTTGGACCATCGGCCACGTCTAGTCAGTAGCCTATAGCATCCTACAATACTCATTATCATGAGCAGGATGGACCATCAACCATCGAGGTTGCACCATTAACTGAGCAAGCCTCGACTAGTACTGATATTGATGTTGTACCACCTACTGATCCATGACATTTATATTACAGTTGTATATTTTTTACATTATTCATTTATATATATATATATATATATATATATATATATATGGTCCATGTATTTTATGTTCATGTTGCAGTTGTACTTAATTTACATGTTGGTGATCATCATGATGTGTATATTGTTAGGTCATATTAGATATGTTAATTTAATGTGCACCTTGTAGATAGATGTGTATGTGATATCAATTATTTCACATGCAGGGATGTATATTTGATGATCCTATTATGATGATGTTATATAATGTTAATTGTGTTTTGTTAGATGATCATGATCACGATGATGTTAAAAAATTTGAATGTGTTTTTTAGTCAAACATGATGTTTGTAAGATGGTTATCATGAACGTGATGTTTATTAATTACTTTAATATTAAATGATCTTGATATTGTAAAATTGTAATATTTGTAATTCTAATTGTATGTAAAATTCTAAAATTGTAATTGTAATTGTATTAATTGTAATTGTATGTAAAATATTTGTAAATTTTTAATTGTAATTGTAATATTTAATTTATTGTGAAATGATTTTAACTGTGGTTGTATGTGAAATTGTAAAATTTTAATTGCAATTGTAAATTTAATTGTGATTGTATGTAAAATATTTGTAAAATTTTAATTTTATTAATGTGAAATGATTTTAATAAAAAATTTAAATTTGTAAATTTGTAAAATTTTAAATAATTGTAAAATAATAAATCTAGAATAATATGAATTATTGTAACATAATAAATTTTATAAAATATGCAAATAAATTCATGTCTTTTAGAATTATCATTATTTTATTATGATCTTACATACAAAAAAAAAAATTCTACAATACGCCACTGTTTTTGAGATCAACATAATTGCAAATTATCAAGTGAAAAATTGATTTTAACATTAACACAATGCAAATTACCAATTAATTAAAAATACATATTATAATGTTTCGAAAAAACCCATCTTAAAAAGTATAAATATTGCAGAAATTGTTGGCATTTATGGTATCCTAGTATATTGAATTGATTTTCCTTAATGGCAACTCTTTGACAAAGGATGCTGAATGTAGAAAGAGCTCAGAAAACCATCAGCAATTCTATACAAGAAGAATATATGACTGAATGTGAATTGAACGAAGCTCTGTATTTAATGGGAAATTCGATGTAAATAAGGACGAGTTAAATCATGTGTGAAGCTTTTCTTGAGTAAGTTCGGTGTATGTATGCATCCTGATGGTGGATAAAGTAAATCCTATGTATGATTAAGTTCTGGTGATACTCTGATGGGTGGAGAATACCAAGAGTATTTGGGTATTGATTGGTTCATATCTCGTACGAAATGCCCTGAAACTCTGTGTGAAGTCCTGTTGGGAGAGTGAGCCACGAACGTGCTCTGTGTGTGTAGGGCACATAAGCTCTATCGATCAAAGTAATAGTGCGTTCTGCATGTGTTAGACAATACAAAGAAATGTGTCCCTGTTGAATGCAAAAGAACCGAGTCGAATAGTCCATAAGGATTTCATCGGATCTGTATAACAGTTTTATGGTTATATGAACTGATAACGCGGAGGAAGAACAATTAAAACAAATTTATGCTTTTGTGGAGAAACGTAGAAATGACGGAATAAATACGGACGAAACCTTGAGCGAAGGAGAGGAACCACAAGAGAAATAAACAGTGAAGGGGGTTTTCGGTTTTCATCGCACCGCTCTCGACGGGCAAGCGATATTCAAGAGGTTGGGAGTGATTCCATAGAATGAGCGACACGTATCCCTGAGTGTATTTACAAAACCACCATCACTACACGCCATCGCACATTAACGTTCGACCAAGGATGCCGCACGATATTGTTGAGCACCGTCAATCTGGAGGGAAGCCATCGGACGGTGGTTGTATGAGGAAGATGCGTGAAGGTTAACCAAAGTACGGCGGCCATTGCGCGTTATTTTTCGCGCGTCTTCGCCGAGTGATATCCGTCTGATCAAATGAGGCGGCACGATGCTATAACAACCGTCGAATGGAGACGACCATTAACGTTGGGGCCCATACGCATGTATTGAGGTTTGCGGGTTTAACCCAAAGTATTATGCCGTGTATTAAGGGTGTGGGACCTGATTTCCCTTCACATTATTGGTTCAATATACATTGTTGTGTTATGCCGAGATCATCGCCCGACATGGAAGACACTTGTGACCAACTCAGCGTCTTGCGTCACTGCGGGGGCTCTCGAGGTACGGATGAAAATTTTGGTTGGTGCCCCCGCACTCAATCTCTGCCATTCATCTTTTTTGTCCCCATAGTCAAATCGATCAACTGTGGAGGCACTTGTCTCGATATCCGGTGCGCTAGTTGTGTCTGCGGGTTGGGTCTTTTGATAGGAACTTTAATTATCGGCGCAGATCCCCAAGTCGAAGATTAAATATTATTGAAGGGCCCAAAAGTTTATATGGATATATATTACTGCTGGGTTTTTATATAAGTCAGCGGCACGTTAATTTTTGTAATAACTAAAGGGGGAATTGGATTAATATCTCAATCTCAGATTGAGATATTAAAAAGCCTTAGATTAATTAATTGACAGATCAAGAAAATAAAACAATGAAAAGTTGTTTGGGGCTTGGGTAGACCCTGCTGGATTACCTATTTTGATCCCATCCAGGAATACCATTAGCGGTTGAGTGGTTTTGACTCATGGTATTGACAAAGGCTAAACTATATAAGGAGAAGAGGATCATAATACAGGGTGTGCATGTGAAAGGGTTGTTAATAAATAAATATCTTTAAGAGATATATTTATATATGATGCACCTATGGATATGATCTAGAAATGATGAATCTCTACGATGATCGGCAAAAGAAATGATGAAGACTTGACAGAAGTCTGATGAAGAAATTGAAGAAATCTGGTGGATCTGAGGGTTGAAGCCTTCTATATGAAAGTGGAAGTATCCTGCTAGTAGAAGTTGGTGTTAAAATCAGGGGGTTGGAGCTCCCTTCCAGTAGTGGCTAGAGAACGAGAGAAGGTTGTAGCCTTTCTGCAGTATTTTTCCCAACAATTGGTATCAGAGCAGGTCCTTCTGAAAAAGCTTAGCTGCTAGAAGGAAGATCAGTCAAGATGAGCAATCAAGATGGAACATCATGTATCAGGCCTCCGCTCTTCAATGGAAAGAATTTAATCTTCTGGAAAAGAAGGATGAGATCATATCTTCAGTCTCTAGGAGCAGATGTATGGGCTATTGTTGAAGGAGGATATCAATATCCAGTCGTAGTACCAACAGATCCAACGAAAAGAAAGAATTACGAAACAAACGCAAAAGTGGTCAATGCTCTATTGGGAAGTCTAACTGAATCAGAATTTGTCAAAGTCATGCAGCTGAATACAGCAAAGGCCATATGGGACAAAATCATTCTAAGTTATGAAGGTGATGCAAAGGTAAAAAGTGTTAAACTCCAAACTCTCAGAATTCAATATGAGAATCTAAAAATGCATAATGAGGAGAGCATTGCCAATTTATTTTTATGTCTTGATGATATTGTAAATCGTATGAGAAATATGGGAGAAACAATAACCAAATCTACTTTGGTTGAGAAATTTTTAGATCACTAACGACAAAATTTGAGTCAAAAGTTGCTGCTCTTGAAGAAAAACAGGATCTTCAAAATCTTACTGTGGTGTAACTTCATGGCATACTAACTGCATATGAAATGAGAAGAGGAGGACCATCTAAAGTCAAAGAAGTCATCTTTAGAGCTTCTAGAAAAGGGAAAGAAGTACAAGAAACAGAAGGATCAGGGTATATCTCAGAAGAAGATGAGGTAAATTTTGTAAAGAAACTCCAACTTCGTACAAGACGGTTTAGAGGTAAGCTTCCTTTCAAATGTTTTTCTTGTAGAAGAGTTGGTCATTATGCTGCTAAATTTCCTCACAAAAAAACACATGAAAAAGGAAAGGAAGTAGCAAGAAGGAATAAAAACCAGTTTAGCACTAGAAAAAGTTACTATACTCATGAAGACAGTGATGGGTTATCTGACAGTGAGGAATAATGTGAACAAGATCTTAGACTTCTCATGGCATTTGAAAATGAATCTAGAGAAGAAAAAGATACTTTTATGGATGCTTTAGAGGACAATGATTTTCTTGATGAATTCAATCAACTCAAAATATGCTTAGAAGAAAGTAAAATATCCATAGAAACTCTAAAAATTCAGCTTGAAGAAAAAGAGAAACACAATGAGAAATTAGAATGTGAAATAGTAAGTCTAAGAAAAGAAATTGAGAAAGTGAAGACTTTGAATCCTAGATTTTCTAAAGGATCTGAAACCTTAGATGAGATTATCAAGGTACAACGTTCTCCTTTTATAAAGACAAGTCTTGGATATATCGGAGAATCGTCTCAAACTTCAGCACTAAACTATCTAAAAGCAGCTACAGCTATTATACAACATTCTGCCACTCAGCAAGGGAATAAAGAATCTTCACGGGTAAGGCATGACCAACTCAATTCCAAGAACACTAACAAGAATACCTTTCAAAGAAACACCAACCAACAGGTAAATTCAAGTAGAAGATTTCATGATCGCAGAAAATTCTTCTTCAATGGACAATGTTTCTCATGTCACAATTTTGGTCATAAAGTTGTTCAATGTGTTGCATACAAAACCATTATGACAAGAGAAGCAAGAAATAAAAGGAGGGATATTGGAACAAATAAGAATACCTATAAAAACTTTTCTCCTCTTCAAAATGAAGTTGAATGTGCTTATTGCAATAACTTTGGCCATGAAGAATCTGAATGCAGGAGCAAAATCCAACCAAAAGAGCAATTTTCTTCAAGCTCCAAAGTGTGGAAAAAGAAGGAATTACAGGTTGAAAATTGTGGCATAGATTTATTTGTAGAAGGTGAAGAAAATCAATGGTACATTGACAGTGGATGCTCTAAACACATGACAGGTAACAAAAACAAACTTCTTGCATATAGTGCTCTAGAAAAAGAGAAGAATGTTACATTTGGAAATGATACTCCTGCTATTATTAAGGGAAAAGGGTTTTTTTTTCTAAAATAAAAGGTGAAAGCTAATAATGTCATGTATGTAGATGGATTAAAGCATAACCTGTTAAGTGTAAGTCAAATGTGTGATCAAGGAACTGAAGTTGTCTTTAGTTCAAAAGAATGTGTGGTACGTGATCTTGATACAGGTAAAACAATTATAAAAGGAAACATAACTCCAAGCAACCTGTATGTATTGAAGAACTGCAAAGAACAATCTTACTTGAGTAAATCTTCAGAAAACTGGCTATGGCATAGAAGGTTGGGGCATCTGAGCTTCTCTCAAATCAACAAATCAAGCAGACTTAAAGTTGTTCGTGATCTTCCCAATATTACTCTACCTGAAAGTATCATATGAAAATCTTGCCAATTTGGTAAACAGACCAGAGTGCAATTGAATACCAAGGAAGGATCATCAAGTAAGCCTCTTGAAATCATTCATACTGACATATGTGGACCTGTGAAGAAAAATTCACCACGTGGTGAACAATACTATATCTTATTTATTGATGATTTCTCTAGAATGTGTTGGATTGGGTTGCTTAAACATAAAGATGAAGCATTTGAGAAATTTCAGATCTTCAAAGCACTAGTTGAAAATGAATTAGATCTAAAAATCAAGTGTCTTAGATCTGATCGAGGAGGAGAATATACATCAGATGAATTCCTTGAATTTTGCGAACAACATGGTATAAAAAGATAGTTTTCGGTAGCAGGTACTCCAAAAAAAAATGGAGTAGCAGAAAGAATGAATAGAACAATTCAACAAATGGCTAGAGCTATGCTTGATGATTCCGGAACACCTGACACATTTTGGGGAGAAGCAACACATATAGCGGTAAATATTCTTAACAAGGCACATGTTCGTGTAAATAGTGATAAAACTCCATATGAAATATGGTATGGTAATCCTCCCACTGTGAAGCATTTTAGAGTTTTTGGAAGCAAATGCTTTATCAAAAATAATGATGAAAAACTTGGCAAGTTTGAACCCAGAGCAGATGAAGGAATACTTCTTGGTTACTCCTCTAGAAGTAGAGCATATAAATGTTACAATAAAAGACTTCAGAAGATTGTTGAATGTATTGATGTTGTTATTGATGAGTCTCCTACAGCTCCAAAAGAAGAAAAACAAACAACAGAAGATGATGATGACATATATCCTTCTACATCAAATGGGAATGATGTAGACAGTGAACCCAATGAAGAACCCAAAGATGATTTATCTGAAAAGGCTCCATCCAGATATGTTCAAAAGAATCATCCAGAATCTCAAATTTTGGGAGAAAAGGGATCAGGTGTACAAACAAGAAGGACTCTTGTAGGATCTTCTAGCTATCTGGCATTTCTATCCACTATTGAACCACACAATGTCAATCAAGCTAGCGAAGATGAATTTTGGATTCAAGCCATGAATGAAGAGCTTGATCAAATTGAAAAGAATCGCACTTGGGAATTAGTACCAAGACCTCATGAAAACAATTTCATTGGAACTAAATGGATATTCAAAAACAAGTTAAATGAGAATGGGGATGTTATAAGAAATAAAGCTAGACTTGTTTGCAAGGGGTATGCTCAACAAGAAGGTATAGACTTTGAAGAAACTTTTGCTGTTATAGCTAGACTTGAAGCCATAACAATGTTTCTTGCTTTTTCAAGCTTCCAACAAATCAAAGTTTATCAAATGGATGTTAAATCTGCTTTTCTCAATGGAGATCTAGAAGAAGAAGTTTATATAGAACAACCAGAAGGATTCATTTTTGGAAATGATGAAAATATTTTTTGTAGACTTAAAAAGGCTCTATATGGTCTCAAACAAGCTCCAAGGGAAAGGTATTATCGTCTTGACAAATATCTTGATCAACAAGGATTTTCAAAGGGGTCTGATGATAGCAACTTATACACAAAAACTGAAAATGATAAACTATTGATTGTGGTTGTATATGTTGATGATATCATTTTTGGAAGTAATGAAGAGTCTATGAGTCAGAAATTTTCTTCTGATATGCAGAAAGAATTTGAAATGTCTTTACTTGGGGAACTAACATTCTTTCTTGGCTTGCAAGTACAACAAGCAACAGATGGCATATTCTTATCACAAAAAAAATATCCTAAGAAAATTCTAAAGAAGTATGGTATGGAAGAGTGCAAACCTGTAAGTACACCAATGGTAACCAGATGTAATCTTAGTTCTCATGATGATTCTCCCATAGTGAATCAACCAGAATACAAATCTATGTTAGGAAGTCTACTTTATCTCACTGGGACTAGACCAGACATTATGCACGTAGTTGGAATTGTTGGATGATTCCAATATAATCCAAAAGAGTCTCACCTTCAGGCTGTCAAAAGAATATTCAAATATCTACAAGGAACTCAAGACTTTGGACTATGGTACCCAAAGAATGCTGATCTGACTCTTCATGCTTACACTAATGCAGATTGGGATGGAAATGTTGATGAGCGGAAAAGCACTAGTGGCAGTGCATTCTACATGGGGCCCCAGTTAGTATCTTGGTTCAGCAAGAAGCAAAGCTCTATTGCTTTATCTACAGCAGAAGAAGAATATGTGACTGCCGCATCATGTTGCACTCAACTTCTATGGATGATGCAAACCTTACAATACTTTCAAATCAAATTTTCACCTCCTATATCCATTATGTGTGATAACACAAGTGCCATCAGTATCTCAAAGAATCCTATTATGCATTCCAAGACCGAGCGCATTCCCATCAAGTATCACTTCTTACATGAACAAGTACTTGAACAAAAGGTGAAGTTGGAATATGTGCCCTCCAAAGAACAAGTTTCTGATATATTTACCAAACCTTTACCCAGGGAAGCGTTCGAATATCTAAGATAGAAGCTGGGAGTAGTCTCTTTCATGCAGAAGATCAGATCTACTTAAATACAGAATATTAAATTGGATACGTGGATTTCCTGAAGGACAGAAAACCGCGTATGGGTAGTTGCTGAATTTTTTTTTCTAGGTCAGCATTCTTCAGCACAGCTACAGTGCTGTTGGGTATCTCTGGATGCACAGGTTAAGGGGGGGCATTGTTCTTGTGGAAAGGATGCATTGTTGGCATTCTAATCATGTTTGAAGATGCAGCATGATCTTAGGGGGAGTATGGTATTGTTGGTACAAAGGATCTTGATCTATCCTTTTCCCTTAATGTCAAAGGGGGAGAATATTTCTGAATGTATTTCTGGTCATGGTTGCCATCAAGTCCAAAGGGGGAGATTGTTGGCATTTCTGGTATCCTAGTATATTGAATTGATTTTCCTTAATGGCAACTCTCTGACAAAGGATGCAGACTGTATAAAGAACTTAGAAAACCATCAACAGTTCTATACAAGCAGAATATATGACTAAATGTGAATTGAACGAAACTTTGTATTTAATGGGAAATTCAATGTAAATAAGGATGAGTTAAATCATGTGTGAAGCTTTTCTTGAATAATTTCGATGTATGTATCCATCCTGATGGTGGATAAAGGAAATCCTGTGTATGATTGAGTTCTGGTGATACTCTGATGGGTGGAGAATACCGAGAGTATTTGGGTATTGATTGGTTCAATTCTCGTACAGAATGCCCTGAAACTCTGTGTGAAGTCCTATTGGGAGAGTGAGCGACAGACGTGCTCTATGTGTGCAGCGCACATAAGCTCTATCGGTCAAAGTAATAGTGCGTTCCGCATGTGTTAGACAATACAAAGAAAGTTGTCCCTATTGAATGCAAAATAACCGAGTCGAATAGTACATAAGGATTTCATTAGAGCTGTATAACAATTTTATGGTTATATGAACTGATAACGTGGAGGAAGAACAATTAAAACAAAGTTATGCTTTCGTGGAGAAACGTAGCAATGACGGAATAAAGACGGACGAAACCTTGAGCGAAGGAGAGGAACCATGAGTGGAATAAACAGTGAAGGGTGTTTCCGATTTTCATCGCACTGCTCTCGACGAGCAAGTGGTATTCAAGAGGTTGGGAGTGATTCCATATAACGAGCGACACACGTTCCTGAGCATATTTACAAAACCACCATCACTGCGCGCCATCGCACTTTAATGTTTGACCAAGGATGCCACGCAATATTGTTGAGCACCGTCGATATGGAGGGAAGCCATCGGACAGTGGTCGTATGAGGAAGATGCGTGAAGGTTAACCAAAGTACGGCGGCCATCACGCGTCTTCGCCGTGCGATATCCGTCCGATCAAATGAGGTGGCGCGATGCTATAACAACCGTCGAATGGAGACGACCATTAACGTTGGGGCCCATAAGCATGTATTGAGGTTTTCAGGTTTAACCCAAAGTATTATGTCATGTATTAAGGGTGTGGGACCCGATTTCCCTTCACATTATTGGTTCAATATACGTTGTTGTGTTATGCCGAGATCATCGCCCAACATGGAAGACAGCTGTGACCAACTCACCGTCTTACGTCACTGTGGGGCTCTCGAGGTATAGATTGAAAATTTTGGCTGGTGCCCCCACACTCAATCTTTGCCATTCATCTGTTTTGTCCCTGCAGTCAACTCGGTCAACTGCAGAGGCACTTCTCTCAATATCCGGTGAAAGGTTAGTTGTGTCCGTGGGTTGGGTATTTTTATAGGAACTTTAATTATCAGCGCAGATCCCCAAGTCAAAGATTAAATATTATTGAAGGGCCCGAAAGGTTATATGGATATATGTTACTGCCGGGTTTTTATATAAGTCAATGGCATTTTAATGTTTGTAACAACTAAAGGGGGAATTGGATTAATATCTCAATCTCAGATTGAGATATTAGAAAGCCTTAGATTAATTAATTGATAGATCAATAAAATAAAACAATAAAAATTTGTTTGGGGCTTGGGTAGACCCCCCTGGATTACCTATTTTGATCCAGTCCAGGAATACCATTAGCGGTTGAGTGGTTTTGACTCATGGTATTGATAAAGGCTAAACTACATAAGGAGAAGAGGATCATAATACAGGGTGTGCATGTGGAAGGGTTGTTAATAAATAAATCTCTTTAAGAGATATCTGTATATATGATGCACCTATGGATATGATCTAGAAATGATGAATCTCTACGATGATCGGCAAAAGAAATGATGAAGACCTGACGGAAGTCTGATGAAGAAATTGAAGAAATCTGGTGGATCTGAGGGTTGAAGCCTTCTGTATGAAAGTGGAAGTATCCTGCTAGTAGAAGCTGGTGTTAAAATCAGGGGGTTGGATCTCCCTTCCAGTAGTGGCTGGAGAACGAGAGAAGGTTGTAGCCTTTTTGCAGTATTTTTCCCAACAGAAATAACACATGTACCATATCACTCTCGGTTCTCATGATCACCCTCATTATCTTCCAACTCACATGGCATGATAACACTATTGTTCTCAAAAATATGTTTTGATATAGGGTCATGTCTCAATACGAACCACCAATCCCTATCCAACATATATGGGTAAAAAAACACCTGGTTGGAGTGTTTGGGGAAACATAGGGCTCCTTAGCTTCATGTATCATCTTTCTAGAGATGATACATATCAGCCTACTATCACGATATTCCTTTACATTATTCTAATAAAAGGTGCCCCACCACTTGCACCTAAAAATAACACATTGGAAAGAAGAGAAATCCACTTCAATGATCTCTTGTATCTTTCCGACATAACCTAACGTCCCTCGTACTAGGTTTTGATCATAGTGGCTAGATTGACTAGATTGATGGAACTCGACTTCCACTCCATGGTCTTGTGTGATGTCTCCAACATCGTCATTTTCTATGAAAAAATGGTGTCCATATGCCCACATAGATGGGAAAAAAAGCACCTATTATAAAAATGTTAAAAAAATCATAGTGTCATGTGTCTTATAATAACCCAATAGTTAAAATATGAAATATATATGTCTTATAAGTTTCAAATTTACATATAAATAAAATATATTATTATCGAGTTGCTGCACCCAATCCCTACGTTTAGTACATCCTCTTCAACACGTGGGTAACGACTGGTTGCACCGTATTTCTCTCTCACTTGGTCAGCAACCCAACCGTTGGGGCATATTTTTGGCATATTTTCTTTTAAATGATAAGGATAAGGCACACTTCTACCATTCAACCATCTAAATTATTTCCTGTCACTATCCCATTTCATCCTCTTTTGTTTGTACAATGCGACCCATGGTTGCGTCACTTCAGAATTGTAAAGAAAAAATTTATTGATTGCTTCAATTTCTGCATTCGCTGGTGAAATCAAACCGACATTATATAGTACTTAGAGATCAAAATATACATTATATCAAAGTTCAACACGAATATTTACTTTGTGTAAATTTGAAAATGATAAGTCGCTTACTCTTTATCAAGCGCTTTTTTCCACTCATTTGGAGCAACTCCCTTTCTCTTTTGTCTTCATCCCTTTCATCATCCCAAATCACCGTACCTAGTCTGTTGTCGATCTGCTTGATGTACTCCCTAGAATAATAGAGAGACTCATACGATATGTACCCCTCTGCCATTGACCCCTCAGGTTTTTCCCTTTGTCGAATAAAACCTTTCAATTTCTTCATGTACCTCTCTAAGAAGAACATCCAACGTCAAGAAACCACCCCAACTAATTCAACCTCATCTACTAGGTGCATTAGAAGATGAACTTGTAAGTCCATGAAACTCGTCGGTAGTTCCTTCTCAAACATACAAAAAATCTCAACTATCTCTTGACGCCACCGTGGAATTCTAGCCACATGAATCTCCTTTGACATGATCCAACGTAAAAATTCAGATAGTTTAGATATGGCACGTCCTAGCTCTTGAGGGAATTCATGTTTCACACACCCACGATGAACAAAGGATAATGACATTACAAAGTTATAAACACGTGCAATAATATACAAAATTAGTTATGTTTTATGATCCCTAGATGGGATAAAATTTATTAATATAAAAAATAATAAAATCATGCTTTTGACATTATACGCACTCTTAGAATATTCAAATGGTCATGCGATTTCAACCCCAAAAAATGGTGATCCACGGTGAAGAAACGCCATAGTGAAGACCATGAATTAGAAGGACCAGCGCTTGCCTTTGATCTCGTACTTTCTAATCATCTTCGCTAATGTTTCTTTTCAGTTTTTGAAGTAATAAGATCTTTCCTAACAACCAATGTGTCACTTTGTTTCGATGATATGTGCCTCCATAAAGAATATGGAATTTTTTTAAATATATGAATGAGATCTAGTAAGTGGGTAATCTTAATATGCTCCAAATATGGGAGGTTAAAAAGGTAGATTTCCTTTTCATCCCAATGGGCAATTTCTCAACATAGGTGTTGAGGAATTCTGGATCATCGAACATAGGTTCCCCATTTGAATAGAACATTTCTATGAAATCCTTCTCCTTATCTCTCTCATATGCTATAAGCCATTCAACTGGTGTTGTTATTGGAGGCCTTTGGGTTATCTCTCGTTTACCATTGAAAGCGGATGCTACTCTTTGGTAAGGGTGTTCTTTTTTAGGAATACCCTGGAGAAATTATACACTGGCTTTTGTAGGTCCTTGGACCATCTAGATTTCAGAGAAGGTCCACAGAATTTACATCCAAAATACCCTTTTGTTAGAAGACCTATGAGATTATTGTATACAATTAATATGCATGGCACATTAAAGAATATAATGAAGATAAAAAAAATTACAACGAATTAAATAAATAATATGTGAAAGAATATTTTTACGTATATAAAAAAATCAATAAATTAAACATGTAATTTACCAGAGAAAACTCCTAAGCTTGGATAATCATGTGTCGTGTAAGCACATATGCCATACAACATAAAAATCCTCTCTGCAGCGATGGGTCTTGATACATCGTATACATTTATCCCATCCCATAATTCCTTCAATTCATCTACCGGTGGTTGTAAGTAGACATCCATATTCTTCACTTGTCTTCTACTAGGGACTATGAGAGGCAACATAAGATGTTCATTCTTCACGGAGATATGGGGGGATATTTTTATTGATCACTACTATAGGCCAAACCGAATAGTTGGTGTTCTGGAGGGAATATGGGTTGATGCCATCCATGGCTATGCTAAGTCATAGACTTCGTACTTCATCCTTGAATTTTTTGTTCCATGTATCCTCTATAAGCTTCATGGCTATTGAATCAGTTGGGATTTTCATAACTCCCAACTCACCTCTATGTGAGGCATGCCATCCCTGAAACATAACTAATTCTTTGCAACGAAAGAGCCATTGAATCGTTGGGATTATAGGCATGTGCCTCAATATCTTAAAAGGAGGACCAGTATGTGATTTACCCTTCTTTTTTTATTTATCATACCTGTCATGCCAAAATTTCAGACATATCTCTTTGTCTGCATATTATCCTCTATATTGAATACAATAATTTTGACATGCATGCTATGATGTGTACTCAACACCCAACATTTTCAACAAGTTCTTTGCCTCTTCACAACTATCGAGCAAGACATTATCACTCTGAAGAACCTTATCTTTGAATAAATTGTAGTTGGTGATCATGGAAAAATTTATTAATAAATGTACATTAATGGTGATATAATTATTAACATTCATAAAATTTACCATTTGTAATGTTCATTTTACTGTACTGATTATATTTCTCAAATTTATACAAGGGAGGACTTTACTGTAACCTACCTCAAAATTTACGAGAAACATGCATTGGACAAGCCAAAATTTGCTTTCAATTTCTACAGTAACATCGTTGTCCCCAACTGGATAGACTTTGAATGACCGCTAGGTCCAATAAGAGGGGTGGTGGAAGAAAATTTAAGGCTTTCGAAAAAGGTGTCAGCGATATGAGCATCATCCCCTAGCTGATCATCGTTTTGGAATGCATCTAACAAAATTGTCTCCATGGAAGTCGTATCCCTTAAGTAATCATCCATACCAACCTCTATTTGATTTCTTCCATTGCTAGCTTGTGAAGAACTACTATTGTTGTAGTCATTTCTAATTGGTGAATCTGGACGTAGAGGGAATTGAATCGGTGGTTGATTCAACCATTATTGGTATCGTTCCTCTCTGTTTTTTTCTCTTAATTCAGTCTTCTCTCGATTTGACATTTTCATGGAGTGCAACGGAAGATGGTAGGTAGGTCACTCATCATCACTACAATCCTAATAATTTAAAAATATATATATTTGAACATGATAAGTACATAATATATGATATCAATTAGTAACCACATTAACAATATCGCATGATTAGTTGGTTTGTCGTTGAAATAATTACATTAATCAATATAACAGACAATTATAATTATTACCATCATTAATTTCCCAGTATTGTGGCTAGAAGATGCAATATTTTTACAATTGGCAGGGTGAAGTAGTTGTCCATTTTCATCTACCAAATGCGCCTTGCGGTATGCTGCTCCTGATAAGAGCTTCTGACATTTTGGAGCTGACGTATGAATATTTTGTGCATCTGAAATCGTTTCTGAATCTACTTGAACCTGCAAATTTGTATACATTATAAATTTAATAAATTTGTGCATGATTGACATGCATAAAAAACATAAATTTAATTAGATAATGAAAATATAAATAAAATATGAAGTAAATATTACATCTGAAGATAGATAGGGAGAACTCCGCGATGGAATTTGAGAAATATTATGGAATTAGCTGGATTTTGAAGAATTTTCCATTCGATATAATTATGATATTTTCTCCCTGCATTTAAGAATAATGGACAATAAATTTTGGTGCACACACCTAAAAGTAATTTCGGTGAATTAAAAATGGACTTCTTGTTATCAGGGCTAATATACATATCACCGCACAAGTGCGATTTCGTTAATGCGCACCAGTGCCGTGATATAAATGGACACATTGATGCAGTGATATTAAGTGACACATCGACGATGAATAACCACAAATAAAAAAATCACAACTCTATTTTATTTAAGTGAAAAAAAAGCGGTAGATTGAAAAATGGGCGGCAAAATATTTTCGAAAATACAATTTCATAAAAAAATTCTTTAAATAGTAAACACTTTTCATTATTTCACTATTTTTGTAAAAAATTTCAACCAGAGATTTGTAGGAGACATACCTGGAGCAAAAGAACACGAGAGCACTATGGAGCAGTGAAATACGTTCGAACAAAAGTATTGAGACAATAAAAGTTCCAAAGCTCTGGTGATTCTAACCCTGTATCATATAATTTCAAATCATCTCGTGATTAAATTTTATTGTTTTTTTTTTACTTTTTCTTTAGTTTTTTTTACGCAGTAAGAAAAAAATTTCAATTTCTTTTTCATTTTTAGAAACAAAAAAAAAAAATCCATTTTTACCCTAAACCCTACATTCTATTTGTTTCTGCCCTTTCTTCTCCCTGTTTCTGTGATTTCAGAATTAGGGATTTTCATTTCAGATTTATAGGGTTTTTTAATTTCTATATATAGTCCTAAGACATCCAACCCACAGAATGACTTGCATAGTCGGATCCCAATCCATGTTGGCCCTTGCGTGAATTTTTGAAAAAAAGATTTTTTTATTTTTTTTATCGGTGCACCCTGCGTAACCTAGCACACCGGTGCGCTTTATTATCCAAGCGCACCGTGAAAGTACTGTGCTAAAAAAAAATAAAAAAATTAATCAGTGTGCCATATGTAAAATAGGGCACCGATGCGCTATTTCATTATGGCCCACCGTGAATGTGTTGTTTCACAAAAAAATGTTTTATTGTGTTGCTTGGTGCACCATGTAACATATAACACACCATACCGTGTCTCCTAGTTGATAGAGAGCATTGTATGGTGGTCCCTTGTTTGTGCAAGACATTTATGCTACAAAAACTAACACTGGATTATTTTTATTATTTTATCTGTGTTAATTGGTGCGGTGGTGAACATGTAACACACCGGTGCTTCTTGTTGACATAGAGCACCATACAGTATATTATATTGTTTGTGTGGTGCATTTATAAGACACCCACACACCGATGTCGGTGCGTACACCATGAATGACACACCAGTTTCTTGAGATTTTTGTTTTTTGCTTCAAAATTTGACAATTTATTTATAAAATATATTAATGAATGATATGGTACAAGTTTCATATTGATAAAAAAAATGGATGGCAAGAGATAAAGTAACAAAAATACTGATAACACATCAAGAAAAGCAAAAACGACAAGTTCTTTGTAAATTCTTTCAAAAAAATTTATTTTTGAACTATATGTAAGTTTAACTAATATGTATTGTTTACTGTGTATCATATAGAGCCACAAAATGACGAAGCTCGATAATATTATATCTAATCTAGGACTAGAAGAGCATAAAATCTTGATGGAAAAATTGCAAAAGGATGAATGAGGTGAATGAAAAAATACTATCGATCCAATATGAGTTTCTTTTTTTAATTTTCATTAATAATATACTTAAAATTATTAGATAACATGTGTCAAACGATATATTAATTCACATAGGTTTAATGTTCTATAGGGACCAACAACTCAGAAAAGGAATGTTGTTCTAAGAAAACAAAAAAAATAAAGCATGCAAATGAAAATGAATTGCTCCTTAGCTCATCTGGAGTGGTGCTGAAAGTTAACGAAAGGGGGGAAAACTTTTACAAAAGTTTGAGGGATCTAGTGGAATGAATGTATAGACGTTCTTTCCACTTACAATAAAAAAATCAATCTAATGATTCCAAGAACCAAATTTTATGTAAACTATAGGAAGAGTTTCCAGAGAATTGGTCAATGAGACATGTCAGACTTTTAATAGAAAAAACGTACAACAATAAAAAAGAAGGAATGAAAAAGTAATATTCCTTTAAATGTTTGTCTAGAATTGTTTATAAATATCATTTATAAATATCATTTTTGTTATATTTACTTTTCATGTATCAATATAAAAATTAAATAGTTTATTTTCATGTTACATTTTCAGGAAGATTATGAAAATTTCAAAAGATGAACAAGCTGATATCAGAAATATCCCAGTAGGAATGTCCAGAAAGGTGTACAAGGAGATAGTTAAAGGAATGGACAAAATTGTATCGCAAGAGGAGCCATCTCAACAACAACGTGCTTAAAATGTATTATGCAATCATTGAATTTTTTTATCATTAGGTAAAACAAATAAACAATTTAGCATTAAATATTAATTTTCAAGTATTTTCTTGCAGAAAAGAAAAGAAAATGGAACCCATTCAACGCATAAAATAAGACGACAAGGAAGAAAAGGGATGATATCTAAGCTTGTGAGTAATTTTTACTTCCTTATAACAACTTAACTAGATTTCCTTTTTGTATTTTTTAAGTTGTTTTACAAAATTCATCATTGAATGTCCTCAAACAGGTGCTAACATACAAAGAAGAGCCATCAGACGAATTGTTTGACATTGGGTTAAATATGGGTTGTGAGTATATGTTGGCATATCAGGAATTAATTGTGGAATTTGTAAGCATCTATTGATCTTGTTTTACTTAGCTTCATCTATAATTAATAGAAAAAAAAAATCTTTTGTATTAAATATATGATTTGTTATAGGGTATAAAACTTGCAAGAAACAAAGTATGGAACTGTGCCAATAGATGAATTCTAGAAAGATGGCATACTACATGGTTTTGGAAGAATGTGTATAGTTCATGAGTCAATTTTTGCTATGGTACGTCATTTCTTTTCGACTTACATTGATGTATATGATTTAATATTGCAATTTTCATTATTCTCACCAATCTATATACACTCATTGCAATTTATTTTTATGTTTGTAGATGGAAGGTGAAGAATATCAAGAAAACAATCAACACCGTGAACAAAACATTCTTGAAAATAACCCAATTCATGGAAGTAGCTCTAGTAGTGGCAACAGTTCAAGCGAAGAATGATGATCACTATGTTTGGATATCAAAGCAAGGCGTTTTATTTTATGAAATATTTGTCTGTGAAATCAGACATTTTGTTTAATGTAATGGACATAGTGTCCCAATTGAAAGACAAAGGGATACAAATAACTATCCCATTTTGTATGACAAAGACTGTCTTATATATATATATATATATATATATATATATATATATATATATAATAAAATATGTTTTAATTTACTCTATTGCATTCTCCATTGTCGTTGTGAAATGCAACACCACTGATTAAATTTATTGATGATTAAATGTCATAATGTTCAGAGATGTGAAATTTGATGATATGATATAAAAAATTAATCCAAACATCACATTCAAATGCACTAATAAACAATTAATTCATATGAATATTGTTATAATATATGTGTCATCTTTTGATGAATAATGAATTTAAAAAATCACATTAATTATGATATGATATAAAAAATTAATCCAAACATCACATTCAAATGCATTAATAAAAATTTAATTAATATGAATACTGTTATAAGATGTGTCAACTTTTGATGAATAATGAATTTTAAAAAATCACAATAATTGCACTGTCACAGGTCGATGTTTCTAAAAAATACAAAATGAACACTAGTGCATGTCAGTTACTGAACACTAGTGCGTTTGTATGATACAACGCACCGGTGCATTTCTACGACCTATATGCACGGTATAAATACAAATACCAATTTTTAATCTTAGTGCATTTGTGAGATACTACACACCTGTGCGTTTATGTGAGTCTATGCATCGAGGCATTTGTACGACCTGTGGGTGCTGCACAAATACCAATATGAATTACAATAAATAGTGCGTTTTTCGAATACTATGCATCGATGCATTTCTATAACTCGACGTACCAGTGTGTTTATACGACCTATGGGAACCGCACAAATACCAAGGCCAATTAGAATGGCCCCGTGGGTTGTATCACCAACATTGTGCCCCTGTACGATTTTATACCTTGACGGCCAGATGCATGCACCTTCGACTGCCCTAGACCACCTTCTATATGACACACACTGGTGCGTTGAAACCTTCGCAGTGCACCGATGAAAAAAATATCAGTAATAACCTCCGGTCGCCCAGGTTTTTTAGTTGTGTTGAAATTCCATTAAAGTCCCCGCCAAAACCTCCGTAACCATAAACGAATGTTGTAGAAAATGTTTTTTTGACAATTTTGGCCAATTTTATAACACTAAAAACCTCCTTTATAAACTCCGCTAGAGGGTATTTTCCTTGTAGTGGGACGAGTTCATCATCCTGTGGGATCCCGATCATGTTGGTACAGAAGAAGGATGGGACTTAGAGACTTTGTATTGACTATTGGGTGCTAAACAAGATCACTATCTAGAATAGTTACTTGATTCCATGTATTTATGACCTTCTGGACCAACTCAAAGGGGCTAAATATTTTAGCAAGATCAACTTGAAGTCTGGATATCACCATGTACCAATCAAACCCTTCGATGTGTGGAAGATTGCCTTCAAATCCAAAGAGGGTATTTTCGAATGGCTGGTCATGCCTTTCAGGTTGACGAATGCTCCCACAACCTTCATGAGGTTGATGGAAGACATCTTGGGTCCATTCGCCAACTCATTTGTAGTGGTGTCCTTGGATGACATTCTGATCTTTAGCCATACTTTGGAAGAGCACCTCCACCACATCCGACAAGTCCTCCAAACATTGTGGCAACACAAGTTGTGTGCCAATTTGGAGAAGTGGACTTTTGGCATGACCTAGGTTCAATATCTGGGATATATTATTGATGAAATGGGGGTGCATATGCATCTAACCAAGATGCAAGTCATTCGGGATTGGCTAGCCCCAACCACTCTAATAGAGCTTCACAACTTTCTGGCTCTTGATAATTTCAACCGCAAGTTCGTGTTGGGATTCTCTCATATCACTTGGACCTTGAGTCAAGTCATGAAGGGAGCGAAAGAAAAATTATTTTGGTCGGAATATCAATAGAATGAATTCATAGAATTGAAACATCGCCTCTGTTATGCCCCAGTGCTCACATTACCAGACTTTTAACAACCATTTGAGATCGAGACAGATGCCTCTCACTATGCTATTTCAGAAGTTTTTACTCAACAGGGGTATCTAGTGGCATATCACAGTGAGACATTATTTGACACATTCCAAAAGTATCCCACATATGACAAAGAAATGTATTCCATTTTGCAGGCTTGTCGACAATGGAAGAATTACGTTTTGGGGAAGGAAATAATCATCCACACATACCACTGACCCTTGCAGTTCATACAAACACAAGGGAAGTTGCAGAATGATCACCATCATAAGTGGTCCACATATATTCAATAGTTTCATTTGAACATCAAGTACAAGAAGGGTGTAATATTCCCAATTATGTTTCAGCTAGTTGGAATATTATATGTTGCTTCTATTTTCAGTCCAGATGAATAAGTGGGGTAGGGAGACCCTTAAATCTCTTTAGTACGAATAGATAACTTCCACTATGGATTTGGACCAGTTTAGGTAGTCAAAATAAAGCCACCTTGGGTGTGAAAGGGGGAAATTCATGTAGACTAGATCAAGCTTGACCAAATCAATAGCGCTGCTAAAAGAAGAGAGTGGAGCTAGTGGGGACAACACAGTTTTGGGGGAGGAGTCTTTGCATGGAAGTAACCTCATAAATGAGTGGGGCCAAGGGTGAGGAAGCTCACCAAGAATATAAGGGAAGGGATGGAAGCTGTGAGAGGCATTCAAAATACTTTTTATGTTTGAGTCTTATGACTTATTGCATGCTTCAGCTATTTAGCTAGGTTTGTTGTACTGTTTAGTACAAGGGCTTTCCATGCAGGAATTCCCCACTCTTTCATGGAGGACTTGAGAAGGAAATCTAAGAGGCATATTCTGAGATTCATTTCCACCATCCGGCATTGGGCCAATTAGTCACATACAGCCACAACATAGTCTACTTGAGGAACTGCATTATTTTTCATGGTGTTGCAGTGGAGGGGCGGAAACCCGTGTTTATGAGCTAGTTTCCTAGTGAAAGGACCAACCTTTCACCCATAAAGCTAGGGAGGAGGAGTTATAGCCATATCTTTATCATTTCAGCCATTTTGTAGTAGAGCTTCAGTGATACAGCATGATTCAATCATAGAGGTCCAGTCTTCACATTTTGTATCTTTTGTATTTCAAGAAACCCTTGTCGGGTTATCCTAGGATTGTGTTTGAGAGACTGGTTCTCCATTTTGAGCTCCTTTTGAGTAATATATCAGCAGATCCATTCATATTTATTTTTCTGTAGTATTAACCCTCAATTGGACTGCGTTGTTATGTATTCCGGCATTTATGTGTTGCAACATCCCTTAGGATTCTAGTATTTCTGGCCTTGGGGCTTGTTTTCCTAGTTTGAGGGATTTGTTCCTCAACACATTGTATATTTTTATGCTCTAATACATAATCTAATGGATCTATGATTTTCTCACATTTTTTGCATCATTATTTTCTGTACACTTCATTTTAGTGTTCAATATTGTTGTCTTTCCTAATTTGGAATATTACAATGGTATCAGAGCTCTAATCTTGGTTTTAATGTTCCAAAATTTTAGCCTCCAAGCTAAATGGAACATTAGAGTTAGCAGTAGCTGTAGCCAGTAAAAAAATGGGTAGAAAATCCCATAAGTATGCTAAGGAGGAATAAAATACTCCAATTGTGAAAGGGGACACTCTTTCAAGCCTAATAAAACACCTCCATGTATGAACAGGGTTAAAATGAATCTTCTTTGACTAAGTCAAGAGTGCAGTTTTTGTGGAGGAGGAATCCTAGGATGGATAACACAATTTTGGAGGGAGATGTAACTTGGGTTAGAAGTAACCTGAGTGAGTGGGGCCAAGGGAATGAAAACTCATTTCTTATATAAGGAATAGGATGGAAACATTATTCATCATGTTGTAGATTATTATTCTTGGCTACCAAGAATTGTTGCTGCTTTGCTGCTTAGCAAAGTTGCAGTGTTGTTTAGCACTGGGTGTTCTCGGGCGGGAATCCCAGCTCTTTCCTTTGAGTAGCTCATTGGGAGATTTTGTATTCATATTTCCAAATCAGGCCTTCAGACCAATCTTTATCCATCTACATCAACATATCTTTTCTGGAGATTGTGTAGTGTTGCTGGGTGCAGCAGTGGAAGGGATTGGAATCCCGGCTTCTGAGCTAGTTTCTCATTGGAGGAAGGTTTCCTTCACTTGAGAGATCTATTTGGAGAGCTCCAGAGCTTATTTCAGATCTGTGGTATCATACCACACATTTCTCATACCCTCCCAGTGCTTTTTCTTCTATGGAGTGCGTTATTCTGGAGGCAGTGTTCATTGCATGGTTTGGTGGCTCTGTTGCAGTGTTTCCTTGTGATTGAGAGGTTCATCATTTCATGGGAGGAAGCCCCTGAGGGTTATAAATTATATTAGACATATTTTATCCTTCTGCGCTCATGTAATTTAGTGTTTCATTGATTATTTAGTCATTTCCTGAATATCACATTTTATATATAGAGTGTTTGACAAGAAACCCTTGCCGGGTTATCTTGTATTTTGTATAGGAGATTAGATATTTGTACTTCATCATTATTTATCAATATATGAGTACATCTATGATTCTAATATAATTTTATGTGTAAACCCTCTCTTATACTGCGCAGTCCCTTGAGCAGCTGCTCCAGCATTTTACAGTCTTGGGGTTTTTCACCATTTTTAGCTACACTACTGTGGGAGGTCTGTTTAGCCCACCTAGTTTGATTTTTTTCATCTCTACTCTTGGATTTAGAATTTATATTGACTAATATATGGGATCCAAGAGTCCATTTCACTTTTTTATTTCATTTGTTGCTGGAAATGCGTTTTTGATGCTTGTTTTATGAGAAATCATGGAAAAGGAATATTACAGTGGTATCAAAGCATGATCTCTAGCCTAGCCTGTGATATCCAGCTATCAGAAGAAGGAGAGATGGATAGAAGCCAAAAATATTCATTATGTGCAGAAGGAAAGGAAGACAAGCTTACAAAGCTTCTTCCAAAATCTATGAAGAGCTTTCAAGGAGAGCTGAAGAAAATGAGATTAGAGATGGGATCTCCAAAAGAGGTTGAATCTAGAGCTAAATATAGATTTTCACATGGTGAGTGTGAGCTAGAAGTTGCACTCCATGATGCACAGTGTAGTCAAATGCCCAGAGCTATCCTAATATGGGTGGGAGGAGGAAGAATTCCTAAGAGAATGACTCTTAGTAATTTGTTGTGGGGTATAAATCTCAAACTAAGAGGTTTAGAGATCATATTGATTTCAAGATTTTTGCAAGATCCAAATGGAGAAGAGATAGCAGCAGGATGCAGATATATTTCTTCTATCGACTTTTTCCGGATCACTTACATGTTCAGTTGGAGCTTGGGTGAAGGAGATAAACTCCTATTTATAGCTGCACCATATTTCCGGAGATGAAGCTATCAGAGTTGCAGCGCTGCGTTTCAGAGGTAAGGCTCATGCATGGTGGATTTTTTAATCTTATTCCTTAAAGAATGCCAATACTTTCTCATATGCAAGATTCATAAAAACATTGATGGAGAGGTTTGGTGAAGAAATTTCTAAGACACATGAGCAAGGAAAAATGGAGAAAAAAAAACCCTTGCATGTGATGGAGGAAACTCCATTTCAGAAAACCATGGGAGGAGCTGATGTCTTGCATTATACATTTCCGAAAGAAAAACCTCCAATTCATATTCTTGAACAAGAGGGCATAGGGATCACTTTTTCAAAAAGGGATCCAATATTGATATGTTTCCTACACAAATTGATGAAGGAGAAGGAAACAACGATGTCATATCTAGAGCACATCCAGTGCATTGTGAAGAGGGAGGAGGAGCACATGCTCCAATAGGAGGGATTATTGTGTCTTTGCAAAAATTTCCCCAGGATCTCATACATAGAGGTCCAAGCACAATCAGTGAGCAGCATTATTGTGCAGCATTGCAGCTGGAAGGAGGAGGGAAGGAGGAAGAGTAGCATCAGTTGATGAGAGGCATACACCCTTCTCTTTTTCAGAGAGCCAATGCAAGGAAGAGGCAGACTGATTTTTGCTATAGAAGCAAGGGCAAGGTTTCCCAACCATCTATGCAGTCTACTTTTGACATTGATGTCTCAGTTCATGAAGGCATTCCACCAGGGAGGCCACCAGATCTACAGTTGCTAAGAGATACCTTGTCTTTGGGTTCACCACTCTTGGATTTTGGAGAGGTGAAGACTTTGGAGGAATACTTTGGCACGGGGGATGTCAAAGTAGCAGGAAGCAGCATGAGGAGAGATTCACATGCTAGATCACCATCGTTGTCTTTGAGGAGGATTGATCCTTGTTGGAGATCTCAGATTTTGGTAGAGTACTCCAAGGATCTAGGTGCATGCATGATTCTTGATGACCCGAATGGAGATGCCAGATACATGGTGGATGATGTGGTCATCTATAACTATGGCAGGATCTTCTTGACTAGATCTTCTAGTCTCAAGGAGAAGCTGCTACATGCAGCACATTATGAATTCTCTTCTACGCACTTTGATGCATATTTTCACTTGATGGAGGAGTTCATTTGGGAGGGAATCTGGTAGGACATATATTAGCATATGGAGAGATGCATAGCCTTGATGGTGATAAAGAGGATGTCACAACCACCTTCCTACTCATTGTGCCCGAGGGAGGATTTCCAATTGATCCATTTCAACTCAAGACCTCAAGTACATGATGGAGGAGGTATACTTTTACATTTTATATTATACTTCTTTTCCTTATTTGAGCAACATGGTTTATCAAGAAGAATTTCTTCTTCTTTCATATTGTATAATGATGTACTTGCAGCTACTTGTGGCATTGACTTTGGCTATCCTTTTGATGAGCTGTGGGGGAAGCCATATGTCTCTTGGTGTGCACCAATGAAACCATGTTGTAACTTCATGTTCACATCTTATAATATGACTGTGGTAGAAAAAAAGTGGCTGGTAAAGAACTTGTTAATTCTTATTTTGATGTAGGCCAAGGGTGCACTGCACTGGTTCCATGAGAGGGACTATGATTCACTCTCCGGTTGTCACTTGGCAACTTGTTCTCATTGTATTTTGCTTCCATATGTTGCTGATATGTATATGTTCATAGGGAGATTTGTTTGGAGAGTGGGATTGAGATTGGAGGTGCCCATTGGGAGCATGATTCTCACCACTTTATATGCAGTACATTTCAGGAGAAACCTTGGGCAAACCATGATTTCCACATCACACTTTTTCTCTTCTTGTGGGAGGAACCACTTGGAGAACATGAGGAGGCACTTCATGATTGCTTGGTTTGTTGGCACATCATACAATTTGACCATCATGATCTTACTCTATGTCTTGTATGAGGGAGAGAGGAGGCAAAAAAAAAGGTTGTTGTTGCTATGGTTGCACTTGGGAGAATATGGGCAGAAATTTTCCCATACTTTTCATGATATTTCTGAAGAGAAGAAAGGCACATTCATGGTGCAAGGATGCTATCCTTTAGCATTGGAGGATCATGAGAGACTTCCATGTAGGAAGAATATCTTCTCACATAGCAGCATGATGGTGGATGGCTTTGGCATGTGGAATGTCAAAGGGAGGAGCCATGGGGCCTTATTCTCAAGGCCTACAGCGCTGTCACATGGGAGTGTATTCTTCTTGATGGTGTGTTCCAAGGAGTCTATGTATCCCTTAATCTTGCATATTTTTATGAGGAGATCCACATGGGGGAAATTATACATGGACCTCACTTTCAGCTCCCACATGATGCATGGTAAGAAATACATTGATGTGCTTGTTTATTACTCTATTGATTATTTATACTTTCTCACCATATGTAAACAGTGCATTGCTCCACATGAGAGCAAGTTTATTTATGGGTTTCATGGTCACTTTAGGGCCAAATCTTGTGATGTTGATGAACCATATTTACATGAATTTTGGAAAGTGTTGTATTGATTTTATTATGCACAGCTGGTATATATTTCATCTTAATACTTCATAGTGGATGAGCTAACATGCATCGCTGCAAATTCTTGGGAGGACAACTTGCCACTTGATGCTCTACAACAACAGTTGAAAGAACTGCGCTGTATCCACCAAAGAGACCATATGTATCATCCAAAATTACACATAAACTTCAGCCATTTTCTGATTTGGATGCCATGTGGTGATGATGTGCCAATCATCTTGAATGGAATGGTTTGGGTTGGCATGTCTCATGATTTTGGAGGAAGAGCCCTTGGAGGTTCAATCTTCTTCTTGCCATTGGAGGGAAATTATGTTTCAGCCCAAGATCAGCATGCCCTCTACACTTATCATGAGTGGAGAGGAGGACAGTGGGGGATAGGCCCTCTTTCCTATCAAGTACATTCATTCAGCCCACCTTCATTTCAGGAGCACAAGGTGGAGGATATTTTTCATGAGTTTCCATGTTGGAGGGTGAATCACTTCATTTGGATGATAGCAAGGGTGAGGGAGACCAAAATTCACCATGATGATAATCACTCCTACTTTGTGGAGGCCATGAGTTAGCTAGCAGGTTTCCATTCACACTTTCCACCTTTGATTGATGAAGACACTTTGGTTTTGCACACTTGGGAGGAAGCATTGGATGACAGTATATTTACAGATTCTCTTGATGCAGTGATGGAGGCTATTGATGGAGGCCACATGAGGAAGAGGGGAGAAATTTTGTTCACCTTATGCATTTTCTTGAGGACAAGCAAAGATTTTGGAGGGGAGTGTTACACCATTTTTTGGTCATCTAACCTATTATCATTAGATGGACCCAAGTACACCATGTAAGACCAATTTTACCCTAAGTAAAATTGCTTTCACTATGTAAAATAACTTAATAAACCACATTTATTAGGTTGTTTATGGTCTAAACAGAAAACCCCAAAAGGAAATATTAAACAAACCTATATTTGTATGATTTTCCTCATGGAATAATTAATTAAACCATAATTTAATTATTATTCCTAATCATGTTTAACCCAAAACAAAGAAATTAGTTAGATAAACCTTTATTTATCTTATTATTTTCTAGGAATAATTATTTAAATCTTATTTAGATAATATTCCTTGTTAAATATGACCAAATCACCCACAAACAATTAAATAAATCATTATTTATTTGATTATCCTTCAACCACTTCCTTAAAAAGATAAATAAATCATTTATTTATTTATTATTGACAAATAAAGGGATTTGACCCAAGTCAAATACTTTTTCCCTCCAACAAATATAACAAAATATTCCATAAAAGGTGGATCTAGATTTGGTTAATGTTATTTTAATCATGCACCAAGATCTAGAATGACCCAATATTTTGTTATAAATAGGAGGGTTTTTCCTACCATTCTTCACCTTTTGTTGCCTATGAGATCACTCTGGATCTAAACTCTTGGTCTAACTTTGAGCCATTATCATTGTCATATTTTCCATTATTTGCTTTGTGAGCTCCCTTTGAGTTCTATCTTTGTCCGGGTTTTCTACACCAACAGGAGAGAGAAATGCTAGATCTGAAGTGCTGAGGACTTCCAAGAACCCATCCCATTGAGGAGAATTGGAAACTTCTTCTTCTTTTCCTCCCAGGTGCCCTTAATACAAAAATTCTTTCAAAAATTGTTCTTGTCTTGTCTATTGGATATATCGAGCAAACCCTTCTTTTTACTACTTAATGTCTTTCTATGCATAGATCTGGTTTTTTGCAGCTCTTGTCTTGATCAAATAACTGCAGATCTGAAGATATTGGTAGCCACTTTTGATGTTAGGGCTACTAGTTATGCGTAGCTAAAGTAGTATTTTTTCATACACTTCAACAAAGGATTCACACTAACAGGGAAGATTGTAATGTTCCAAAATTTTAGCCTCTAAGCTAAATGGAACATTAGAGTTAGTAGCAGCTGTAGCCAGTAAATAAATGGGTAGAAAATCCCATAAGTCTCCTCAGGATGAATAAAATACTCAAATTGTGAAAGGGGATACTATTTAAAGCCTAATAAAACACCTCCATGTATGAACAGGGTTAAAATGAAGCTGCTTTGACTGAGTCAACAACACAGTTTTTGTGGAGGAGGAATCTTAGGATGGACAACACAATTTTGGAGGGAGATGTAACTTGGGTTAGAAGTAACCTAAGTGATTGGGGCCGAGGGAAAGAAAACTCATTTCTTATATAAGGAAGAGGATGGAAACATTATTCATCATTTTGTAGATTATTATTCTTGGCTGCTAAGAATTTTTGCTGCTTTGCTTCTTAGAAAAGTTGCAGTGCTGTTTAGCATTAGGTGTTCCCAGGCGGGAATCCCACCTCTTTCCTTTGAGTAGCTCATTAGGAGAGTTTGTATTCATATTTTCACATCAGATTTTTAGGCCAAGCTTCAGCGATCTACATCATCACAACTCTTCTGGAGATTTTGCAGTGTTGTTGGGTGCAGCAGTGGAAGGGATTGGAATCCCAGCGTCTGAGCTAGTTTCTCATTGGAGGAAGGTTTCCTTCAGTTGAGAGATCTGTTTGGAGAGCTCCAGAGATTATTTCATATCTGTGGATCAGACCAAACATTTCTCATACCCTCCCATCATTTTTTCTGCTAGGGAGTACGTTATTCTGGAGGCAGCGTTCATTTCATGGTTTGGTGGCTCTATTGCAGTGTTTCCTTGTGATTGAGAGGTTCATCCTTTCATGGGAGGAAGCCCTTGAGGGTTATACATCAGATCATACATCCTTCAGCCTTCCACACTCATGTACTTTAGTGTTGCAATGATTATTCATTCATTTCCTGAATATCACATTTTATATATAGAGTGTTTGACAAGAAACCCTTGTCGGGTTATCTTGTATTTTGTATAGGAGACTATATCTTTGTACTTCAGCATTATTTATAAATATATGAGTAGATATATTATTCTCCTATAATTTTATGTGTAAAACCTCTCTTAGACTGTGTAGTCCCTTGAGCAGTTGCTCCGGCATTTTGCAGTCTTGGGGTTTTTCACCATTTTTAGCAACACTAGTGTGGGAGGTCTATTTAGCCCACCTAGTTTGATTTGTTTCAGCTATACTCTTGGATTTAGAATTTATATTGACTAATATATGGGATCCAAGAGTCCATTTCACTTTTTTATTTCATATTTTGCTGGAAATGTGTTTTTGATGCTTGTTTTATGATCAATCCTGAAAAAGGAATATTACATTGGCTTAGCTTTTGCGGAAACACATATATAGCCATGGAGGAAAAAGAGATTCCAAAAATTATTCTCCATACCATGCAATACATTGCAAAAGATATCAAGGAGATGATATTTGAAAGACATAAGGAATCCCCTAGAGGTTTTCGCCATGGAGAAAGCTCTAATGCTTCACATTTGTGGTGGGAGAAAACAGTAGCACAAACTTATTCACAATGCTCCACTATGCCCACATTCATGTCATTGGAAGGTGAGGAAGGAGGGCCCTTGAGGAAAGAAACCCTTAGTGACTATTTTGTGGAATATGAATCTCAATCCCGGATGTTCAAGGAGAATTTGAACTTTCGGGAGTTCTGTCGGATCAAGGATGGTAGGAGATCCTTCATGTTGGCAATATGATGCAGAGTGTTGTCCTTGATGGCAACCCACTTGATGAAGATGATGGCAACCTACTTAATGAAGTTGTTCTTGATGCTTGATGAGTTTATTAATGATGTAAATCTAATGTTCTACAAGTAGCTCAGAAGTACCAGAGAAAGAAATACCAGTAAGGGCCAGATCAATGATGAAAAGTGTGTGACTCAACGCATACACGGGTTTGTTTAGGAGAAGTAGCGTATGCAGGCGGAAAAGTACGTGCCAAGCCGCGTATGCCCTTTTGCACTCCAAATTTATAATACCAAGGGGTGTTACCATGGTATTGACCCATTGTATTGAGCACTTGATTATCTATTTGGTCCCATCCAGGAATACCATCGGAAGTGGAGTGGTTTTGACTCATGGTATTGATAAAGGCTAAACCTATATAAGGAGAAGAAGATCATTGTGCAAAGGTGTGAATGTGTCTGGGATTTAAATGAATACCTCACTCTGAAGTTTATCTGTATGGTTTAACTCTGTTCTTAATCGATAGATCTGAATATATGATGCACCTATGAATATGATGAAGGTTCAAAATCTCTAGATCTGGAAATGATGAATCTCTAGGATGATCTGAAAAGAAGTATTGAAGACCTGGCACAAATCTGTTGAAGAAATTGAAGAAATCTGGGTAAGTTCATAGATCTGGTCTGTTCTGCAAAGTTTATCTTTTATAGATCTATACGCAGGTTCATTTCATAAAAAGCGCGTGTATATGCGGATCTGTTTAAACAAAGGCGCGTATGGGCAGTTAGGGTTGTTCTGAAAAATGCACAGATGTATACGCGGGTTAGTTTCGTGAAAAGGGCGTGTATACGCGGATCTGTTTAAACAAAGGTGCGTATGGTATCTGAACTTATAATTGCTCAAGGTTGAATGTGATTATGCATATCTATTCTGAAGTCTGGGTTATCTCTAATATTATGATTACAATGGTTTCACTGTTCTATTAGAAGCAATGGGCAAAGTATGATTGTTGATAAGTGAAGGGTTGTATTGAAGCTTTTGATCCAGTTTGAAAATTGATGAAACGTGGTCTGCAGTGGTGCCGAGGGTCGAAGCCTTCAGTCAGGGGGTTGTAGCTCCCTTCCAGGAGAGGCTGGTAAACGAGAGCAGGGGGTCATAGCTCCCTTCCAGGAGAGGCTGGTAAACGAGTACAGGGGGTTGTAGCTCCCTTCCAGGAGAGGTTAGTAAACGAGAGAAGGTTTTAGCCTTCTGCAGGTGGGTTCCTGTGTGCTGGTATGAGTCTGTGCCAGTACATGGTTGTAAGAAGTTTTCTTTGTAATAAATATTGAAGACTGAGACGACGACAGCAGTGGTTTTCTCCCGAATTGGGTTTCCACCTAAAATCCTAGTGTTCATGTGTGTTGCTTATGTGTGATGATTACTATGCACCTGTTTACTGTTTTCTAAAAAATCTGATGAATGAATAATACAATGATCTAAGTTAAGAATTAAATGCATAATTAGATCTCTGGACATACGCGAGTTCTGTAAAGGATATCCGCGTATATACGTGAGTTGGCTTTAGGAAAGTAGCGTATGGGTTTTAGAAAGGAAAGAGTAAAAAATTTTATTGTCTGCACTAAATACTTTTTCACCCCCCCCCCCCCCCCCCCCTCTTAGTATTTTTTCCAACAATTGGTATCGGAGCAGGTCCTTCTGAAAAAGCGTAGCCGCTAGAAGGAAGATCAAGTAGGATGAGCAATTAAGATGGAACATCATCTATCAAGCCTCCGGTCTTTAATGGAAGCAATTCAATCTTCTGGAAAACAAGGATGAGGTCCTATCTTCAGTCTATAGGAACAGATGTATGGGCCATTGTTGTACAAGGATATCAATATCCAGCTATAATACCAACCAATCCGAATGAAAAGAAGAATTTTCAATCAAATGCAAAGGCGGTCAATGCTATAACAGGAAGTTTGACTGAATCCAAATTTTTCAAAGTTATGCAGCTAAATACCGCAAAGGAAATGTGGGACAAAATCATTCTAAGTTATGAAGGTGATGCAAAGGTAAAAAGTGGAAAACTCCAAACTCTCAGAATTGAATATGAAAATTTGAAGATGCATAGTGATGAGAGTATTGCTAGTTTCTTTTTACGTGTTGATGATGTTGTAAATCATATGAAAAATCTGGGAGAAACAATAACCGAATCTACTCTGGTTGAGAAAATTTTAAGATCACTAACAACAAAATTTGAGTCAAAAGTTTCTGCTCTTGAAGAAAAACAGGATCTTCAAAATCTTACTATGGTACAACTTCATGGCATACTAACTGCATATGAAATGAGAAGAGGAGGACCATCTGAAGTCAAAGAGGCTGTCTTCAGAACTTCTACAAAAGGGAAAGAAGTACAAGAACTAGAAGGATTAGGATATATCTCAGAAGAAGATGAGGCAAATTTTGTAAAGAAACTCCAACTTGGCACAGGACGATTCAGAGGTAAGCTTCCTTTCAAATGTTTTGAGTGTGGAAGAATTGGTCATTATGCTGCTAAGTGTCCTCATAAAGAAACACCTGCAAAAGGGAAGTAAGTAGCAAGAAGGAATAAGAATTGGTTTAACACTAGAAAAATTTATTATATTCATGAAGACAGTGATGGGCTATCTGATAGTGAAGAAGAATTTGAACAAGATCTTAGACTTCTCATGGCATTTGAATCTAGAGAAGAAAAAGATATTTTTGTGGATGCTCTAGAGGACAATGATTTTCTTGAAGAAAACAATCAACTCAAAATACGCTTGAAAGAAAGTAAAATACTCTTAGAAGAAAGGAAAATAACCATAGAGACTCTGGAAAAGCAGGTTGAAGAAGCAAAGAAACACATTGAGAAATTAGAATGTGAAGTGGTAAGTTTAAGAAAAGATTCCGAGAAAGTAAAAACTTTGAATCTTAGATTTGCTAAAGGATCTGAAACCTTAGATGAGATTATCAAGGTACAACGTTCTCCTCTTATAAAAACAGGTCTTGGATATACCAGAGAATCCTCTCAAACTTCGGCACCAAATTATCTAAAAGCAGTTACAGCTGGTTTACAAAATTTTGCCACTCAGCAAGGGAATAAAGAATCATTGTAGGTAAAGAATGATCATCTCAATTCAAAGAATACTAACAGGAATATTTCTCAAAGAAACACCAATCAACAGGTAAATCCAAGTAGAATATTTCATGATCACATAAATTTCTTCTTCAATGGAAAATGTTTCTCATGTCACAATTTTGGTCATAAAGTTGTTCCATGTGTTGCATATAAAACTATCATGACTAGAGAAGCAAGGAAGAAAAGGATTGAATTTGAGAAGAATACCTATAACAAATTTTCTCCTCTTCTAAATGAAGTTGAATGTGCTTATTGCAATAAATTTGGGCATGAATAATCTGAATGCAGGAGAAAAGTTCAGCCAAAAGAGCATCTTCCTTCAAGATCCAAAGTATGGAAAAAGAAGGAATTACAGGTTGAAAATTGTGGCATAGCATTATTCGTAGAAGGTGAAGAAAATCAATGGTACATTGATAGTGGATGCTCAAGACACATGACAGGTGACAAACACAAACTTCTTGCATATAGTGCTCTAGAAAAGGAAAAGAAAGTTACATTTGGAAATGATAATCCTGCTGTAATTAAAGGAAAAGGGTCCGTGTTTCTAAAGGAAAAGGTGAAGGCTAATGATGTCATGTATGTGGATGGCTTAAGGAATAACCTGCTAAGTGTAAGTCAAATGTGTGATTAGGGAACTGAAGTTGTCTTTAGTTCAAAAGAATGTGTGGTTCGTGATCTTGATACAGGCAAAACAATTATAAAAGGGAAAGGAACTCCAAGCAACCTGTATGTATTGAAAAACTGCAAAGAACAATGTTACTTGAGTCAATCTTCATAAAATTGGCTATGGCATAGAAGGTTGGGGCATATAAGCTTCTCTCAAATCAAAAAATTAAGTAGACTTAATGTTGTTCGTGGTCTTCCCAATATTAATCTACCTGAAAGTATCATATGCAAATCTTGCCAATTCGGCAAGCATACCAGAGTACAATTTAATGCCACAGAAGGATCATCAAGTAGGCCTCTTGAACTCATTCATACTAACATATGTGGACCTATGAGGAAAAATTCACCACGTGGTGAAGAATACTATATCTTATTTATTGCTGATTTATCTAGAATGTGTTGGATTGGGTTGATTAAACACAAAGATGAAGCATTTGAAAAATTTCAGATCTTCAAAGCACTGGTGGAAAATGAATTAGATCTAAAAATCAAGTGTCTTCGATCTGATCAAGGAGGAGAATATACATCAAATGAATTCCTTGAATTTTGTGAACAACATGGCATAAAAAGACAGTTCTCTATGGCTGGCACTCCACAACAAAATGGCGTCGCAGAAAGAATGAATAGAACAATTCAAAAAATGGCTAGAGCTATGCTTGATGATTCTGGAACACCTGACACTTTCTGGGGAGAAGCAGCACATACAGCAGCAAACATTCTCAACAAGGCACATGTTTGGGTAAATAGTGACAAAACTCCATATGAACTCTGGTATGGAAATTCTCCCTCTGTGAAGCATTTTAGAGTTTTTGGAAGTAAATGCTTTATCAAAAATAATGATGAAAAGCTTGGCAAGTTTGAACCTAGATCAGATGAAGGAATACTTCTTGTTTACTCATCTACAAGCAGAGCATACAAATGTTACAATAAAAGGCTTCGAAAGATTGTTGAATCTATTGATGTTGTTATTGATGAGTCTCCTGCAGCCCCTAAAGAAGAAAAACAAACAACAGAAGAAGATGATGGTGAATTTTGTCCTTCTACATCAAATAGAAATGAAATAGACACTGGATCCAATGAAGAACCTGAAGATGATTTATCTGAAAATGCTCCATCCAGATATGTCCAAAAGAATCATCCTGAATCTCAAATTTTGGGAGACAAGGAATCATGTGTACAAACAAGGAGGACTCTTGTGGGATCTTCTAGCTATCTGGCATTTCTATCCACGATTGAACCACACAATGTCAATCAAGCCAGCAAAGATGAATGTTGGATTCAAGCCATGAATGAAGATCTTGATCAATTTGAAAAGAATCACACTTGGGAATTGGTACCAAGACCACATGATAAAAATGTCATTGGAACTAAATGGATATTCAAGAACAAGTTTAATGAGAATGGGGATGTTATAAGAAACAAAGCTAGACTGGTTTGCAAGGGGTATACTCAACAAGAAGGTATAGACTTTGAAGAAACTTTTGCTCTTGTAGCTAGACTTGAAGCCATAAGAATGTTTCTTGCTTTTTCAAATTTTCAACAAATCAAAGTTTATCAAATGGATGTTAAATCTGCATTTCTCAATGGTGATCTAGAAGAAGAAGTTTATATAGAACAACCAGAAGGATTCATTTTGGGAAATGATGAAAATCTTGTTTTTAGACTTAAAAAGGCTCTATATGGTCTCAAACAAGCTCCAAGGGCATGGTATTATCGTCTTGACAAATATCTTCATCAACAAGGATTTTCAAAGGGGTCTGCTGATAGAAACTTATACACAAAAGTTGAAAATGATAAACTATTGATTGTGGTTGTATATGTTGATGATATCATTTTTTGGAGTAATGAAGAATCTATGAGTCAGAAATTTGCTTCTGTCATGCAGCAAGAATTTGAAATGTCCTTACTTGGAGAACTAACATTCTTTCTTGGCTTGCAAGTGCATCAAACTACAAATGGTATATTCTTATCACAAGAAAAATATCTTAAGCAAATTTTGAAGAAGTATGGCATGGAAGAATGCAAACCTGTAAGTACACCAATGATAACCGGATGTAATCTCAGTTCTCATGATGATTCTCCCGCGGTGAATCAACCAGAATACAGATCAATGATCGGAAGCCTACTTTATCTCACTGGGACTAGACCAGACATTATGCATGCAGTTGGGATTTTTGGACAATTCCAAGCTAATCCAAAAGAGTCTCACCTTCAGGCTGTCAAAAGAATATTCAAATATCTACAAGGAACTCAAGACTTTGGACTATGGTATCAAAAGAATGCTGATCTTACTCTTCATGCTTACACTGATGCAGATTGGGCTGGAAATGTTGATGATCGGAAAAGCACTAGTGGTGGTGCATTCTATATGGGACCTCGGTTAGTATCTTGGTTCAACAAGAAGCAAAATTCTATTGCCTTATCTACAGCAGAAGCAGAATATGTGGTTGCCGCATCTTGTTGCACTCAACTCCTTTGGATGATGCAAACCTTACAAGATTTTCAAATCAAATGTACACCTCCTATCTCCATTATGTGTGATAATACAAGTGTCATCAGTATCTCAAAGAATCCTGTTATGCATTCGAAGACCAAGCACATTCCCATCAAGTATCACTTCTTACATGAACAAGTGCTTGAACAAAAGGTGAAGTTGGAGTATGTTCCCTCCAAAGAGCAAGTTGTTGATATCTTTACCAAACCTCTGCCCAGGGAAGCATTCGAATATCTAAGACAGAAGCTGGGAGTAGTCTCTGCCAGTCAGAAGAAAAAATATGCTTAAATTCAGAAGATTAAATTGGATACGCGGGTTTCCTGAAAGACAGTCGCGTATATACGCGAGTTCATACACAGAAAACTGCGTATGAGTGGTTTCTGACAATTTTTCTGGGTCAGCATTTCTTCAGCACAAGTTGTGGTGCTTTTTGGTATCTCTGATGTGGTTTGGAGTCTTTGGTGGTATTTCAGCTCTTACATTTCTGTTTCGTTCTCTATTGGGTGAAGATGCCTTGATGATTTTTTGTTGAAAGTGTTCAGGATGCACAAGCAAAGGGGGAGCTTTGGTCATATGGAAAGGATGCATTGGATGCACAGTTTCAGGGGGAGCATTAGCCTTGCTGAGCATAATGCATTGTTGGCATTATGATGGTTCTGAAATATGATCTTCCTTGAGGTCTTTTTGGTAGTGGTCATAAAAATCATATTTTTAATTTGATGAAAAGGTCATGATGAGACCTATGATGTAAAATTGTAATATTCAGTCTTGTTCAAATTTGTAAACCCACTTGGTTGGGTAGTTGAGTCAAATTGTGTAAACCCACTTGGTTGGGTATTTGAGTCTCATATGTAAATCCACATGGTTGGATCTTTGATGTAAGTATGAGTCCTTGTTGATAGGAAGGTCATAGAGTCATATACTTCATTGAAAAATATGTTTGAAGATTCAGCATAAACTCAGGGGGAGCATGGTAACTTCAGTGCACATCAGATCTACAGCGTTGGTGTTTGAATAGGGGAGAATATCATTATGCTTAATGTATCTATCTGTTGTGGTGATCAAACGCCATCAAAAACACCATCATGGTTGCCATCAAGTCCAAAGGGGGAGATTGTTGGCAATATGATGCAGAGTGTTGTCCTTGATGGAAACCCACTTGATGAAGATGATGGCAACCTACTTAATGAAGTTTTTCTTGATGCTTGATGAGTTTATTAATGATGTAAATCTAATGTTCTACAAGTAGCTCAGAAGTAACAGAGAAAGAAATATCAGTAAGGGCCAGAACAATGATGAAAAGTGTGTGACACAACGCATACGCGGGTTTGTTTAGGAGAAGTAGCATATGCACGCGGAAAAGTATGTGCCAAGTCGCGTATGCCCTTTTGCGCTCAAAATTTAGAATACCAAGGGGTGTTACCATGGTATTGACCCATTGTATTGAGCGCTTGATTATCTATTTGGTCCCGTCTAGGAATACCATCGGAAGTGGTGTGGTTTTGACTCATGGTATTGATAAAGACTAAATCTATATAAGGAGAAGAAGATCATTGTGCAAAGGGGTGCATGTGTCTAGGCTTTAAATGAATACTTCACTCTGAAGTTTATCTGTATGGTTTAACTCTGTTCTTAATCGATAGATCTGAATCTATGATGCACCTATGAATATGATGAAGGTTCAAAATCTCTAGATCTGGAAATGATGAATCTCTAGGATGATCTGAAAAGAAGTATTGAAGACCTGGCGCAAATCTGTTGAAGAAATTGAAGAAATCTGGGTGAGTTCATAGATCTGGTCTGTTCTGCAAAGTTTATCTTTTATAGATCTATACGCAGTTTCATTTCATAAAAAGCGCGTGTATACGCAGATTTGTTTAAGCAAAGGCACATATGGGAAGTTAGGGTTGTTCTGAAAAATGCACAGATGTATACGTGGGTTAGTTTCGTGAAAAGCGTGTGTATACACAGATCTGTTTAAACAAAGGAGCATATGGTATCTGAACTTATAGTTGCTCAAGGTTGAATGTGATTCTGCATATCCATTCTGAAGTTTGGGTTATCTCTGATATTCTGGTTACAATGGTTTCACTATTCTGTTGGAAGCAATGGGCAAAGTATGACTGTTGATAAGTGAAGGGTTGTATTGAAGCTGTTTGATCCAGTTTGAAAATTGATGAAACATGGTCTGCAGTGGTGTTGAAGGTCGAAGCCTTTAGTCAGGGGGTTGTAGCACCCTTCCAGGAGAGGCTGGTAAATGAGAGAAGGGGGTCATAGCTCCCTTCCAGGAGAGGCTGGTAAACGAGTACAGGGGGTTGTAGCTCCCTTCCAGGAGAGGTTGGTAAACGAGAGAAGGTTGTAGCCTTTTTCAGGTGGGTGCCTGCGTGCTGGTATGAGTCTGTGCCAGTACATGGTTGTAAGAAGTTTTCTTTGTAATAAATATTGAAGACTGAGACGACGACAGCGGTGGTTTTCTCCCGAATTGGGTTTCCACCTAAAATCCTGGTGTTCATGTGTGTTGCTTATGTGTGATGATTATTTTGCACCTGTTTACTATTTTTTAAAACATCCGATGAATGAATAATGCAATGATCTAAGTTAAGAATTAAATGCATAATTAGATCTTTGGACATACGCGAGTTCTGTAAAGGATATCTGCGTATATACGCGAGTTGGCTTCAGGAAAGAAGCGTATGGGTTTTAGAAAGGAAAGAGTAAAAAGTTTTATTGTCTGCACTAAATACTGATTGACCCCACCCCCCCCCCCCCTCCTCTCAATATTTTTCCCAACACTTCAATCACCATAAAAAGGGAGGGTACATGCAGAACCAAGATCTATAGTGTAGTTTAGGTAGATTATTCTTTCCCTCTTATGATGGATCACCCAAGTGCACAACCAAAGCTTGGGTAGAGAAGTTGGATACTTATTTCCAACTCAATGGAGTTTCAGAATTGGAGGCTATCAAAATAGCAGCACTACACCTAGAAGGTGAGGCACATGAGTGGTGGTTTCATGGGTTATCTACACTTGGGTATGCTAGTATCACTTCATATTTAGATTTCACCTAGAGGTCGGTGGAGAGATTTGATCCCAGGGATCCGAAAGAACACTTTGTTCGGTTAACCAGACTCAACCAATTATGAGAATTAGAAACTTATATCTCTGATTTTCTAAAGCTTTCAGTCATGGTATCTAACCTCACTATGACCTAGAGAGTATGCATGTTCATTGATGCGATGGCTGAACCATTGCATGGTTTAGTGAAATCTACTAGACCAACTACACTCCAAGAAGCTATGGAGAGGGCTATGGACCTACAACATTCTTTACCCAAGGAAAACTCCCCTTTTCAACAAAATATCTCCTCTTACAAAAAGTATAATCAGGAGAAGAAATATCTTGATAATGATTGGAGATATCTAAGGAAGAAAAAATTTCGTTTCACTTGTCGGGAGCCATGGGTACCAAACCACAAATGTGTTGCAGGGAAGGCACATTGCATTGAGATATTTTCTGATGACGCAAAGGAGACCAGCGTTGTAGTAGTAGGAGGAGGTGCACCACCCATAAGAGATGTAGTGGGGGCTTTTTATCCAATGGGAGGGACTCTTGCAGCTTTGAGAGGAGTTCCCAAGTATCTAAATTTAAGGGTTATAGGCACTATTATGGGGCAAATAGTATTAGTATTGGTAGACAATGGAGCTACTCATAAATTTATTGATACACAGTTGGTACAAATGAGGGGCATTCACATAGAATATTTTGAGGGTTTCTCAGTTTTGGTTATGGGAGCTAGAACCATGCAGTGTGAAAGTATGTTTCGACATTAACCATCACTATGGGAACCGACAAACTGACATACCACTTATTTTTGGTTGATATTCTCTACACCAACATGATATTGAGTGTCCAGCGGTAATCAGCTTAGGGAAGGTTACCACAGTTTGGGAAAAGTTAGAAATGGAATGGATAGAAAAGGGGAGTGGTAAACATCAGAAAATCAAAGGCATGCACACCTATCCACCCCAGATTGTTGCAGCTCATAGGATGTAATAATATTTTCTCATATGGGACATATAGTTGGTAGCAGAACTGTGTTTTTCAGAAGCAGGGAGCAAGGATTCACCAATACATCTAGATGTATAATATATTTGGGACCGATACTCAACAGTATTTGGAGATATTCCACCTAGGAGACCTCTTATCCGAGGGTTTGAGCACACTATTGAGTTGGAGCAGGGGATCCAAGTAGTGATCACCACAGCCTATAGGCGTCCAAAATCCTATAGAGATGAGATTGAAAAGGCCATTCAGGAGCTTTTGGCCTTGGGACACATTCGGCCTAGCGCTAGTTCTTTTGCCTCTTCAGTGGTCTTGGTGAAGAAGAAGGATGGCACATTGAGGATGTGCATTAATTATACATCTTTGAACAAAAATAACATGAAGAAAAGATACCCAATTCCCAGGATCGATGAATTGATGGATGAACTAAGAGGGTCCAATTATTTTTCCAATATTTATTTGAGATCAGGGTATCATCAAATCAAAATGAGGGATCAAGGCATCACCAAGACAACATTCTGATGTCACTATGGACATTTTGAGTTCTTGATAATGCCTTTTGGGCTAACCAATGCTCCAGAAACATTCCAGTTTTGCATGAACCACATTTTCCATGGTCACTTGAGGAATTTGTATTGGTATTTTTTGATGACATTATTATTTATAGCCGCACATGTGAGGAGAATTTACAACATATTGAGGCAGTATTACGCATTCTTAAAGAGTAGCAGTTATATGCTAAGCTCTCTAAGTGTGAGTTTGGACTCACAGAAATGCTTTATCTGGGCCACATCATTGTAGTAGATGGCATGAGATTAAATGAAGAGAAGATCCGTGCTATCAGAGATTGGCCCGAGCCAAAGAATGTCATAGAACTTCGGGGGTTTGTAGGTATCTGTACCTATTACCAGAAGTTTGTAAAAGGGTTGTTGAACCTCAGAATTACCCTCTCTTTGACAGTTTTTCTCACCTATTTCCATCACTTTCTCATAAGATCATAGACCCCAATTAATGATAAATGCTATGTTTTGTCTTAAGGATGCATTAAAATGTTTGCCATATTATATTTTCATGTTCTTGCTATTTGGATATATTTTTTCAATTTAGCTACAGAATGCAGCCTATTCTACATCTAACTGTGGATTTCTTAGCTACTCTCATGGTTTGGCAGGTTCCAGGTGTCAAATGAAGAAATGGGCTACATGGGAATTTCTAGAATCATCTCTACATGGATTCTATCCTATTCACTTGGTCCAGATAGACAGAAAAGCAAGCCTAAGATCATGGTCAAACATATGGTCAAAGTGTGTTATCTAAAAGCAGCAGGACTCTTCATTTTCTCTATCATAGAAAATCGAGAGTCTAACAGTCCTATTGAAAGTCTATTTCGAATTAAGCCACCTGTAGCAAGTTTATCTCACAAAATATTATATATTTTCCTTTAAATATCGGTTGTAAAAGGCTGAGAAGATAGTTTAGAATTTAAGTGTTAGGTTTAAGCTTTTTGATGATACTCTATATTCAGACTTCATTTTATCATAATACAAAGTTCATGTTACCAATTACTATTTAAGCACAACTTTAACTAGCTAGTAGTTTAGCCAAATAAGTTGCAGAGGGCACCTGCACTAGAGGAGGTTTTTCCTTTATTGTTTTTAGTTCAATTTCCATTACTCTGTTTCCAAAAAATTTATTTTCTAATTAGGTTAATGTTCATTCCAGTTTTTGATCAGTATCATAACATTAAATCACAACTGTGCAACCTTTTTCTTCTAAGACATTTCGTGAATATAGATAACTCTTTTTTCAAAATCGAATTAATATTGGAGTAATGAGATTACACAGTTGCCTAGTTTTATTACTGTTTTGTCATTTATTTCCTTAGAACAGAATTTTCAATTAACTATGTCAACAGATGTTTTTCAAAATCCATTTCAGTATGATGATCCTAAACTAAATTGTTAAATGTCTAATTCATACAGTGGTTGAATTTACTTTTCACAATGTCATTTTCTTTCTACGAACTTAGAGACTAAGGCATAATTAACTTCTCGCATAGCATCTCAAGAGGTTACCACTTTACATTGAATGTTGCAGAAAAGTCAAATATACATTAGTTGTTATTAGTTAGTCTTACATGCTTTCATATTTTGGTTTCAGATCCTCACCTAATTGCATCAATGATATTCCCAAATATCATTCTAAAAGAAATTGATTTAATCATGTTTCAAGATTAAATAGTTGAATGCTTAATGATTGCAATTACTGAGTTACCTTTTGCATAATTTACTTAGTTTTCTAGTTCATTAAAGTATAATTGGTTACTTAACACTATCTCCAGAATATCACACTTCATGATTGAATATTGGAAGTAACTGAATATATATTAGATGTTTTCATTGCATTCTTTGCTTACTGTTTTAGGACATTAGAGGTTTAACTGTAGACATTTACTTAACATCATCTCAATAAGGTCATACCTCATAATTGAATGCTGAAGTAACTAGAAGTACATTGGTTGTTTCATTTTTTGCTTTTACTTAATATAGGCATTGCAGTTTCAATCTTAGTTTTAGAATTATATCCATGAAATATAGCTAATGATAAGATAGAATAGATGCTCTGTTTTCCAAATTAGGTCTTAACTAGCCAACAATGTTTGGTTTATTTTTATGAAAATTAGAGTAAGTTAGGAACATTTCCTTTTCCTCCTTCTTATAATTCATTAGAATCATTTAAATCTTTCATATTCTTTAGATTAAACATTCTTAGACATCAAAGAACAAAAAACCCCCAAAACAACATAAAATACAAAGCAACAAAGTAAGAAACATGCTAACTAATCACATACAGTGCACCACACTTAATCAGTTTACTAGCCCTGGTTGATAATTAATGAAAGCAATTTAAGACATTAAATTGACTAAACATTTTGGCGCCATTTCTGGGGAAGTGTAATTAGGTAATCTCATTTATTATATTTAAAAAAAAAATGATATGCGTAGAGAAAGAGACTCTAGGGGCAGATTCATAGCTAGAGGCCGGATTTTAATCCCTACAACACCACTCACTCCACCATGACTAAGAAGTGATACACCTCCATCAAAATCATATTCCATATTTCACTAGCCATAGACTCCCTGAAGTTCTAAGGTCAGAAATCTGATTAGGAGGATCTCCTACTTCATCTACTAAGGCAGTCTTAGAAGAAGAAGATCCTAGGTCTCCAACAGAAGGAGTAACCTTTTTCACCTCCACAGGAGAATACATTTTAGCTGAAGAGTTAGAAATTCCTAGTGGAGAGGAAGAAGAATAACCTTTCTTCAACATACCATTTATAGAAGAACCCGAGGAATAGAAGTTAACCTTACAAATTGACTCTCATATCAGCTCTAAAGAATCTATAATGGCAAGAAGAGGAGAAGAAGGAGATGGAGAAATCCTAAATGGAGAAAATGTAATATTTGGAGGAGGAGATAGAGGTAGAGGTAGAGGAAATGTAGAAGGAGGTTGAAGAAACAGGCTAATTGAGAGTTCTTTTGAATTCCCTATAGTTGATGAAGCTACAAATTCCACCATGAAAAATATCTCACCTTTTGTCCTCCTTGAAAACTTTCATGGATTGAAAAGTGAATACCCTGAAACCTTTTTATTTGAATTTGAGGTATTGTGTAGAACTTATGATTATTTACAAGAATCTCAAAAAATCAAATTATTTCCTTCAACATTGAAAGGAGCAGCTCTAAAATGGTTCATGAGTCTAATCACTAGGTCTATTGTGACATAGAATGATATGAAGAGAGAATTTGTAGAAAGGTATTTGGATTATTGCATGCCTATTAATCACAAAGGAGAAGTGTTTAAAATGATGAAAAGAGAGGATGAAAATTTGGAGGATTTACTTGAAAGATTCAACTATAACATAAAAAGAGAAAAAATAGAAAACTTAGATCAAGACACTTTAAAAGCTCTTTTGTTGAAAACCATTAGAGATGAGTGGATAGATATCCTTAATATGATGGGGAAGGGGGAAATCTCTCAACTCCCATTACCTGACATTGGGGAATTATGTATTAATCTCTCTGTTGGAAATGTTGTCATTGATGGCAAAGAGAGAAGAAAAATAGCAGAGTATCAGGGGCAGTAAAAAGAGAGACAAAGAGAGCAGAATAGAATCAGAGAGATAGAAAAATAGGCAGAAAGATGTAGAGAGGGTCGAGCAGCAGCAAAATAAGTCTACAGAGAATACAAAGAGTACAGTGAAACAGTAAAACAATCATGCATAGAGACAGAGAATACAGAGAATATAATGGAAGGTTTTATATGTGATGGGGAGAGGCAGAAGCTACAAAGAAATGTATCCGAGGCAGGGATGTTAACAAATCAACTGTGAAATGAAAACAAAAGATGTGGAACCATGCAGAACGAGCGAAACCGAAAGGAAAAAGGAATAAATTGATAAATATACACTCTAGTTATAATGCAGGGTTAATACAGAAAATGCGCATGTAAACGAAATATGGAGGACAAATAAACATTGAAGCGGAATCATTAGAACCAGAACCCTGAGTCAAGAGCGGAACCTTAAATGAATAGTAAATCCGGAGTTGAAGAAACCATCAGGTTCGCGCAGTTCATGAGTGGTAAGTAGAATTCACCTTTTTGAATGCAATATAAGCCTCTGTTTGAAGTGTTTCCTAAGGTGGTTTTCCACAACCATTTGCATCGCGTAATTTTTGAGAATTATGTTATGTGCATCAAATTTGCACGATATTGCACGTCATCCGTCGGATGTGCACCCAAAGTTTAGTTGGAGTGCGAGAGTGGATTGATCGTCTGATCAGAAGAGAAGTTGCGGGGAAGAGAACCGAGGTAAGTTGGTCAGTGGGTCCATGAAAGTTGTTTTAACATGTGCTGAAATCAAACTTTAAAATACTTTGGTCGCATGAGTTCATATGTATCAGTGTTGGGATATAAATCCAAAGCCAAATATTGTTATAATGGTTCTTTAACGTTTGTTGACATATGTTATGCGAATTGATATGCTGTGGATGTTATGAAATGGTTTTGATAATAATTTGATATGTGGGTGAATAGAGATGTGGGCCCAAGAGAAAGATAGGAAATTGTATGTGATGTGATGGTTGTTTGATAGCCAAATGTTAATATGTTGCATGTCTTATTCTATGTTGTGAGCAGAAGCGTTAAATAAAATATGGGGCCCTAAAAGATTATATAAATATATATATTAGTGTTGGGTTTAAGTCTCAGTCAAAGACTTGATATAATGTTGATGGAGGATATATATCTATATATGTTATCTGTTGGGGTTTGAGTCTGAGTTATGGATTAAACAAGGTCAAAGAACTTATAATATTTGAATGCGGACCCTACGAATGAATATATAAAAGAGGCAGAGTATATGTATAGTGTGGGCCCCCATGTAAAAAGAAAAGTTCAATGCATGTTTATTTCGAGAATTTTAACCAAAGCTGAAGGATGTATAAAAGGTAAAGCGGAAAAGTATATATATATGAAACAATATACATATATACATATATTTGTGAACAGTGAACCATCGCATCAGAGAAAAACATAACAACAGAACATGTTAATAAAGGTTGTGATTGTGATTGCGATAAATAATTGGACCCGATATGTTATAAATGGTGATTCATATGTGTTTGAGTTCCGACTTAAAGTGAATCGAAGTGATTCATCACATTAGAGGTAAAAGAGTGATGAAAAAATTGAAAGTTCTGATTGCGATTGAGCGATCAGATCAATCGCAATCGGATGATAGCCATCGGATTTGTTGAAGGATGGATGGTGGATATGAGTCGCTTGATTACATGGTGGGGTATTTGGTAATCGCATCGGCGGAAATCAAATAACTAAAGCTGAAGAGTAAAATGAAAGTAAGTAGCAAGTATATATATATATATATATATATATCTGTGTGTGTGTGTGTGTGTGTGTGTATGTATATCTGTGAATAGTAATCCATCGCATCGGAATAAAAGGGGCAGTGGCACAATACCATTGAAATTTCCAATTGCGATCATCGCATCGGAACCATCACAAAGGAAGCAATCACATTGGATCAAGGAAGCACAACAGAACAGGCTAATGAAGTTTGCGATTGCGATCAATCACAATCGGAAATCTCTAGAGGAGACTCATCGCATCGGAGCATAAAAAAAGAATTGGTTGGTGGGCTCAAAAGGGCATTTTATATGTTAAAAGGTCTTTTATTATTACTCCGAGAGTTGATTTGCATTATATAAAAAGGGCAGTTATATATATATACACACAGGAGTTACGCAATTGCTATGAACTGCAGAGCAAGCAAAGATGAAAAAGACAGAGACAGTTACAGAAAAGACAAACACACGGTGATCCAAAACTGAATGGGTTGATTTGTAATCCATATTGTAACTGAATGTAAACGTTTTTTAATTGGTTTATATTGTTTGTGATGCGCTGGCAAGTCTTAGTAGGAAACAAAACTCCACTGTAAAACTGAAATTTTTACAAATTGCTGTAGTTTTTCTGAATGAGATGGAAAAATAAATGAGGGGGAAGAAGGCGAAGAGTCAGGGCTATTCACTTTGAATTCCCTATGGAATATGAAAATTTGTGAGAAAAACTGTATAAAAGATATCACATTGATATGTAGAGAGAGGTTAGAGAATGTAGAGAATGAAGAATTGAGGCAGAGAAGATAAGAGGAAGGAGGAGTAGAATGAGATGCAGTGAAAAATCAGAGATGATATAAGATAGATTTGAAGACTGGAGGACAACAAAAAAGAAGGTACATAACAGAGCTGATATCCAAGGTAAATCAACAAATATTTTCTTTTGATAGAATGAGGAAGTTGGAGCTTCCCTATCAAGTTGTAGCTTGATAGATGTCAGTTGTAGCTGACTGAGGTTGGAGCCTCCTGTAGGTTGGTGCCTGCCGAAAATTGAAGGGAGTTGGAGCTTCCTTGCAAGTAGTAGCTTGCAGAATTGAGGTTGGAGCCTCCTGTAGGTTGTTTCCTACAGAAAATCAATGGTGAGAGGGAGTTGGAGCTTGCCTTTGCATCAAAAAAATAATAAGATGCGGTTTTCTCCCTTTATGGGTTTCCACTTATATCTGTTGTATCTGTGTGTGATGCTCATATGTTGATATGGTCCATTCAATTTGCTTAATATTTGATGCTCTCATAATAAGTTTGCTGTCACATTATCTTAATACTTTTTGCTCACTTATTAAGATTGTCCACATACAAAGATGATCATAAATTAAGTTGTAAATAAGCTTAATGAAAAGTTGTAAAAGTTCATGAATGTGTTAAACTTATTAACCCCCCGTCTCAGTTTAACCAAGGGTTCAACAATTGGTATCAAATAAATTTCCTTTTGTATCAGTTTAACAACTGAAAGGATATCCTAGGTCCCCAGGATGGCTAGTCAAGAAGGATGTTCAACTAACAAAGCCCCTTTCTTCACCGGTGCAAATTATGCCTTTTGGAAAATCAGAATGAGAGCATACATATTGTCTCTAGGAATACAAGTTTGGGCTGTTGTGGAATTTGGATATGCCCCAAAGGCGACTGACTCAAAAAAGGAAGCCAAACAAGATTTTGTAACTAATGCAAAGGCCATGAATGAAATCTTAAATGGACTATGTGAGGCTTAATTTATCAAATTAATGCACAGAAAGACTGCCAAAGAAATGTGGGATACTCTTGAAAACATCCATGAGGGAAACGAAAAGGTGAAGAAAGCCAAACTTCAAGTATATAGAGCTCAGTTTGAAAATTTAAAAATGAATGATGATGAAGATATTGCCAGCTTCTTCTTAAGAGTTGCAAAAATTGTTAATAATATGAAATCTCTTGGAGAAACCATACCAGAATGTGTAATTGTACAAAACATTCTAAGATCTCTTCCACCCAGCTTCAACCCCAAGGTTTCTTCCATAGAAGAAATATCTGATTGGGAAACGTTGACCATGAACCAACTACTTGGAAACCTAACAGCCTATGAGATGAGACTGCCATAGAGGAAGTCAAATGTAAGGGAGGAAGCCTTTAAGATAGAGAAGAAGAAAGAAGAAAAGGAATAAATATGCTCTGGCTCTGATGAAGAAGAGGCCAAATTTTTTAGGAAATTGGATAGAGGCTCAGGTAAATATAAAGGTAAAATTCCATTTAAATGCTTTAACTATGGAAGATTCGAACACTATGCTGCTAAGTTCCTCATAAGAAAACAAAGAATCAGAGTCAAGAATCAGAGAAAACCATATCTAAGAAAGGGAAGAGATTCAATAGAAAGTCTTTCTATGCTCAACATGACAGCAGTGCATCTGAAGACTCATATGAACCCTCAAGTGAAGAAGGAACCTCTGAATTTCTATTGATGGCTATAGAAGAGCTTAAAGGATTCCTTCTAGAAGATGAAGAAGAAGGTGAAGTTGATCTTGAGGGGGAGCTAAGAAGTGCCTTGGAGGAAATTGACAGACTCAAACTGAAGTGCAGAAAACAGAAAGACATTCTCCTCAAATATGTAAGAGAAGAACAAAATTCATAAGTCATCATTCATTTGAAAGTATATCTTGAAGAAGCCAAGAAGGTAGAAGACATTTTACTTAAGAAAATTAAGGATAAAATTCAGGAACAAGATAAATTGGAAGAAGAAGTAGTATGCTTGAGAAAGAAATTGGAAAACTCCCAAAGGAAAATGTCAATAAATTCTTCTCAAATTACAAGCTCTGGTAAGTTGAATGAAATTCTAGATGCTCAAAGATCTCCTCTGATAAAAACTGGGATAAGCTATGAAGGAGAATCAAGTAAAGGCAAAGAAAAGAAAAACAAAAATATCATTTTTGTAAAAGCAGATAAATATGATAAAGTAGCTCAGATGATTCCTACAGAAGAATAAACCTGTAATAAAGTAAACAGAAGCTAGAAGGAACCTCTAATGAAAAATAATTAAATAAATAAACAATCAACAAAAAAGGGCTCATATACTCCTGAGTATGTCAAATTTGGAAGCCATCAAAGGAGATTCTTCCCTCCTATAAAAAATGTCACCTGTTATGCTTGCCACAAGCTGGGACATATTGCTGCATATTGTCATACAAGGAGAATTAATTCAAACCAGCAAAGGATGCAAACAGTGAAAAGATTATCTCAAGCAAATAAATGGAGAAGACAACCTTTCATCAGGTGTGAAAATTGTTTTTATGGATACTATTTTTATTGTAAGGAATTTGTCCATAAAATCATAGAATGCAGAAAATATGGACAAAGACTAATGTTCACAACCCCAAGGAGGTTTATGAATAATGGAGAGTCTACTCGTACTCATAATTCTACTAAATATATGATCAAATGTTGTGTATGCAATAAAGGTGGACATATATCTTCAAAATTTCCATCATCTCAGAAAAGGTACCAAACAAAAGGATGCTTGCAGTGGAAAAAGAAGGTAAATAAATGTGACCTGGCTCTAATAGCCCAAGGTCTGAAAAGCCAATGGTATTTAGACAGTGGATTCTCAAAAGCATATGACTGGAGACAGAAGCAAGTTTATAACCTTTGATGATAAGAAATATGGAAATGTTACTTTTGGAAATGATAAAGCAGGGAAAATCAAAGGAAAAGGCTTAGTAAGTCTATATAATGGCAGAGGAGAGGCCCAAGATGTACTATTTGTGGATGGGATGAAAGAAAATCTGTTGAGTGTCAGTCAAATGTGCGATAAAGGCTGTGAAGTTCTGTTTAGAGCTCAAGACTGTGAAGTAAGATCAAGCACCACAGGAAAGACCCTGATCAAAGGTGTTCAAACAGAAAGTAATGTCTATGTAGTGAAGGAAGAGAATGAAGCATGCCACCTTAGCAAACTTGAGGAGTCATGGTTATGGCATAGAATATTTGGACACCTTAACTTCGACCACATCATCAGTCTGAACAAGAAGAAAGAAATCAGAGATATGCCAGCAATAAAGAAGCCTTCTAATACCATATGTAAATCTTGTCAATTGGGAAAACATACCCGCACATCCTTTAAGACCAAAGAAGAGCTATCAACAAGTAGACCACTTCATCTTGTACAAATGGACCTATGTGGACCAACAAGAACTAAAACACCAAGTGGAGAATCCTATTTCATGCTGATAATAGATGATTTTTCCATAATGACATGGGTTTCATTTCTAAAATATAAATTAGAAGCACTTGAGAAATTCAAGACATTCAAGGCATTGGCAGAAAATCAAACATGATGCAAGCTAAAGTGCATCAGATTAGACAGAGGAGGTGAATTCACAGACTATGATTTTGTAGACTTATGCAATGAGTATGGGATAAAACAATAGTTTACAATCGCAGGTACACCTCAACAGAATGGAGTGGCAGAGAGACAAAACAGGTCTGTACAACAGATTTCCAGAGCCATGATGCAAGAAAATAACCTTCCCCAAACCTTCTAGGTAGAAGCAGTACACATAGCTATGCATATTCTAAACAAAGCTCATTTAAGACCAAACAGTGAAAAGACTCCTTATGAACTATGGCATGGTAAACTAGCATCAATCAAGCACTTTAGAGTCTTTGGAAGCAAGTGTTTCATAAATAATAATGATGAAAATCTAGGGAAGTTTGATGCAAGAGCAGATGAAGGAATATTTTTAGGATATGCATCCAAGAGTAAGGGTTACAGGTGCTACAAAAAAACTCTTTGCAAAATTGTGGAAAGCATTGATGTAATATTTGATGAAGAACTACCAAATAAGACACGAAGTACAGGTTGCAGCAATCCTCCAAAATATCATGAAGAAGAGAACCAAGATGATGATGAAATAAGTAAGACAACAAAATATACTGAACTGAGCTCAAAAGGCCCCTCAAGATACACTCAAAAGAACCATCCGGAAGATCAAATCATTGGGGACAAGAGTGTAGGAGTCCAGACAAGAAGACATCTGACTAAACAGACAGAAGTGGTATACCTAGCTATTTATCAAAAATAGAGCCAAAGAAGTTTGAAGAAGCTAAAAAGGACAAGTATTAGGTGAATGCTATGAATGAAGAATTGGACCAAATTGAGAAGAACAATACCTAGGAATTAGTTCCAAGACCCACTGAGAAAAATGTCATAGGCTCAAAATGGGTGTTCAAGAATAAGATGAATGAACAAGGAAAGGTAATCAGAAATAAATCCAGACTTGTCTGCAAGGGATATTCACAAATTGAGGGTCTTGATTATGATGAAAAATTTGCCCTTGTAGCCAGAATGGAAGCTATCAGAATGTTTTTGGCCTTTGCATGCTACCATGACTTCAAGGTATATAAAATGGATGTGAAATCTACCTTCCTGAATGGAGATCTAGAAGAAGAAGTCTACATGGAACAACCTGAAGAATTCTTATTAACAGATAAAGAATACTATGTGTGCAGACTAAAGAAGGCTCTATATGGGCTGAAACAAGCTCCTCGTGCTTCGTATTCAAGGCTGGATAAATACTTGCAAAAACAAGTCTTTAAGAGAGAAGGAGTAGACAACAATCTATACATAAAGGCCAATGAAAATGAACTCCTGATTGTTGTAGTATATGTTGATGAAATCATGTTCGGAAGCAACAAATATGAGTCAGCAAAAGGATTTGCTGAAGAAATGAAATCAGATTTTGAGATGTCTATGATTGGAGAGTTCACCTTCTACTTAGCACTTCAAATTCAGCAAAAGAACACAGGTACATTCATCTCACAAGAAAAATACTTAAAATAAATGTTTAAAAGGTTCAAAATGGAAGACTGCAAACCTGTGTCAACTCCCATGATCACTGGATGCAAGCTATGTGCTGATGATGGATCTGCAGATACAGATTAAAGACATTACAGATCCATGATAGGAAGTCTGATATACCTGACAGCTTATAGACCAGACATTATGTTGGTAGTAGGACTTGTGGCTAGATATCAAGCAGCACCAAAACAAAATCACCTTCTAGCAGTCAAAAGAATATTTATATATCTACAAGGAACCGCACAGTATGGGCTATGATATCCAAAAGGAAAGAGCTTCACTTTTACAGCATATACAGATGCAGATTGGGCCAGCTGTGTGGATGACAGGAAAAGCACAAGTGGAGGTGCATTCTATTTGGGAAAAATTTTGGTGGCATGGCTAAGAAAGAAACAAACATCTATCTCTCTATCTACAACAAAAGAAAAATACATATCAGTAGCAGCATGTTGCACACAAGTCATGTGGATGAAACAAACCCTCCAAGACATGAAGGTAATCATTGATGAACCTATCTCTATCAAATGTGATAATACAAGTGCAATAAGTATATCAAAAAATCCTGTACTTCATTCAAAAACTAAACACATCCCAATCAAGTACCATTTCCTCATAGAACAAGTAGCACACAAGGTACTGAAGTTGGAATATGTGCCAACAAAAGAACAAACAACATATATATTCACAAAACCCCTTGCTAGAGAACCATTCGAATATCTGAGAGACAAACTAGGAGTAGTGTCTGCAGATGCTACTCTCTGACATGAAGAGAAAGCATCATTCTAGGGGGAGAACAGAAGATAAAACATCATTCCATGGGGAGATCAGTCAACAAAGAGAGTCACAAAAGAGCCAGAGCAACTAAGCAGGGCATGAAATGGGTCCTAAAGATCAGAGTAACATGGAAAAGATTTAAAAGCACACTGGGAAATGGGCAACCCTTTTCCATTGATGTTAAAAGGGGAGGAAAAGCAAGCAACAGAAGAAAGGGTCTTAAAAGGAAAATAGAGTAAGTGTATTGCCATCAATTCCAAAGGGGGAGACTATTGGAAATGTTTTCATTGATGGAAAAGAGAGAAGCAAAATAGCAGAGTAGCAGGGTAGAAAAAAGAGAGACAAAGAGATTAGCATAGAAGCAGAGAGATATAAAAAGAGGCAGCAAGATGTAGAGAGGGTTGAGCAGCAGCAAAAGAAGCAAGGCAGCAAAAGAAGTCTATAGAGAATACAGAGAGTACAGTGAAACAGTGAAATAGTCATGGACAGAGACAGAGAATGCAGAGACAGAGAATACAGACAATAGAATGGAAGGGTTTATATGCGATGGGGGGAGGCGGAAGCTACAAAGAAATGTATCCAAGGCAGAGTCGTTAACAAATCAACTGTGAAATGAAAATAGAAGATGTGGAACCATGCAGAATGAGCGGAACCGAAAGGCAAAAGGAATAAATTGATAAATATACACTCTAGTTATAATGTAGGGTTAATACACAAAATGCGCATATAAACGAAATACGGAGGAAAAATAAACATTGAAGCAAAATCATTAGAACCAGAACCCTGAGTCAAGAGCGGAACCTTAAATGAATAGTAATTCCAGAGTTGAAGAAACCAATAAGTTCGCGTAGTTCATGAGTGGTAAGCAGAATTCACCTTTTTGAATGCGATATAAGTCTCTGTTTGACGTGTGTCCTAAGGTGGTTTTCCAAAACCATTTCCATCGCGTAATTTTTTAGAATTATGTTCTGTGCATCTAATTTGCGCGATATTGCGCATCATCCGTCAGATGTGCACCCAAAGTTCAGTTGGAGCGTGAGAGTGGAATGATCGTCCAATCAGAAGAGAAGTTGCGGGGAAGAGAATCGAGGTAAGTTGGTTAGTGGGACCGAGAAATTCATTTTAACATGTGTTGAAATCAAACTTTAAAAGACTTTGATCGCATGAGTTCATATGTATCAGTGTTGGGATATAAATCCAAAGCCAAAGATTTTTATAATGGTTCTTTAACGTTTGTTGACATATGTTATGCGAATTGATATGATGTGGATGTTATGTAATGGTTTTGATAATAATTTGATATGCGGGTGAATAAAGATGTGGGCCCAAGAGAAAGATAGGAAATTGTATGTGATGCGATGGTTGTTTGATAGCCAAATGTTAATATGTTGCATGACTTAGTCTATGTTGTGAGCGGAAGCATTAAATAAACTATGGGGCCCGAAAAGGTTATATAAATATATATATATTAGTGTTGGGTTTAAGTCTGATTCAAATACTTGATATAATGTTGACGGAGGATATATATCTATATATGTTATCTGTTGGGGTTTGAGTCCGAGTTATGGATTAAAACAAGGTTGAAGAACTTATAATATTTGAATGCGGACCTTACGAATGGAAATATAAAAGAGGCAGAGTATATGTGTAGTGTGGGCCCCCATGTAAAAAGAAAATTTTAATGCATGTTTATTCAGAGAATTTTAACCAAAGTTGAAGGATATATAAAAGGTAAAGCAACAAAGTATATATATATGAAACAATATACATATATACATATATCTGTGAACAGTGAACCATCACATCAGAGAAAAACATAACAGTGAAACATGTTAATAAAGGTTGCGATTGCGATTGTGATAAAGAAGTAGACCCGATATGTTATAAATGGTGACTCATATGTGTTTGAGTTCCGGCTTAAAGTGCATCAAAGTGATTCATCGCATCGGAGGTAAAAGAGTGACAAACAAATTGAAAGTTCTGATTGCGATTGAGTAATCGGATGATAGCCATCGGATTTGCTGAAGTATGGACAACGGATATGAGTCGCTTGATTACATGGTGGGGCTTTGCTAATCGCATCGGCAGAAATCAAATAACCAAAGATGAAGAGTAAAATGAAAGTAAGAAGCAAGTATATATATATATATATATATATATATATATATATATATATATATATATATATATATGAAACAATATATATGTATATGTATATATGTGAATAGTAATCCATCGCATCGGAGCAAGGCAGCACAGCGAAATAGGCTAATGAAGTTTTTGATTGCGATCAATCGTAATCAAAAATCTCTGGAGGAGACTCATCGCATTGGAGCATAAAATAAAGTTTAGTTGGTGGGCCCGAAAGGGCATTTTATATGTTAAAAGGTCTTTTATTATTACTCCAAGAGTTGATTTGTGTTATATAAAAAGGGTAGTTACACACACACACACACACACACACACACACACAGAGGAGTTACGCAATTGCTATGAACAGCAAAGCAAGCAGAGACGAAAAAGATGGAGACAGTCACAGAAAATACAAACACACAGTGATCCAAAACTAAATGGGGTGATTTGTAATCCATATTGTAACTAAATGTAAACATTTTTTAATTGGTTTATATTGTTTGTGATGCACTGACAAGTCTCCGTAGGAAACAAAAATCCACTGTAAAACTGAAATTTGTACAAATTGCTGTAGTTTTTTTTGAATGAGTTGGACAAAGAAATGAGGGGGCAGAAGGTGAAGAGTCAGGGTTATTCACTTCAAATTCCCTATGGAATATGAAAAGTTGTGAGGGAAACTGTATAAAATATATCACATTGATATGCAGAGAGAGGTTAGATAATGCAAAGAATGAAGAATTGAGGAAGAGAAGATAAGAAGAAGGAGGAGAAGAAAGAGATGCTGTGAAAAATCAGAGATGATATAAGATAGATTTGAAGACTGGAGGATAGCACAAAAGAAGGTACAGAACAGAGTTGATATCCAAGGTAAATCAGCAAATATTTTCTTTTGATAGAATGAGGAAGTTGGAGCTTCCTTATCAAGTTTTAGCTTGATAGATGTCAGTTGTAGCTGACTGAGGTTGGAGCCTCCTGTAGGTTGGTGCTTGCAGAAAATTGAAGGGAGTTGGAGCTTCCTTGCAAGTAGTAACTTGCAGAATTGAGGTTGGAGCCTCTTGTAGGTTGGTTCCTACAGAAAATCAGTGGTGAGAGGGAGTTGGAGCTTGCCTTTGCATCACAACAATAATAAGATGTGGTTTTCTCCCTTTATGGGTTTCCACTTATATCTACTGTCTCTGTGTGTGATGCTCATATGTGGATATGGTCCATTAAATTTTCTTAATAATTTCTACTCTCATAATAAGTTTGATGTCACATTATATTAATACTTGCTGCTCACTTATTAAGATTGTTCACATACAGAGCTGATCATAAATTAAGTTGTAAATAATCTTAATGAAAAGTTGTAAAAGTTCATGAATGCATTAAAATGATTCCCCACCCCCCCCCCCCTCTTATTTTAACCAAGGATTCAACACTCTCAACAGGAAAATCAAAAACTGGGAAAGGTCCAAGAGATCCTGCTCTTGCTAGGGTAAATAAATCTGCAAATGGAACAGTGAGTAGGGCAGAAATTGGAAACATGCTTGATGAATTTAAAATAGACATTTTAGGGAGTCTTAGTGAACAGATAGACACCATTAAGTTACAAAAGAAGTAGAAAGCCGAGAATTATGCTTTAGCTATTTTCTAGTCCCAAATGTAGAAAGAAGCATGCTTTAAGAGAATGTCCTCTTGATGCAAAAGTCATAGCGACCTGTATTATTTGTTCAGAAAGTCATTATACTAAGAGTTGTCCTTCAATTCTTGGTCTTAAGGTTGTTTTTCAAGAAGAAACAACTTCAAATCCAACAGAATATCTTTTCTTTGTCTCTAGAAGACCATGGCAGGGGCCACAAACTCAAGGTTTTAATAACCAAATGTATACTCAACCCCCACCAAACTGGAATTCTTGGCAGCAACCTTGGCCTTAATATCAATCTCAATCTCAACCTTGGGCCCAAGGAATGAAAAATCCCCATGGAATATTCTCTCAATATTATCAATATCCTCCATCATATCCAAAATATCCTCCTCAACAAAGTCAATGACCCCAACTCAAAAACCAAAACCAAAATCCACAACTCTCTCTACCATTCCTTCATAGACAAAATTATTTTCTTGCCCAACCATTACCAAACCCCAAAAATAAAAATATTCAGAATACCTACATGATAGAAGGACAACCATTTTCAATCTATATGATTACTCGTCTAAATCTTAATGATGTTCAACTTAGATCTAGTAGGATATTAGAAAATAAAAAGCCTTTTGTAGTCATTGAATAACAAGACAATTATGAGGAAGATTTTCTACAACCCAATAAACATTTTAAAGAAGGAACATCTCTTCAAACCAAAATTCTGAAAAATGAAAAACAAAGAGAACCAAGAAAATCAACTCCTATCATAGATCAACCATCAGTATCTACTTCTACACCTCCTTTTCTAGAAAGATTACAAGTTGACAGAGGGGTAGAAAAGCATATTATATTGCCTAATTATGATTTTCTAGATGAATTGAAATTTTTTTGTATCACAATCCCTTTGTTACAAGACATCAAGGAAATTCAAATTTTAGCTAAAACAATAAAAGAGTTGAGCATGAATAAGTGGGTAATAAAGACAAAAAAAAAAAAAAATTTAGTTTATAGGAAAAATAGCAGACATAATGATGGGAAAAATTGCCACACAAAAATATTTAGATCTAGGAAGTCTAGTTGTAAAAACACATATCAATGGAGTTGAAATTCCAAAGAAATTGATTGATTTAGGAGCAAAAATAAACATCATGAGCAAACAAACCATGGAATAACTCAAGCTTTCTAATCTTCTTTATACACCTACATTACTCTAATTAGCAGATAGATCTATAATCAAGTCAGATGGTGTGTTATAAGATATCTCAGTGTCCTTATATTCTTGGGAGTACCCTGTTTATTTTATGATCTTAACCCCTAATAATAATCTAGGAGGACACCCACTCATATTAGGAAGACCTTGGTTGGCTACAGTTGATGCTTTCATTAGCTGTAGATCTAGTGACATGTATATTTCTGATGGTAATTCAACTAAGAAATTCACTCTATATCCTCCAGCAAGAACATTCAAAGAGATAGATGACAAAAAATGGATTGATGGTGAAGATGATATACAACCTCTCTTTACTATTTCAACCATTAGTGAAGATAGTCAAATCTTAAATACAATAGAAAATTATGAATCATCTCTAGAATATGAACATGATCAATTTCAAGAAAAATTAAATATTGAATATTTGTCATCTAGGAAGATGTATCTTTATTCTATGGAAGAATTTGGTAGCTCTACAGTTGAAATATTTCCAAGGAAAACCTTGAACATAAACAATAACTTGGAAAAATTACAGCAGGAAAAGCTAATCAAAACATTACAACAACCTTCTTCTATATATGCATGGGAATACACTGACATGAAAGGAATTAGCCCTAAGAATTTTATACATCACATTTACATTGAGGAAAATTGTAAACCTATCAGACAACCTCAAAGAAGGATGAATCGTAATCTTAGGGAAATTGTGAAAGAGGAGTTGCAAAAATTGCTAAATGTAAACTTCATTTATCCAATTTCAGATAGTCAGAGGGTTTCTCCTCTAGTGATTGTGCCTAAAAATAATGGTAAATGAAGGGTATGCATTGATTATCGAGAATTTAATAAAGCTACCCTAAAAGATCATTTTCCTTTACCCTTTATAAATCAAGTGTTGGATACATTAGCAGGTAAAAAGTATTTCTCATTCCTGGATGGGTTTAGTGGTTACAATCAAATTCAAATAGCACCTGAAGATCAAGATCAAACCACATTCACTTTTCCATGGGGGTCTTATGCCTACTGAGTACTTCCTTTTGGATTGTGCAATGCACCTACGATATTCCAAAGGGCAGTACTAGGATTTTTTCTAATCTAATACATGATTGTGTAGAGGTTTTTATGGATGAATTTAAAGTTTATGGTAATAGATTTGAAGAAGCTTTAGAAAATTTGGAAAATTTTCTTAAAAGATGTAAGGAAGAAAACCTTTCACTAAGCAATGAAAATTTTTTCATGATGTTTACAAAAAGGATTGCTTTAGGACATCACATTTCAAGGGATGGAATTAAAGTTGATAAATCTAAAGTTGAAGTCATATCCAAACTATAAATTCCAAATTGTCAAAAGGATGTTAGAAGTTCTCTAGGATTCACAGGATATTATAGAAGATTTATAGAAAATTTCACCAAAATAGCATCCCCAATCTTCAAAATACTCACCAAATATTGTGAATTCAGTTGGAATCCTAATTGCTAGTTAGCATTTGAGACTTTAAAAGATATTTTTTTTGAAGCACCCATCCTAAGAGGTCCAAATTGGAAACTACCTTTTCACATTTCAACAGATGCTTCAGATACAACTCTTGGAGCTGTATTAGGACAAAAATATTTGATCCCCTATGCCATCTATTACACATGCAAGAATTTGACTCCCACAGAATTAAACTACACTGTTACTGAAAGGAATTCTTAGTTGTTGTTCATGCTATAAAAAAAATTAGAAATTATATAATAGGCTATGAAACCTTTGTTCATACAGATCACTCTACAATTAGATACTTAATCAAAAAATATATTACTAATGCCAGAGTTACAAAATGGTTATTACTCCTGCAAGAATTCAACATTATTGTTCTAGACCGACCTGGAAAACAAAAAATAGTTGTTGATTTCTTGTCTAGAATTCAAAATATCAAAGATGACACTCTAGTTGAAGATAAATTTCCTGATGAAATTACTTTTGAAATAACTACTCAAATTCCTTGGTTTGCAGATATTTCCAATTACTTAGTGACAATAAAATTACCTTCACATTTTATTTCTAGAGAGAAAAGAAAAATCATTCAATTAAGTGCAAGATACTTATGGATTACTAATGAATTTTGTAAGACAGGTCCAGATCTCATTATCAGAAGATGTGTTCGAGAAGATGAAATGCCTCAAATTATTAAAGCATGTCATGATGAACCTTGTGGTGGAAATTTTTCTGATAAGAGGAAAACCTATAAAATCCTTCATTTAGGATATTATTGGCCATCTATCTTCAGAGATGCAAAAGAATATGTGAAAAGGTGTGACAGCTTCCAAAGGGTAGGGAAACCTACTCCATCAAATGAAATGTCACTACAACCTCAGGTACTCATAAAACCTTTTGAAAAATGGGCCTTGGATTTTTTTGGACCTATTAATCCTCCATCTAAAAAAAAGAAGTATATTTTGGTATGCACTGATTGTGTCACTAAATGGGTAGAGGCTAAAGCATTACCTTTTGTTAATGAAGGATTTGTAGTTAATTTTCTTTTTGAGGACATCTTCACTTGTTTTGGTGTTCCAAGAGAAATTGTAACAAAGTAGGGAACTCATTTCACATCAAAGGTGGTGAAAAGGCTCGTGGAAGATTACAAGATTAAGCACATAAATTCCACTCCTTATCATCCATAGGAAAATGGTAAAGTTGAATCTACCAATAAGGTGATTGAAGGAATTCTCACTAAGGTTGTTCATCTACATAGAAGAGATTGGGAAGAAAGGCTTCCTGAAGCCTTATGGGCCTATAGAACTACATGGAGGAACACAACAAGACATACTCCTTATGAACTTGTTTATGGGAAGAAAGTTTAGTTCCCAATAGAGTTTCAGATCTGAACTTTCAAGATGGTAGTCCAATTGGGACTTAATTTATCCAAAGCAAAGAAACATAGATTGTAGCAGCTCAATGAGCTTGATGAAATTAGACGAAATGCAGTTCAAAGAACTAGTATAGTCCAGTAGAAAAGAGCTAAATGGCATGATAAGTATATCAAGGAAAAGAAGTTTCAAGCAGGGGATTGGGCACTTTTGTTCGATTCAAAATTCAAATATTTTCAAGGAAAGTTTCAGACTCATTGGCTTGGGCCATATGAGATTTTAAAATTATTTGATAATGGAGCAGTGAAGATAAGGACAATAGATGAGGAAAATGTATCTCTTCTTGTGAATGGTCATCGGTTGAAAGTATATCATAAACCACTTTCAAAAGAAGAGTTTGTCAAGATTTTCCAAGATAACATTGATATGAAGTTAGTGAAGAAGAATCCTTCTTCTTCACCAACTTAGCTTTTATTTTCCTACATTCATAAAAATAAAAATAAAAAGTAAAAAAAATAAAAAAAATACATAAAAAAAGAATTGTATAAGTATGAAAACCAACTAATGATTGGCATACTTATACAGAAAATACACGGTGAAAATAAAATATTTCTAACATCCTATATTTTCAATTTTATTTTTCGTAATAAGTAGTGACAAAAAACTACATTCATTACAGTTCATAATTTGTAAATTCATTTCATTCTACAGTTTCATTCCATCACAAACCACTGTCATTTTACATTTTCATTCCATAATTCACTCCACTTCCATTCCATTTTCACACTCATTCCATTCCATAAGTCATATTCCACTTTCATTCCATTTTTAGATTCATTCTATTTCATATTCATGTTCCATACTTCATTATTTTTACATAGTACATTCTACATATGAGCACATTCTGCAGCTCATTCTATTATGTAACTGATCACATTCTACAGTTGATTCCATTTTGCAGCTAATTTGATTCTGCAGCCACTTCAGAAGTTCTGACATATGATGATTGCAAGGAATTGAAGGATTATGTTTTGAAGACCAACATGCTAAAAAGGGTACCTAAGGATCAACACCAAAGCAAACAACAAATGAAAAAGTTAAGCTCTAAAGGTAAAGTGCAATTTTTTTTTAATAGCAAGGTTAAAACATGAAACATGTATAATATGAACATTCATATGTTTCCTTGACAACTCATCATTTGATTTGATTGCAATTTCCATCATACGACATATCAGCCACATCCTCTGTATTAGGTTGCATAACGGTCCATCATTAACTCCCTTGACTGATGACTAATGGTCATGATCTATGACGTGACATACTTGTCTACATCTCTCCAAGACCTACCATCTATTTATTCCTACAAACCCTCCATAACCTTCCATCAGATCCGCAACCAATTAATTTCCATAAAACAGAAGGGTAATTCTGAAGGTTGAAGAACTCTGCATAGTATAAGGATGGGGCTCATTCTCAGATCAGAACCGGTTGGAGCAACATACATGGAAGGATACCCACACTCCAAGAATTGTTATAGAAAGCTGGATGGCTTAGGTTCACAGAGAAATTTAATGGTTTTCATAAGGAGATTACAAAATCCTTTGCTCAGTCTTTTGATGGAACCAAAGTAGAGATTAGAGATTTCAAGTTTGCAGTGACTGAGTCATTCTTGGCCGAGGCTACATAACCTCCAAGGTATGGTGAAATATGGTTCAAAAATAAGGAGTTCCACAGTGAATCATGGAAAGTCATACTCAAAAACCTAGCTATGGATGTCTTTGTTTTAGAAAAGGAATCCCAAGTTTAGCTCTTAAAAGTAAATGGAGGAATATGCTCTTGATTTTACAGAAATTTATAACTTGTGAAGGAAGGTTTAGTTGCATGTATGTCTACCATTTCCTTTTACTGATGAATTTGCTAGAAAATGGTGAAATCAATCTTCCTTTATTTCTGCTAAATAGTTTAACAAGGATGGCCTCAAATGTGCAAAAGTGAATATAGATCATAGATAACACCATGCATCATCATGGGTTGGTAAATATACTGATTGAGTTTCATTTAAGAAGCATAGGTGATAACTAGGAGGAATTCCTTATTAGAAATCATTTTCAAGAACCACCAGAGTCACCCAAGGAAGATAATGTCAGAAGAAGCAGAAGAAAGAAGACAAATATAAATGTTGAAAACAAACTTAAATACTCATTACATAAGAATGATGAAAAGATAATTTCTGAAGAATTGACAGAAATTAGAAAGAAAATCAAGACAAGTGGAAAAATAAGAAAGAAGAGTAAGGATATAGTTGAGGAGAATCAAAAGTCCTCCAAAATTTAGAAGAAGCTCTAGACTCCGAGGGTATATGAAGAAAACATTATAAAAATGGATAGAGCTTATAAATTTATATGAGGAAACCCCAATACCTTCTCCTATTAACAGTTCTCCTACATACAATCCTCAAAATTCTCCTATTCATCATTTTGAAGATAGACCTAACAGAAGATCTCCAGGCATAAACCTAGTTCAACAACAAATATATTATTATGTAGAATCATTGGAGAAGAAAAATGCATCAATGAACCCAGAACCTTCTATCAATCCACAAGAACCACTAGTAGATGCTGTTAAACAAGATATTTATGAACTAGATATATTGAACAGACATACCAAACATGATAATGAGGCCTTGAAGAAGCAAAGAAAGTTGGACAAGGAAATACATGACGATAGTATTATCCATCTAGGACTATGGTATAATAAAAACATGAAATTGAAAATAAAGAACAAGTTACTACATAGAGCAGTCATTAACCTCAAGTATAAGTTTCTTATGAGAAGACCCAGGATGACAGTCACTTCAAAGGTGAACAAAAGAATGAAATTGGATGTGTTAGCAGAAGTGTATGAGAAAATGCAGTAGGGAAGAAGAACTCATAATTTTGGCAAATTGCATGAGGACATGCAATGATTTTGTAGTGAGGGTATGTTGAACCTCATAATTACCCTCTCTTTGACAATTTTTCTCACCTCTTTCCATCATTTATCTTAAGATCATAGACACCAATCGATGATAAATTCTAGGTTTTGTCTTAAGGATGCACTAAAATGTGTTGGACTATATAAATCACTTATTAAATGACTGAACATCACACATTTAATTATCAATGCAGGGACGTCTGTTTATTCCAATGACAGTTGTGTTGTCTATGTCGATAAACCAACGAGAAGTAATCTCAAAGAAAAGAAATCATTGGTGAAGTATAATGCTAGAAGTAAATCACTCATGTAGAAATAAAAGAATCCACAAGATTAAAATCACACTTTAGTTAATCTGTCTAGCTTGCCACACAATAAGTACCCAGTTGGTGTCTCTATTATCACATGTGTAACAGCATATAAAGTATAGAAATAAAAGCATATATATTCTCAGTTGAACAGCAGCAACAACACTCTAATGATACATGAACTGAATTAAAATTATGTACACATAACTACTTTAATGACTGCAATCCCTGCTAAGAAGGAGGGCCCTTCCTACCTAGCAGGGCACAGGTAGAGAATGAAATTTAACTGAAGATAAATAGAATCACACATGTAACATCAACAAAAATATGATCTGTATTGATCTAAACACAATTACAGAGCCAAAACAATGTTGTTCTCTGCTAATCTATCGACCTCTAGGGCTGAGAGATATATAGTGGTTACATCAGAAAATCTAGGAATAGATCAGTCATGAGAATCTTACGATTCTCATGCTAATCAAAATAGAACTCATACAGTTATAACCACTCCCTAATAAATTTCTTATTAGAAATAAAAAAATATTAAAATCAGAACTACCCTTAGGCTCTTATCCCAAAAATACAATGTTAACAACTCCTATCGCTAACATAACAAAAACACATTTGTAGTGCAACCACTAGAGGACAGATAAAAAAAAATATAGACAAGAGCAGTCAACGGTACAACTGTGTCAGCAGTTTTCCAATGAGTCTGTAATAGCAGAGCGTAACAACAGTTGTTGGCAGGTCTCTAACGATAAGGTGTAACAACATTGCTTTGCTATAACAACACTATCCAAACTGCTCCTGTGAAATCCGTGTCCGAGATCTTTGGTGTTACAAATGACATCTAAAAGGACAACACAAATACCATCGACCTTTTCCAAACATTCACGATAAAATATTCATAAAAAGGTATAATATATCATAATAATTGGTGAATTGGAAAAGTAACGAAATCAAGGTGAAACAACACAAGTTAGGGTAAAAAGGTAGGAAAAAGGGGTAAAAGATACTCCCATTGGTTATAGTTATAAAGAAAAATAAAGAAGATAAGTGTAGGAAAAATGTACAAAACTAGCACCCAAAATCTCCCCCCAATTGAAGTGCTTGCATGTCCTCATGCAAACTCATCTCTCATGGGACTATCTTCTGTGCAGGTTGGTATGATCATAAGCACCAGTTGTGTCCTTGTCTGTAGACCTGTATCCTTGATTGGCCATCAGCTGTCGTACCTAGGATTCTAACTCATACTTTTTTAATTTGTAATTGGTCTGGTAATCCTCAATGGGCAACTAGATCAAAGGAAACTTGAACTTCAATCCCAACCACAAATCTCCAAGAGATTGTATAATCTGTGCATAGGCTGGTACATGTGTAACAACCACTATGAAATTTTGGAATGAGAATGGATCTCCCTTCAATAACTCAGCACTATTGGCTTCCGTTAGTTTTAAACACCCCGTCAAATCTTGAATCTTCATCATTGTGAATTGATTGATGCAAAAATTCAGAATTATTCTTCTATAAGTGGCAGTTGGTTCTCTAATCCTAGGGGTACTCAGCATTCTCCTGAATTCTCGTCTCAACTCAGCAGCTTGTCCTAGTTCTGTCTGAACCCACAATGTTGTCTTCTCCTCATTAGTCTCCATAGATTTAATGGTCAAATGCCATTCAATATTATTCCTCATGAAGGATACAAAAGCCCTTAATTGAATATCTCCAATATAAGAGAATATTGTCACAATTGTCTGCATACTCACATGTTCACAAATAATGTTGTGTAAAAAAAATTCACACAACAAGCTTTCTCATAAAAATATAATGAACAAAAAACATCCAGAAATGTATGAGTGGAGGAACATAAATAAGGTTTGTACTCCATAATAGCTTTCAATTGAAACAAGAAGTAACGTCCCACAAAAAAATAGGATATGATGGAGAAGGCTGCCTACAACCCATCAAGCTGAGGGCGAGATCATGAAGTCTCTATTTATCTATGGTGAGGTCTTGAATCTGATCCTGTAACATTAGTAGTTGTTCTTCTTGTTTCTTCAGAGCTTCTTTCTTCTTGTAATCCTCCCACTTTTTCTTCAACTCTGCTAAATCCATCCATCTTTCTTGTAAAGTGTCTATTTCTCTCTGATGTTCCTTTAGTGAAATCATCCCATCCCGAAGGGAGATTGCTTCTTGATTCCATTTTTGTAACTCAGAAATTAACAGGAGTTTCTCAGAGTTCCATCCCGAGATGGGACTCGATGTTCTCCTAGATTCAATATCTATATCAACAATAGATGTACGAACCTTTTCTTCATGGGGTTGTTCCACCTCTATTGTTGGTTCTTCTATAACAATAGCCTATTTTGTAGGTTCTTGTGTGTCAACCCCTTTGTTTTTACCTATAATATCCTCTGTGTCCACTGTTATTTATTCTACAATAGGAGTGGCCTCCACAGGTTCTTATGGGTCGGCTTCTAGGCCAATTATTACAGGAGGCTCTGCTTTAACTGCTGGTTCTTGTGTAATAGAAGTATCATCAATAGGTTCTTGTGTAACAACCTCGTGGTGTTATGTTTCTACTTCCATTGGGTTGATATTTTCTCTACGGGAATTATATCCTGCTACTGTTAAGTTTTGAAAACATTTCATACATACTAACACTGGAATTTCCCTTCCCTTAGATAATTTCCACTTCAATTCCTCGTTTTCTTTTCTTAATTTTTCAATTTCTAAACACAAGGCATCAGTTTCATCTGTACTTGATGAGGAAGGTTTCCTTTATTCTTCTAAAACTTTTGCTTCCATATGCTTCTCGCCCGTAGGCAAGGGTTTTACAGGTATGCTGACCTTCACTCTCTGTTTTGGTCTTATGTCCCAAATTGGTTCTTCAATAGGCTTCTTCCCAATTCTAACTCTAGTAGGCCGAGTCTAGGTCTCTTCCTTTGTCTGACTTTCTCCTCAGGTCGTGGTTTGTTTCCCTCGGCTTGTCCTTGGTCTTTTTCTTTTTAATTCTTCCCAACTTTTTCCTTGCTAGCATAGGGCATCCAACACAATGAGCTTAATGATTCTGTGATTAGTGACGCATGCCTCTGGGTGTGCTGCTATTTTTACTGCTTCTGTCGTGTGCTTGATGTTTCCAAGAAAATAGAATGGAAGATTGATTCTTTGTTGATGCTGAAGGTGGTTAAGTAGAGGAAAGTGATAGTTTAACACTATTGTGGATCTCCCTTCACAAGTGATATATTTTACCAAGCCCAGGGCAACGTCTTCCCAAGGATGAGGAAGTGAAAATTTGTCAACTCCTCTTCCTTTCTTCTCTAGTTTCTCTTCCCCTACTAGGAAATACTCTTTCAAGGAGGGGTCATTAATTTTTCTATTAAACCACCTCCGCCCTTCTACTGGTAATGAAGTTACCCAGGCAATCACCTCTTCAGTCACCTCCAATTGCATGCCTCTTACTCGGGTTTGATTGTTGTTCAAGTTCTGAGCAAATTCAATTTCCACTGACTCGTCTGAGCCTTCAAGCTTCTGGAAAAACTCAACCCATCCAGCATCTCTAAATATATGATAATCCTCTAGGAAATTTTTCGGAGCATACATAGAGTCTGGCTCATGCATGATCGCTGCTCCACCCATCTCTATTTTTTGTTTCTAAATTTTCTTCTTAATGTATGGAAAAATTGTAATACCACTAAGTTTCTGAGTTCACTTCTTTGTTGTTCAATCCTGCTGTAACATCATTGTGTCTCTGAACTAGCTACTGCTCGAAACCTCCTCTTATCCCATTTGACGAGTTTACAATGATAATGCATGGTTTCAAAAGGAGGTTGATGAAAGGTGACAACTTTCACATATTTACCAAATCATACCCTACACTAATATTCATAAATTGCTTATTATGGAAAGTGATGGGATTTCGTACACACGCTCTTTTCCAACGAGATTCAGTCATCATTAGAAATTTTTTTATTGATTAGGTGCATGTGAATTTAATAGATATTTATGATTATATCCTTTTTGCAATGATTTCATGTCATATCCCCTCCCCCACTTTAATTGTGATAGCCGCCCACAACCATCACAGGAGCATCATTATTTTTCCAATTAATCACCAAATCATCAATGACAATCATTTACCTTTTTAATGACATACCTGAGGTGATGTGGAAGAAGAATTGAGTTGAAGGTATCCTTCATGCAGCGCTCGCGTTGTTGTGTTTAGCCATCATAGTTATTGTTGTTTATGGAATGAATTACAAAGAACAATATTCATGGCTGTCGGCTGTTACATGTGTAACATCCAAGACAACTTTTGAAATTATTCTTAAAAAGACATAATAATTATAAGAAAAGGAAATTACATGAATACCATCATCCTATGACATGGATTAGGAAGGGAAGATGATATTATAGGGAGAAAAACATTTGTGTAACAGCCGCCATAAGAGTGGTTTTCAACTGTTACTGGTTGTCTGACTGCATCCCAAAAAGGAGTTTTCATAGTTATATTTATTTTTGTTTTTGTTTTATTTTGTTATTTTTATTTATTTTTAATTAATTAATTAATTTTTTTAAACAGGTGTAACAACTACCACAAAGGTGGTTTTCAACTACTTCACTTATTGGAATTTCCACTTTTAAGGCTACAGAGGAGAATGTTCCCCTGCTATTGTAACATGAAGATCAGAGTCTGTGACAATGTTGACAAATGATTCCTTTGAAGCAGGTTGATGATATAACTTTAGGCAGTGCCCATTAACTAGTAACCACATCTTAGCACTGTCAATGGTGACCAATTGTATAGTCCCATTGTCAAAGACTGTATCTACTTCGTAAGGACCTAGCCATCTAGTGCAGAGCTTGCCTTTGAAATATTTGAACCTTGATTCATACAAAAGAGCCCAATCTCCTTTCTGGAAAATTTTCTTCTTGATAAACCCATCATGCCATTTGGCTCTTTGCTACTAGATGATTTATGTCTGTTGAATGGCAACTAGCCGTTTCTCTTCCAACTCATTAAGTTGGTTCAATTTTTGAGTCTATGTTGTACTCAAATCTAGTTCGACCTACAATGTTGTTCTTAATGTATTTATTTCAAACTCTATGGGGAATAAGGGATTCTTACCATACACCAGTTCATATGGTGAGAAGCCTATAGTATTCCTCCATGTTGTCTTGTAAGCCCATAGTACCTCTAGAAGTTTCTCAGCCCAGTTTCTTCGGTGGTTGGCTACTGTCTTTGTGAATATTCCCTCAATGACTTTATTGGTGTTTTCTACTTGACCAATTTCTTGTGGATGATAGGGTGTGGTGATTCTATGATGGATTCCATACTTTTCAACCTACTTTTTGATCAAATGAGATGTGAACTGAGGACCCCCATATGTCACTATCTCTCTGGGTATCCTGAAGTGAACAAAAATATCTTGAAACGGGAAGTTTGAAACAACCTGCTCTGTTGCTCTAGTTAGTGCCCTTGCTTCAACCCGTTTTGTGACATAATCAGTGCAGACCAATATGTATTCTTTTTGTTGTGATGAAGGATTAATTGGTCCCACAAAGTCTAGGGCCAATTTCTTCAATTTTTCTATTACTATCTGAGGTTATAATGACATCTCATCTGATTTTAGAGGTTGGCCCATCCTTTGGCAACTATCACATCCTTTCACAAACTTTTTGGCATCTTGGAATATAGTTGGCCAGTAGTACCTCGTTGAGAGTACTTTATGTCCTATCCTCTTGTCAGTGAAGTGTCCTCCACAAGGTTCCTCATGAAAATCCTTTAGGATCTCAAATACCTCATCTTCTCTAACACATAGCCTAATCTAGAAATCTAGCCCAGTGTGATAGAGATTACCTTCTATCCAGGAGTAGGTAGCACTCTGTTGTATAATCCTCCTTCTTTCCTTGGAAGACAATTGATGTGGGAATTTTTCTACAGCAAGGTAATTGGCTATATTTGCATAACATGGTGAGTGAGTAGAAATGGAAAAAATATACTTATCTGGAAAAGAATCCTCAGTAGCAGTGCAATCATTACTTATAGTTAATCTAGAAAGGAAATCAGCATCTACATTATCTTTTTTGGGTTTATCTAAAATTGTAATGTCAAATTATTGTAACTGTTAGCCCCCTATGGGATTCTTGACGAGCAAGCTGGGGGCTAGATTGTTCTGGAGCCTCCAAGGAATGCCTTTCTCCTGAAAATTCATCCTCCTTGGAGTCTCTTTGTGTTGTGCCCAATTATAAAGCCTCTCTGATGATCCATTCTCCAAAGGGCCTATTTTACCCCTCATATCCCTGAAAAACACCACTTTTTTACCTCCTTTCCCCTTTGACAAAGTCCCTTTTTTCCCCTTTTGATTTTCCCTACTAACCCCCTAAATCCCCTCTAAAAATCCCACGCCCTTTTTTTTCCCAGATTCCCACCTTTGCCCCCAATCGTTACCCTCCCTAGGCCTTGAAATGTATTAAAACGGGTAAAAAACCCACTTTCCGACCATATGACAGGGCTTAGCCCATTTTTCCACCATCCCCTTCAACCACTTCCCCACATAACCCTTACCCAAGGCCAAGTGCTTAAGCCTTGGGGGCCAATCGCAATCGGAAGCCATGCGGGTACGGAACCCTTTGTAAACATCGTAAAAGCTCTGATGCGATGGTTTGTTGTATAAGTCCCGCGACGCGTTTTAGGCCGTTGATCTGTCATAAAGATCCGACGGCGGAGCGCTAATCGCAACTTCCGCCCAATCTCAATCACAATGTTTATGTGTGTCCCTCCAATCGTCCTGCTACGATTGCGATCCCTCGATTGCTCTCTCCACCGTTGATTCTCCCCGTGGATCGGACGATCTAGCGCTAATCGCACCCGCCGCTCCGATCGCAATCGCAAATCTTTCCCTTTGCCCCCCGATCGCATTCCTCCCTCCGATTAGCCGTGGGCCGTTGATCTGACCTCTGGATCCAACGGTCAGCACGTAATCGTGCCCCGTCCTCCGATTGCAATCGCAAGTCCTTCCCCCCATCTCCCGATTTAATCTCGTCCGTCCGTTTGATACACGATCCAACGGCTATCGCTTGTCCTCCTTAATCGCAATCAGAAGTTTTTATATGTGGCACCTTTTGTTCCCTCCAATTTTGATTGTTCCGATTTGATCTCCGCCGTCCATTTCCCGTGCAAATCCAACGGTCAGCGCACATTCCAATCACATCGAAAAGTTTGTGGTTCATATGCATGATTCTCCTCCCCGCTCCGATTGCGATTGCATTTTCAGTTGGGTCCCACTTCATACATTCGTTTCATTGCATTTCTTTGCATTTCCATACATTTTCGCCAAAGTCTATAGTTTCGTTGGGTTTGTTAGGTCAGCCCGCAGGTCAATCTCCACCGTTGATCTTCGTCTCCAGGCCAGGATCTAACGGTCTGCGCTGCACATCGCCACCGAACCCTATTGTTCGCACATTTCGCCACTTCAATGCATTTTCACCGTTATTTCACATAATATCATTGTTTCCGCCGATGCCGCACCACCATATGATTCCACCCTCCGCTCCACCAGTCTTCAGTTGCATCGATTTTCCTCACACAATTGTGAGCTCTCCGCATAGTACAAAGGTTGAGGTGCCACCATAATTGCACAGTATGGAGGCAGCAGTAAGTTTCCCACTGACAGGGGTAAAGGAGTTAATGAATGGCAGGTGTTATACATTAGCAGAGCAGTTTTCTCCATCAAAGGACAGTTTTAAAATCTGAAATCTCCGGCGCCATTAAGGCTTAGAATGCATGAAAAAAGACAGTAATGGAACATCATAGGGCCCGAGGCAGTAAATAGAAGACTTTCGCGCCTCCTCAAGGATTTTAGGAAGCAGAGCACTAGTTGAAGACCCCGAGGATTGGTCAAAAGGTCCCAAACGTGAGCAAAGGGTAACATCAGGTTTTACTAGTCAGCAGAATGTCTCTTCATCAAAGTACAGGGCACCCATATAGCCTTTATTATGCACAACGCCCCTGAAGGAATTTCCACCTTAACAGCAGCTCGAGACCAGCAAAACATTTATATAGTAGACTTCTTAGTAGTTCATTTGCTTTTTGTTTATGCACCACAAAGTACAGCAGATCACCACAGCCGAAATATGTCAAAGTCATATCCAGGGAAGATCATTCTTTCATGAAAGAGATGACAGAAATTAAATACTCAGCCTTCAAACAGAATGGACTTCGGCTCTGCATTCATTTTTATGTTTAATGCTACATTTAGTGTTCACCTACCCCCTCATTCTATCTTCTGTTCATCCTCTACTATAAAACACAGAAAGAAACATTGTTGTGGTTGTTGATGAGATATCAGTGAAATGCAAGTATTCTCCTCTTGAGACAAGTTCTCTGTGTATATTGTAAGATAGGTTGAGATTTGATGTATTCAGACTGAATGTTCAAGCTGTGGGCAATGTTGTACCTGATTGGTTTTTTTTTTAATATGACAAGCACATTTCTTTGGATCCTGATCTAAAGCAGCTGGTGATGTTCCCTCTTTCTCTGTATTTGTGATTGACTTGCTCTTATTTCATGTTTCATTTCATTTCATTTCTACTGGCTGGCATCAGAAGTTTGGCATAGGATTTACCCTTGTTAGGTACCCTATGCTCCTGATCTCCTTACCATTTATGTTTCTCTTCTGAAATGTGTGATCTGAGAATTGATTTCAGTCAGTTTAACCAGTGTAGTGGATGTTATTGCCTACTCTCTGATGTATGAATTGGATGGATAAGTTCTTAGATGTTCTTGTTGGGTTTAAGCTGGAAGGTTTGGGAACACTAGGGATTAGAGTTAGCCCTGTCCACTAGGATCCTTGCGTGACCAGCTGGCCTTTCTAAGATCCCTTCTGTTAAGCTTATCTCTATTTTTCCCTTGGAGTTGCTAAAGCAGACCTGGAGTTAAATGACCTCTGGTCCGTTCTATAAGCAGCCCCTTCGTCCCTCTTTGAGAGCTGCCTTTGAGTATGTCCAAGCAGGTCTGGAGTTAAATGACCTCTGGCCTGATCTATAGATAGAAAATTGGTTGTTTTCCTTCTTTCACCTTCAGTCCTTAATGTCCCATTCCACCATCTGCCTAAAAACACCCTTTAGTGTAGATGACTTGCCCTTTGAAAGCCTTGGATAGTTGTTGCATGTAATTCTCCTTTCATGACTCCATAGCCCAATGGATGGCACTTTCTTGACCCATCCTCTTAGCTGACACATCCTACTGCTTTGCTCCTTTCCTTCCATTGCTTTCTCAGTCGATGATCTCATGACTCAACCCAGCAACAAACCAACCAAAATCATTTCAAAACCCCCCTTCGTGATTCATAACTAGCCTAACACCTCAATTTGAGCTTCAAAGATATATTATTCTTTGTGTTTTTGGAGAGATCCATCTCCGGGTCTAGGAGGGCTAGATCCTAGGGCCCCAAGGTGGTTTGATGTTGTCTTATCTTTTGGTATTGCCAAATCCGCCAAAACATAGGAACCCCAACATTAACAACAATAACCATCATGTAACTCTACCATTAGTAACAGGTTTGTTCATTAAAAATAGAATTGCAACATGCTCAATATGTAAAAATACTTGATGCCCGGTGATGTAGTGTCGGAATTTGTTGACAGCATGCACTACTGCTAGGAATTATTTCTTAGTAACAGTGTAGTTAAGTTCTGCTAGAGTTAACTTATTTTTGATGTAATAAATGGCATAAGGTTTCTTATCCTCCAACTGCCCCAAAACAACACCCACATCCATGTTAGATGCATATATAGCAATATGAAATGACAATTTCCAGTTTGGTCCTCATAAAATAGGTGTTGTTGTTACACAGTTCTTCAAACTTAAAAAGGTCTGCTCACACTTTTATGTCCATAGAAATTCCACATCTTTCATCAGTAATGAAAATAAAGGGGGTAATCTTTGAAAATTTCTCTATAAACCTCCTATAGTATCATGCATGTCCCAAAAAACTACGTACCTCTTTCGGAGTCTTAGGGGTCGGGATTTTCGAGATTACCTTAATTTTTAGAGGATCTAACTTGATTCCCTCTATTGAAATTAAATGTCCCATCTCAATTCCCTCGATCATCATCATGTGGAATTTTTTCGTGCTCAAAACGACATTAGTTTGTTCACAAATTTCCAACACTTTTTCCAAGTTAGCTAATGTTGTCTCAAAGGAATCCCTATAGGGTGTAAAATCATCCATAAAAATTTAAAGACAATCTTCAAAATATTAGAAAAAATACCTAATATTTCCCTTTGAAAGGTTGCAAGTGCATTACAGAGACCAAATGGAAGGACTCTGTATGCAAAAGTACCCCATGCACAAGTAAAGGTTGTCTTGTCTTGATCTTCTGGAGAAATCGGTATTTGATTATAGCCACTAAACCCATCTAGAAATGAAAATATTTTTTTTTCCAGAAATATTATCCAAGACCTGATAAATAAATGGTAAGGGAAAATGATCCTTTTGAGTGGCCTTGTTAAGTTCTCTATAGTCAACACAGACCCTCCATTTTCCATTCTTCTTTGGAACTATGACAAGCGGAGACACCCACTGTATATCAGAAATAGGGTAGATGAAATTAGCATTAAGGAGTTTCTATAATTATTCTTTTACCATCTCCTTAAGTGTGGGGTTCATTCGGCACTAAGATTTTCCAATCGGTTTGCAATCTTCTTTAAGGTAAATGTGGTGAGTGCATACAAAAAGATGGATTCCTTTCATATCGGTATAGTCCCATGCAAATTCCTTTTTGTATTTTTGTAACAATTGTATCAGCAATCTGTTTTGTTCAGCAGTCAGGTTAGGATTGATGTTTAAACATTTTCCAAGTTCGATTTCAATGGGACTACTTATAATAAGTGGATTTTTTTCAAATGTTCAATAATTACATCATCTTCCTCACCTTATTCTCCCAAATCTCTAATGGAGTAAACAGGGAGTGGATTACTAATAAAACCATTAATAATATCACCCTCTATTTCATCCTTAAAGTATTGTGCTTTTCCAAGTGTGAGAAGAGGTAGGGAAAGATCAGATTCAGGTGAAAAATCATCCTACCAGGGACTATTCAAATCCATATGAGGTTTCACTGGGGATAAAGATTCAGGTTCTGAGTGGCCTATCCATCTGAGATCACCATAGATTCGGACCTACATATTATATATGCATCTACAGTGGCTAGCCACGGTCTTACCAAGATCAAAAGATGACCCGCCAGACTGGATTTGGTTTGTAAGATAAGAAAGTTAGTTGGATAGTTCCAGGAGGCCACAGTGATAACCACATCTTTCATTCCTTTGAGCTTAACACAAGACCTATCTGCTAGTTTAATAACTGTAGGTGTAGGTCTAAGTCCATGAAGTCCTAGAGATATGAAGAGGTCTTTAGTCATAACATTAATAGCTGCCCCTAGATCAATCAGGGTATTGGTTATAGGATGATTGTCAATATGGACAGTTACTATGGGGTTCCCTGGGTCATTATACTTGGTCAACAAAGGCTAATCAATCATAAGATTGGACAATTTTCCCAAGACATGGATAGTAGCAGGGTCCTTAGGTTTCCTTCTAGGTATTTTAACACATAGATCCCTCACAGTTTTAGCATAGATAGAAACTTCCTTAAGAGCTTGTAACAACAGAATTCGTGCATATAAATTTTGCAGCTCCTTAATACTTCGGATTCAGGTTGTAAGACCAGCCCAGTTTCAGTTAATCGTTGAGGGTGTGGGGGATTCTGAATGCTAATAGTTGAGTCAACTACCACATATGTATCAGCCTTACTCGAATTGGATACTGTAGGAACAACAAACATTCCTGAGCTGGCTATTACAGGTGTAACATCGGGTGTTGTATCAGTTGTTACATGTGTAACAGCTGCCTCAGAATTGTCCATATCCTTCCTGGGTGATTGAATTTCTTAGATAATAATGGGGGTGTGTTTAGCTCTGATTACTTTCCTTGACCGAAGTTGAACCTCATTAATTTCAATAGGAGTGATAAGGTAAGTTTGGAGGGTAACCGAAGCATCCATGCTCTAAGCTGCCTTATTATTTGGATTGGGTTAGGTTGTACAGGTAATTGGGGTGAGCCAGAAGATGTAGGATTCTAAATAGAAGGAAGTTGTAAATATTGTTGTTGCCTTGGTATTGGAGGGGGTACTGGACCTTGGCCCTTTCCTGTCCAGTTCTGACCCCAAGGATTGGGTTGTGATGAAGGATATTGCATAGGTGGAGGAGATGGCCACTAGTTCCATGGTGAAGGAAATTGTGTTAACGAAGGAGTAGGATACTACCATGGGTATTGTTGAGTGTTATAAATATTATTCCAAGGATAAAAAGAGGAAAAATCAAAAGGCATACCTGTAGGTTGTGGCTACCATGGTCTCTTTGATCCTATAAAATAATAAGATTGAACATCCTCGCTTGATTCTTGGAGTACCACCTTAATTCTGGGCAACTTAGGACACTAATTTGTAGAGTGCACCAAGTCACAGATGTTACATAGGCTGACACTATTCAGTCCAAATTATCTTTCCAAATTTTTATTTTTGCATCTGGGAGAGAATATTGCTAAGGCTGCTTCAGCTTTTGCTTATGCCTTCTTGACTTGTACTATAGCTATCTGGGCAGATAGACTGCTAAGGAGATCGGTTTTAAAATCCTCGAATAAGTTCCCGATCTCTAATTTGGTTACTCCTCCACTTGTGGACTTTTGTATCCAGAGTGAAGGGTCCCGAACTGAAATTTTCCCTTTGACCGATCCTCTTGAGCTACGTAGGCAAAGATTCATTATCTCATCAAACGTTTCTTGTGATATGTCTCCTTTTCCTATTATATTCAGATGTTCCAGAAAATCATCTCTTAAAACTATTAATAATATTGGATTTAAAATCTCTAGATCTAAGTTACTGAACTTAGACCTTTGTAAATTGTAGTGGAATCACTCCAAGTAATCTTCCAGGCTTTCCTTCTCCTGTGCAATTCTGAAAATTTTGTCCTTCAAATCCCTGGTTCGGCAGTAGTCCTGATACTTAAAGAGAAAGGCTTCTCTCATATCATTCCATGTTCAAATTGTGCCAACACCAAATCTCATGAACCATCTTAATGCTTCCCCTTTTAGCGTAGCAGGGAATAATTTCAGCTTTTCAGTGTTTGAAGTATAGTCATGACCTCTACACAGCACATTGAATTCGAACAGAAAGGTATCAGGATCCTCAACAACCATCCCTTGTGTAATATTCCTAATTAGCCCAAGCTAATAGGAATATTCAATTTCATTTTTATTTTCATGTTCATGAATAAAATTGTAAGGGAGGATCAATAAACTCCTAAAAAATATGTAATAAATCAATGCCCAATGTGAACAAGGCTAAATCAGGGCTTCTTTGATGAAACCCCTTATGTGTCAAAAGGGTTTGTGACAATCGACTAGGTCAACAAGACCTTATCTACAACACTGTCTAAGTGAAATGTACCTCCTAAATACTTAGCATAGATCTAGAAGGAGGATGCACATGTGAAAGGAGCTAAAACTTTGAGATGGTTTAGGGTTTTGCAAGACTTTGATCCTATAAAAGAAAGAGGAGAGCAACAAGAGAGGGTTGTTCAAGATATTCAGAAATTAGTCTCCTTAGACTAATTTTCATTCTCTAGGCTGTTTAGCCTGAGAATAGTGCTGCTTAGCACTGGGTGTTCCCGGGTGGGAATCCCACCTCTTTCCATAGAGTAGCTCTTAGAAGAGTTTTGCATTTCTCATCCACTATCCGACAATTGGCCAAGCTTCTACTTCCAATTGCAATGCAGATCCTATTGAGGATTTTATTTCTTTTGTAAGTTGTAGCAAGTGGAGCTCTATATCTATTCAGATCTAGATTTTTTTTGGGCGTCTCTTCTCATGGAGTGTTTCTTTTAACCTCCTGGAAGAGTGTCTCTCCTGTTGGAGCATAATTTCTGATCTTGGCATTAGGCTATATCATATTCCATAGCCTACTATGCAGTTACCCTTCTTGAACTATGCAATCTTCAAGGAAGAAGTTGCAGGGTGATTCAGCTATCTCTTGGGAGAGAGATCTCCGGTGTTGGGAATATTTCCTCACAGTGGTGATCCATGGATTTGCCAACCAATCCATGTAACTTATAGATATTATCTATTAATAAATGTATTTACTTCAGAAATTTTTTAGAAATCTGTAGATCTTCTGCATAATGTTTCATTTCTACTCCATATGCTTCATGATTTGCTGAAAACCCCAAGGGGGTATGTAAAAGATGGACAATATAGTGTATAGATATCATATAGATCTAATAATTTTTACAATTATCTGTCCTAGATCTGATTTTTAACCTACAGCTGTGGTATGCTTCAGAAAATAACACTGTCAAGGTTTTACAATGAAATACAATTGTTGGAGCACCTCTTTTAGAGGGATCTTCTCATAAAAGTCTTCATTTTATCTCTTCTATTGTATGAGTAGTGTTGTGTAAATTATTTCATGATTTTTTTAACCTATTACAACTAATACCTTCAGAAAATAACGCTGCCTAAGCTTCAGTAAATTTCTGCATACATTAAGTCATGGGAAATTTGGGTTTTCTAGCCTAGTCGAGAATGGAGGAACTGTTTAACATAGCTAGGAGCATTTTTTTGAGCTGAAATTCGGTATGTACACTCCTCTTAACCTAATATATCAGATCCATCCGTATCCCCTACTTAGTTTTATTCACATCTCTGAAATTAAGCATTTTATGGCTGAAATAGTTGCTTTTCCCCACTTTCTGGCTTATAAATCATTGTATAAAGTTGCTGATGCACATAATATTGAAGGATAAGTGGTTTTACATATTTTATCAGAAATATATATTCCTCTCCAACTCTGGAATACCTTAAGGTATTCTATTTGTTGTAGAATATTCCAGATTTGGAATATTACAGTGGTATCAGAGCATGATCTCTGGCTCTTCCTGTGAGATAAATATAGAGAGAATATAGAGATAAGAAGTAAGAAAAATATGATGGAGAATTCTGCTTACACTGAAGGCACAAAGGAGAAGGGCCTGAAACCCTTTTCTGGAAGACTACAAAGAGAAGAGTTTTCAGAAACTCTTCATGTACTAAAAGAAGAAATCAAGGGAATGGAGGAGGGAGGTCATGCAGATCCCTATGATATTAAAATCCCCAGCATTAATTACAATTTGTGTGAGCATTCAGCCACAAAATCTGATCTACAACGTTGGAACATGCCTCCTTTCTTGTCAAGAGAAAGAGGAGGAAGAAGAATGACGGAAGAGGAGATCTCCCTGCTCCTTTTTCAAACTATGGAGGCCATCACAAAAAATCTGAATGATATAGAAAGGGAATATTGCAGAAGATTTCTAAAAGGGTTTGGAGATGAAGCAAGCCCTAGCTATTGTCATGAGGGGTGTGAGCATTCAACCACACATGTAGATCCACAACACAGTTCATTGCCCATATTCACTGCAAGGAGAATGGAGGAAGAAGATGAGGCCATTGGAGTAGCAGCGCTGCAACTCAAAGGTATGGCTCATGATGGGTGGTTTCAAAATTATATTTCTTTTTATCATGCAAATGTAAAAGCATATGATGAATTCACTAATGGATTGATGAAGAAAATTGATGAAAATCAATGTGAACCATCATGTATCAAACATCAAACACTTTGCATGCATTGGAGGGGACCATGCAACCAACTCCACTCCTTATTTCTAAATGGGATAAGAACATGTATGATGGATTGCTAACGGCAAGATCCCCATCTTATGTACGGCCCTCTTCCACTTGTGATGACATGGAGGTACCTCCTTCAAGAGATGACCAAGATCTAGGGTCTCTCATTGATGATGAGGCATTCTTACATATTGATGAAGAGGATGAGTAGGGAAGGAATACTAGCGATGTACCATTAGAAGAAGAAGAAGAGCAGAAGGATCGGCATGAGGAGATGATGAGCATTCACTCTTATCTATTTTAGAAATTTTCTGCTCAAGGGAAGGAGACTGCACTGTGCAGAGAAGAGAGGGACAAATCATTCGACTCAAACATGCAGTCCACTTCAGATTCTGATGTCTCATTACATGGAGGATATACACCTGGGAGGCCACTAGATCTAGATTTGGTGAGAGACATCTTTCCTCTTGGCTCACCATTCTTAGATTCCAAGGAGGTGATGAGTTTGGAGGATGGCTTTGGCATGGCGGATGTCAAAGTAGCAGGAAGAAGCATAAGGAAAGTTTCATATGCTAGATCACCAGCGTTGTCTCTTAGGAGGATTGATCCCTATTGCAGATCTCAACTTTTGGTAGAGTACTCCAAGATCTAGGTCCATGCATGATCCTTGATGACCCGGATGGAGATGACAGATACATGGTGGATGATGTGGTCATCTATTGTTACGGCAAAATCTTCTTGACTAGGACTTCTATTCTCAAGGATAAATTACTACATGCAGCACATGAGAACTTCTCTTCCATGCACTTTGATGCATATTTCCATTTGATGGAGGAGTTCACTTGGGAGGGCATCTAGCATAACATATTTCAGCATATGGAGAGATGCATAGTCCAGATGATGATGAAGAAGGGGTCACAACCACTTCCCTACACATTGGAGGTGAGGGAGAAATTCCAGTTGAGCCATTTCAGCTCAAGGTCTCAAGTACATGATGGAGGAGGTATAATATCACATTTTTTTATTGTACTTCTTTTCCCTATTTGAGAAACATGATGTTTCAAGGAGGATTGTTCCTTCTTGTATGATGTAAGATGATGTACTTGCAGCTACTTGTAGCATTGATTTTGGCTACCTTAATGGTGGTTTGTGGGGGAAGCCACATGAGTTTTGGTGTGCACCATTGACACTACTTTGTACTTTCATGTTTATATTTTGTAATATGATTTTGGTAGCAAACAAGTGGCTGGAAGAGCACTTGTTATTTTTTTATTTGATGCAGGCCAAGGATGCACTACGCTGGTTCCATGAGAGGAACTATGATTCACTCTCAGATTGTCATTTGGCAACTTGCTTTCATTGTATTCTGCTTCCATATATTGTTGATATGTTTATGTTCATGGGAAGTTTGGTTTGGAGAGTGGGCTATGAGTTGAAGGTGCCCATTGGGAGTATGATTCTCCCTACTTTACATGATGCATGTTTCAGGAGAAGAAATGGGCAGTCCACGATTGTCAAACTACATCTCTTTTCTTCATGTGGGAGAAGCCATTTGGAGAACTTCAGTTTTTGGACGAGGCACTTCATGGTTCATTTGTTTGGTCGGGTAGCTTGGGCCACTCCTAAAGGTCATAATACTTCAGCCCAAGTGTAGCAACAACCCCATACTTATCATAAATGGAGAGAGAAACCACTTGGGTGGGAGGATCCAATCTCTGTATGTAGCCCCAACACATTGTATGAACCGGGGGTTGAGGATATTTTGAGCTAACTAGATTGGCTCACTTCATTTTGATGATAGCATGGGTATGGAAGTCACTCATTGGGAATAATATTCCCCATGTTCATCATCACTCCTACCTTGAGGAGGCCATTGAGAAAAAAAGAGATCACCACTTGTACCTTCCATTTTCTCATGATGTGCACTTTGCTATCTTGCACTTGGAGGGAATCATTGGAGGGAAGATTCATTGAATATCATTTTCAGCCATGGTGGGATCCATTGATGAGGCCACAATAAGAGGAAAGGATAATTTTTTCTCTACCTGTAGTTGCTTGAGGACAAGCAACATTTTGAAGGGGGAGGACTGTAATATTCCTAATTAGCCCAAGCTAATAGGAATATTCAATTTCATTTTTATTTTCATGTTCATGAATAAAATTTTAAGGGAGGATCAATAAACTCCTAAAAACTATGTAATAAATCAATGCCCAATGTGAACAAGGCTAAATCAGGGCTGCTTTGATGAAACCCCTTATGTGTGTGTTGTGGCCAGCAACAACCCCCCTTTTTATTTAATATTAGTAATTATACTAAATAAATGGGGACCCTTAGTTAAAAAATCCAAAAAATCAATTAGTATTTGTTTCCCTTTTCAAATAAAACCTTCTATCATAACTTAGGGAAATTCCGTAGAAAATCCTTAAGAAACACTTAAGTTTATGATAGATTACAATAAAATCTTTCTTTGAGCAAAATAGCACATCCATCGCAAATGGTAGATATCTTTTGTAAAACTGAATCTTTTAAACTGCGACTTTGCGATATTGCGATAACGCGATCCCAAAAAGCCTATACGTTAAAATACTGGTTGCAAATCGCATATCGCAGAAAATTGTTAAAACGAATATTTTTATATGTGATATTTGCGATTTGAGATTTTGCGATTTGCGATTTTGCGATATTTACGATTTTACAATATTTTCGATTTGCGATTTTGCGATATTTGCGATTTTGCGATGTTTACGTTTTAAGAAAAATGTGATTTGCGATATTGCGATATTGCATAGCAAATCGCAGATCGCAATATCGAAAATTCTTAAAAGCTCATTTCCCAATGTAAATATTTTCATAAATCAATATCCGTTATGTGCTTTAAATGATTGAATTAATGAATGGATTGTCAATTATCAATAGAAAGGATTTTCTTTTGATTGAAAGGTTGTTTCCGTTAGAATAATATATTTCATCCGCCTTTTGCATTTAAAACTATCTCATCACCCTTCTCATGTCATTACTCTCACTTAAGTCGTAAAACCACAGGCGCGAAGGAGCAAAAGACTATACAAAGCGTTCACAGAGCATTATGGGTAAGAAAGAGAAGATTTCAAGTTCTGAAAACAAAGAAATGGCTTCACTATATGTGGATACTGCTTGCAATAAGGATGCCGGTATAACCACCTAGGAAGGAATGTATAATTTGCTTGAAGAAGAAAATCCCAGGGTGATGCAAGTTGCGGCTACTGCAGGATCAAGTAATTCATCTGAAGCAACCCTTAAAGACCTGGCTTGTTCATTTCTGCACCGGATAGCAGCAAGACCAAGAATTCTTCCATATTCAGACATGGTAAAATGGGTGTTGGACAGCACCGATATTTCAGACAGGCAATTTAGAACTCTAGATCAAGAGCTCATCGGGTCGTTCACTACGGAAAATTTGAGGCTGATGTATCATTTTCCGGAACCTCAGGCGACTTATAATAAACAATTTATGGAGAATTTTGCCGAAGAACATGCAAATTTGGCAGAATGCACAAGGGAATGGACCAAAAGAGATGAACCATTGAAGAAAAACAAACACGGTATGTACAGTACTGGTTCACTCACCTCTCCATATTGTTTTGCTGCTGCTATGTTATGCAGGCTTTTTGGAAAGCCTGATATAAATATGGTCTTACCTAAATGGCTTCCATTGTTAAATGTTGTTGTTAACGCTACTATTGTAGACTGGGCCAAAATATTATCTGACAATTTAGCCACTGCTATTTTCAATTACCGGTCTAAACGAATTGTTTCTCAGAGGATTTATCCTCCTTTTTATCTATCTGCTTATGTTATGGATGCTATCTGCTTTGTTTCTAAATTCCCTTTGATGGGTTGGCAATGGACAATTCAAGATCCTTTGCCTATTCATGTGTATCACAAGGAATTATGGGAATCCAAGTTTATTCCTCATTTTTACAATATTTTCCACAGCATAATGTTGCCTCTGCACAAAACATTGTATAATAAAGATGCTCCAAGGTTTTCCCCAGAAGCAGAAGTCGACATTCTCCCCGTCACACGATGGTTTGGGGAAGAATGGTTTACCTATGTAAGGGTTTTTGGAAGCTCTGCTTCTCCTCATGTTTTACCCTTATATGTTTCTGATAAACTTATAGCACGGGAAATTGCATACCAAACCTGTGGTCAAGGAGGTTTGACAAAGGATTTAAAAGATAAGAAGAAAGCCGTTTGGCCACAATTTCCCGTAGCTTGTGGAACATTTTCATTATTTGATATTGGACATGAATTCAAGGAAGTAAGCAATATTACATGCTTACAATTGTTTAAATTTGAGAAAAGGTTATTCGACCCTAATGAAGTTGTTAAAAATTTCACCACTGCAATCAAAGTAACGATATTTTCCGGAGAAGAGGATCCTTTCGATGATATATTCCTAGCAAAATCCACATTGAAAGAAATTCTACATTCAGCACAGATGCAGTTATCTCCAGAACAATTTCAAGAATTTAAGGTTTACAGAGAAAGAAGACTGACCACCATCCCTTTGGAAAATTTGCGTTTGGAACCCGCAAAGGAACCAACTCCTAGTGTTAGTATAAGTGGCAGCTCAGGTATAGATAAGTCTAATTCAAAATCTGAGAGAGATACTTCTGAACGTTCTAATAAGTATAATGAAGAGCAGAATATAAGTGAATAATTAGTGAAAGATACTGCTCAATCGAAAGAACTTTCACAACAGAAAATTTTGACTTCTCAGCAGATAACTCCTCCTCCTACCAATGTACAGCAACAGTCAGTCACAATTGAATTAGACAAAGAATGGGAAAGCTTTAATCAATTGCTTAATGTGGAAGGACAGAATATAGAGACTCCTGTACAGACAACAAAAGTTTTGAGCACAGGAATAAGTGGCACAGTCACAGAAACTGAGCATATACCTGTCACTCCCTCTTCTGAAATTGTACTTAATGTAGAGGACATTCCTCCTCTAGATGTATTCTACAGCCCGAAGTATAAAGCAGTAGTGAAGAAGCAAAGGAAAAAGAGAAAATTAGAAGGTGCAATTGCTACTGAAGCAGAACAATTAGATGTCTTATGGAAGGATCCTACTACAGATCCTACTGATAATATTTCCAAGTTATCTCAGATTACAGGGGCATATGCTTCCGCAGCTATTGACAAAGCATTTGAGGTACAACTCTTATTAAATGAAAAAGAAGAACATATACAAGTTCTGCAACAGCAATTGCAACAGGCACACACCAATAATGAAGCACATATGAAACTTGAAAAGTTACAACAACAACTTCAAGAAATGCAAATTGGAAATCAAAAAAGTTTGGCTGATAAAGAGAAACAAATACAGATTATCCAAGATCAGCATAAATATGATCCTAAGCTTCCAGAGTTTATTTCAGAAACTATTTCTTTAAACAATCAACTACTGCAACAAGAAGAAGTATTATGCCAGAAAATCTTGCAATGGAACTCTTTTTGTCAAGAAAGTGATAAGAGCACTGATAATGTCGTACATTTACGAAATGATTATGATCCAATTAATGAAAAAGTTACTGATTATTTGGTATGGCAAAAGAGAGAAGAATGAAGAAAAGATGGTGCACCAATTATTAATGAAAACCACAAAGAAATACTTTTCAATAACTGGGATGCACAAATCAGAGAGGCAGAGAAAGCAGCAGAGGAGTCAGCTACAACAGCAAATAGTCTTACTGATTGTGTAAATGAGAATTTTCACAAAGCAAATTTGATTTCAGAAACTGTTCCGGGATATCTTCCACAGGTGCATCAATTGCAAACAGAATGGAAACAAAAGGCGGAAGAAAAAGAAAAATCAATTCAAGGATTGACAAGATTAAACTGGGATTCTTACTGGACATATCTAGTGAAACCACACAGTCAACGCAGTGCGCTTAATTGCATCATAAATTATGCTGAGAAGATTTCGCCTACACTTTCCGATTCTGTCTTTTCAGGACAGTTGAAATCTGAAGTTGGCCAACCACCTCTTCTCAAAACAATGCTGGATGCCTGCAAGTTTAAAGATCAAGTTCATAAGTAGTTAGTTAATAGTCTTTATTTTTAGATTTAGTTTTAGTTTTACTATATTTTTGCCTAGGAAAAGGACGGTCATTTAAACCGAATCCTTAATTTTTGTAATAAACTATTTTTAGATTTAGCTAAGTAGTATTTAAACCCTTCTCATGCATTTAGAGAAGGGTCCTAGATTATTATATTTTTGACTTGGAGATTACATTTCTGTACTCCACTGACTTTTATATTTTATAAAGGATCACATCTGGTGATTTTATGCGGAATTATCTTTAAAGTGTTGCATTTCTATACCTTGGATTTGATTTTGCATCAGAATTACTGGATTAGAGTATCAGATTTCATTTGAAAGCTTTCAAGATGGATAAGGTATTTTTATCTATTCACTGTTGATTTCTTTTGTCATATGATATTCGTTTTAAAATTTGCTATCATTTATATATATTTGGTTTTCACAACGTTTCTTTATATATCATTTTTTAGTATAATTGAAATGTTATCTTTCATAAGTATATGTAGATGATATACTATGATGAATACAATATGCTAATATAACTCTGTTTAATTTCTTAAACAGAGTTATCTTTATTTGTTTCTGCACATTTCGATTAAACGATAATACATTTTTATGGTTATTGTTCAAACGGAATAATCTGAAGTTGTATTCACATATGATTTCCCGGGTTAGTTTTAGAATTTCTTTATCAGTATTTAGTTTAAATTAGATAGTTTTATTTCAGTCAATTTATTCTCACTTTCACTCATCCAAATCAACCCATCACCAACCCATTAGTTATAAGGAAACTGGTCCTTTCAATCCAGTCGAAGCCACCATACCAAACGGATAAGGAGCTGTCCTAAGGTCCCGACCGGGTGGTTTTCCCCAATGTTTGAAGCAGAGATTTTCTAGGCTTCAACATTTTTGGTGCTAGAAGGAGGGCCTGAGCTATGAATGGCAAGTGAATCTTTATCCACAGGCCATTCTGAGAGAAAAACACCCTCATTAACTTCTTCAATTTCTTCTGAATTACAAAATCCTATAGAAGGAATTGAGAAGAATATTCAGACACCCACTACCAAAATCTCAAAACAATCAGACAATCAAAATCCTGAGTCTCCTGAAGTACAAGATTTAATTCATAAATTGAAAGGATTCTCATTATCTCTAGAAGAATCTGAAATATCTGAAGGTAGTGTAAGCTCAAAATTTGTTCCTTCAAAACCTCTTACTAGGCTTCAAAGTGAAAAACTTGGTATTTCTCCGAAAGAATTCCCTTTACCTAGTAGAGTCAAGACAAGAAGAACTCAATCGGAATCAGTAAGTGATATAAGTTCTTCATCTCATATTCAATCACCTGTTTCCAAAACCCCAGCTCAACAAAGTGCAGTTGTTCCCACATCATCTGCTCAATTATCATCAATCTCAACATCATCTATTCTAACAACTTCTGTTCAGACACTACCAGTCTCTAATACTTCTCCAACAGTTGTTACAATAATGGCTAGACCATGGGCTACTCCAGGGGCTGTCAACATGCCTGCACCTTTACATGATTTACCTGACAATCCTGGAAAATGGCTTCCAAAGTTCAGTCTAGATCTTAACATTCAAGCTGAAGAACACATCAATAATTTTATGCTGGCTGTAAATTTGAATGGAGTTGTAGAAGAAGATGTTGTAGTCAGACTATTCCCTTATACTCTTCAAGGGGCAGCAGGATCCTGGTACTTTTAATTACCTTCAGGATCCATAACAAGTTGGGCTATTTTTGTAGATCATTTTTTAACCAAATTTGGAGATGACAGATCAATAGCTACTTTAATCAACGATCTCTCAAATTTGAAGACAGAACCCAAGGAGCCCATTAAAGATTTCAACGCTAGATTCAACAAACTCTTGAACAAAATCCACACAGATTCAAGGCCTAGTGAATAGGTCAGAAGTGAATGGTACATAACCTCTTTACCCTCAAACATAGAAATTTTTGTAGATAGAGCCGCAAAACCTACGTTAGCCGAGAATATGAAAGAAGCTATTGCAGTAAAGAAACGAATTATTTCTCTAGAAAAGAAAAATGCTATTGAGGAAAGGAAATCCAAGAAAGTCAACTTCAAAGATGATTTGAGGAAAAAGGCCAAAGACCCATACGACATGGAAGGTTTACAGAAAGTTATTAAAACCATGTCAAATGAAATGGTTGAAATAAAAAAACAAGTAGCTGAAACTTCTACCAAAAAACCATTCCGATATTTCAAAAGAAATCAACTTGAATCTAAACCTCCCAATTCAATCTCTAATGCAAAATTAGAAGAGGAAAAAGAAGAAGATACTCCTCCAGTATCAGAAGAGGAAGATGAAAATGAAGAAATAACTGAATTGCATGGAATGTGGGATTTTATTCTCCCTAATTCTGATAGTGAGGTAGAACAAGAAGCTATGCCTGTAAGTACTAGGATTAAATCTACATCGGAACCTATACAAACAGTTCCTAAAAAGAAAATTACAACTCCAAGTACCAAAGACAAATCCCCTGCAAAGAAAACTTCTCTATTACCTACTCAAAATCAGCCATCTTCTTCTAATCCTCCTACATCGACAACAAAGACTTTAGTGGTATCAGATCCTATGGAGTATAACATTGTTGAAGACATGAAAAAGATTAAAGCCAACATTTCCTTACATGAACTCAGCAAACTAAAACACCAACAGAAGTTGCTATTAAAAGAATTAAATGCTACACCAATTTCTCCTTTACCAAGTGGTGTAGTTACAAAAGTAGCTAAAGGAACTGGTAAGCCACTAGACAAAGTAGATGCTACTGATATTGTGCTCATTGGAGAAAGATCAAATTCTCAGACTCCTCCTTTTCTTTTGACTTATGAAATGTACAATAAAAATCTGCATAATTGTCTAATTGATTCTGGAGCATCCTCTAATATAATGCCTACTTCTGTTTGTGCCAAATTGAATATTGAACCACAGAAATTGGCAATTCATATTATTCAATTGGATCGCTCTAAAGTTCAAGTTGTAGGAGAAATCAATTCAGTTACTATCAGACTAGCTTCCGATCCTAGGATTGTCCAAAGAATTGATATTTTGATTGTAGATATTCCTGAATTCTATGGATTAGTCTTAAGCAGGGACTGGTCTACAAAACTTAATGGATATATCGCAACTGATTATTCACATATGTGGCTTCCCTACAAAGGGAAACCAAATCAAATCAAATTTGAACGAGAAAAACATATGATGCACACTATCACTGAATTTGAACAATCTAATGAACCTGTGGCTTTCAACAACAATATTCTTGGAGGTTATTCTGCTGAGTTGTTCCTTGGGAACTTCAAAGCACCACAATCACCCTTTTCTGTAAATACTTTTGTTTCTCAAATAAAAAAAAATTCACAATCTGATTCTTCCAGAATTGTAAATATTTATGATTTAATTGTAGATAAGCCAATAGATAAATATTTATTTTGGTCATTATATTTTGATGGATCAAAGTCTAGTGATGGAGTTGGAGCATGATGCATCTTAATTGATCCAGATGGAGAGAAAACCATGCTATCATGTAGGTAATAATTTGAGTGTACAAACAATACTGCAGAATATGAAGTCTTGATTCAAGGGCTTTATAAAGCTATAGGGTTAGATGTTAAATACTTGAAAGTCTTTGGTGATTCTGAAATTGTCATAAAACAAGTTAGGAATACTATCCATTGCCTTTCAAGACATCTTAAACACTATCAAACCCTAATGCAAGATCTTACCACTCATTTTTTAGCATTCAATATTTCTTCTATTCCTAGGAATCAAAATACATCAGCTGATTTGTTAGCGAATGTTGCATCCAAACTCCTTCCTGCTGAAGATTGCAGTCCTGATAGATTTTCAGTAGAATTGATTTTTCACCCATCTGTTCCAGATAATATCACAAATTGGAGAGTATTTTACCATGATCAAGATATTTTAAATTTCATGACTTCAGAGAAATCATATGATGAAAAAATTATTGATGAGGATGATCATGATTTACAAATTGCCTCAAAAGGTAATGAAAATCCCATTCCGAAATCTGTTGTTAAATTAGAGGACTTATATGATATTAAAGACAGATTCAAGAAAGTCACTAATGATAAACTTCAAAGTTCCACTTTGAAGTTCGAATTAGTAAATCTTGGTTCTGACTCTAATCCTCAAAATGTTAATTTAGGACTCAATTTAACTCCAGAGGAAAGGAATGCTTTCATTAAACTTCTGAGTAGGTATAAAAATATCTTTGCTTGGAATTATGCGGATTTAAAGACCTATGATACTTCTGTTATTCAACACACAATTCCAATGTTGCCTAATTTTAAACCTGTTCAACAGAAGTTAAGAAAGATTCATCCAAATCTCGAAGGTCAAATCAAATCAGAACTTAATAAACTTTTAAAAGCCAAAATCATTTTTCCTGTAAGGCATTCCAATTGGGTTTCCAATATGGTACCTGTAAGGAAGAAAAATGGTGATATAAGAATCTATATTGATTTTAGAAATTTAAACAAGGCATGTTTAAAAGATAATTTCCCATTGCCAACCATGGAACAGATACTTCAAAAGGTAGCTGGTTCTGAACTCATGTCCTTTCTTGATGGATTTTCAGGCTACAATTAAGTTTTAGTTCATCCAGATGACAGATTGAAAACAACTTTCAGAACCAAATGGGGAACCTATGCTTATCAAAAAATGCCTTTTGGTCTAATAAATGCAGAAGCAACTTTCCAAAGAGCCATGGACATAGCATTTAAAGGTCTGATCAATAAATCAGTTGTTGTTTATCTTGATGACATAACAGTATTTTCAAAAAAGAGAGCCAATCATCTACATGATCTAAAACAAATATTTGAAAGATGTAGAAGGTTTGGTATTTCCTTAAATCTAAAGAAATCTTTCTTTGCTTTGGATGAAGGAAAAATTTTAGGATTTGTTGTGTCAAAAGATGGTATATATATTGATCCAGATAGAGTGAAAGAAATTTCTGATATTTCTTTACCTCATAAAAAAAAATCCATGCAATCATTTCTTGGGCAAATCAATTTTGTAAAAAGATTCATTCCTGATTTTTCTCCAATTGTTTTACCTATGCAAAATATGATCAAGAAAAACTCAGTATTCAAATGGGGGCATAAAGAAAAAGAAGCCTTTGAGGCAATCGAACAAGCGATCATTAATGCACCAGCATTGAATACCCCTGATTTTTCTAAAGATTTTACTTTGTATACTTTGGCCACCGAAACATCCTATGCTGCTGTTTGAACATAGCTCAATGATCAGAAAATTGAAGCACCAATTTCTTTCTTTAGCTCAAATCTGCAAGGAGCTGAGCTGAATTATTCCAATGTTGAAAAACAAGCCTTTGCTTTGTTTAAATCAATCAAACATTTCAGACCTTTTCTCTTGAAAACACATACAAAAATCATTGTCCCATTATCTGCAGTGAGACAATTATTAATTCAAAAAGAAGTAGGAGAAAAGAGAGCTAACTGGGTAACAGCTTTGCAAGAATATGATATTGATATTAAACCTGATAAGATTGTTAGAGGACAAGGTTTTTGCAGATTATTGGTAGGAGCTCATAACATACCAGAAAATCAAGATTCAAATAAAGATATTCAAGTAAGTCAGATAAGTGTTATAGATTCTGAATCTCAGTATGCTGATCTCATATATTACTTGAAAAATGGGTATGCTCCTTCTAATCTCAGCTATAAGAGAAAACGTTCTTTAAGATTTAAGGCTATTAAATATAAGATCATTGATAATGTGTTATTCAGAAATAATTATGATTCAATCCTATTAAGATGTCTTGAAAAGACTGAAGATGAAAAGGTGTTGCAGGAATTGCATGATGGACCAGTAGGAGGTCATTTTGGAGGTGATACCACAGCTCACAGAATAATTCATGCTGGTTATTACTGGCCTACCCTTTTTAAAGATACACATGATTATGTAAAGAAGTGTAAATTTTGTCAAACTGCTAGTGGAAGACAAAAGAAACCAACTTTTCCTTTGCAACCGGTAAATATTGAGCAACTATTTGAGCAATGGGGGCTTGACATTATTGGTGAGATAGTACCTCATTCTTCCAAACAGCACAAATACATCCTTATAGCAACAGATTACTTTACAAAATGGGTAGAAGCAATCCCTTTGAAGGTAGCCAATTCTGATACAATTATTGATTTCATAGATCAATTCATCATAACCAGGTTTGGTGTACCTAACACTCTTGTCTTTGATAATGCATCTTATTTTTCTGGAAACAGTATAATGGAATTTGTAGTCAAAAGAGGTTTTAAATTGAAATATTCAGCAAATTATTATCCACAAGGTAATGGTTTGGTTGAATCCACTAACAAAAATCTTATCAAAATCATTAAAAGGACCATTGATCAAAATCAAAAGAATTGGCACAAGTCTTTAATCTTTGCACTATGGGTTGATCGTATTACTGAAAAAGCTTCAATAGGAACTTCACCTTTCAATTTAGTTTATGGAAAAGAAGTTGTGATACCATCAAATTTAGCTCTTCCATCATTAGCCCTAGTGCAATTTATTGAAGAAAATCCTTCTTCATCCATTCAATTGAGATATGATCAAATCCTTAAATTAGAAGAAGATAGAAATAAAGCAAAAATTATTCATGAAAAACATGAACAGCTTGTAAAATCTTCTTTTGATGCAAGTTCTACCGGCTCAAAGATTTTGTCAATTGGTGATCTTGTTCTGAAATGGGATAAATCACACGAAGAAAAAGGTAAGCATACCAAGTTTCATAAAATGTGGCTTGGACCATTTCAGATTGCTGAAAAGATAGGCTCAAATACATTCATACTTCAAGATTTAATAGGAAAGAGAGAATCTCTTCCTGTAAATGGGCTTGTCTTAAAGAAATTCTTTTCATAAGGAGGTAACCCCTTCTTAATTGTACATATTCATTTCTACAAAGTTTTTAGTTTTTTTTGCAAATAAAGGTTGTTAATAAGTCTCTAATTGACTGTTTACTATTTAGAAAATTTCTTAGGAAAAATATTATAAATATTTATTTTGTGTAAATGAGAATTTTTAAAGAGATGATCACAATTTTTGGATAGTTTAAAATAAAATGTTAAACTTTCAAAGATTATTCCAATCATTTGCATGATCTTTTGAAAACTTGAGGAGAATGTAAATCATTATAAGTTTATTGAGCAGAGAAAGGTTATCTATAAAAGTAAATATTTTTCGAAGTCTTGGTACTCAAGAAACTCTGAAAATTGTCATCCATTGATTCTTAAGGATAAAACTATTTCACCCCATCCATTTAAGTGGTGATTTTTTAGAATGTAATTCTGAGAAATTATATGAAAATTTAAGAGATAAGAGGTCTCATTATGAGTCGACTTACCATGTTCATAAGAAGTAATGAAACTGACATTACCAATACTGCATATCAAAACAGGGTAATGGATTATCAATATAAGACAAGGGGTCTCATCACGAGCCAGCTTGTTCAGTTTAATTACAACTAGTGAATGGCATTGTTATTAACTGGCTACCAAACCAGAACAATGGCTCTTAAAAAAATAAAAAATAAGTAAAAGACAAAAATATGAGATAATATGTCTTATGAATTTATCTTTTAAAAAGTCATAATTTTAGTTGGATGGGACAATTAATGGTTAATGGTTTAAAGGTAACCCTGTCGAGACTATGAACGTTTGCAGGTAGCAGAGGCAATACCTATGACAATAGAGTATATTATAAAACCAAACTTGGAGAAATACACTTACTTCATTATTAACACTGATCAAAGCTTGAGATAACCCAAAAGTGTTTTTGTTCTTAAGAAATTAGAAAGAAATTGTGAATGATTTTTATTTTACTTTTTCACAGTTGGATTTTATTTGAAATATCCTAAGATAGTTTTCATTATCTTTAAAAATCTTTACTTACTAGAAATATAGTGTTCATTTTATTTTTTCAGAGATAATTGTTTCTTTCAGTGAATTGCCAATTGTTGTGGCCAGCAACAACCCCCCTTTTTATTTAATATTAGTAATTATACTAAATAAATGGGGACCCTTAGTTAAAAAATCCAAGAAATCAATTAGTATTTGTTTCCCTTTTCAAATAAAACCTTCTATCATAACTTAGGGAAATTTCGTAGAAAATCCTTAAGAAACACTTAAGTTTATGATAGATTACAATAAAATCTTTCTTTGAGCGAAATAGCGCATCCATCACAAATGGTAGATATCTTTTGTAAAACTGAATCTTTTAAACTGCGACTTTGTGATATTGCGATAACGCGATCCCAAAAAGCCTATACGTTAAAATACTGGTCACAAATCGCATATCGCAGGAAATTGTTAAAACGAATATTTTTTAATGTGATATTTGCGATTTGCGATTTTGTGATATTTGCGATTTTGCGATGTTTACGTTTTGAGAAAAATGCGATTTGCGATATTTCGATATTGCGATATTGCATAGAAAATCGCAGATTTCAATATCGCAAATTCTTAAAAGCTCGTTGCCCAATATAAATCTTTTCATAAATCAATATCCGTTATGTGCTTTAAATGATTGAATTAATGAATGGATTGTCAATTATCAATAGAAAGGATTTTGTTTTGATTGAAAGATTGTTTCCATTAGAATAATATATTTCATCCACCTTTTGCATTTAAAACTATCTCATCACCCTTCTCATGTCATTACTCTCACTTAACTCGTAAAACCACAGGCGCGAAGGAGAAAAAGACTATACAAAGCGTTCACAGAGCATTATGGGTAAGAAAGAGAAGATTTCAAGTTCTGAAAACAAAGAAATGGCTTCACTGTATGCAGATACTGCTTGCCATAAGGATGCCGGTATAACCACCTAGGAAGGAATGTATAATTTGCTTGAAGAAGAAAATCCCAGGGTGATGCAAGTTGCGGCTACTGCAGGATCAAGTAATTCATCTGAAGCAACCCTTAAAGACCTGGCTTCTTCAATTCTGCACCGGATAGAAGAAAGAACAATAATTCTTTCGTATTCATACATGGTAAAATGGGTGTTGGACAACACCGATATTTCAGACAGGCAATTTTGAACTCTAGATCAAGAGCTCATCGGGTCATTCACTACGGAAAATTTGAGGCTGATGTATCATTTGCCGGAACCTCAGGCGACTTATAATAAACAATTTATGGAGAATTTTGCCAAAGAAAATGCAAATTTGGTGGAATGCACAAGGGAATGGACCAAAAGAGATGAACCATTGAAGAAAAACAAACACGGTATGTATAGTACTGGTTCACTCACCTCTCCATATTGTTTTGCTGCTGCTATGTTATGCAGGCTTTTTGGAAAGCCTGATATAAATATGGTCTTACCTGAATGGCTTCCATTGTTAAATGCTGCTGTTAACGCTACTATTGTAGACTGGGCCAAAATATTATCTGACAATTTAGCCACTACTATTTTCAATTACCGGTCTAAACGAATTGTTTCTCAGAGGATTTATCCTCCTTTTTATCTATTTGCTTATGTTATGGACGTTTTCTGCTTTGTTTCTAAATTCCCTTTGATGGGTTGGCAATGGACGATTCAATATCCTTTGCCTATTCATGTGTATCACAAGGAATTGTGGGAATCCAAGTTTATTCCTCATTTTTACAAGATTTTCCACGGCATAATGTTGCCTCTGCACAAAACATTGTATAATAAAGATGCTCCAAGGTTTTCCCCTGAAGCACAAGTCGAAATTCTCCCTGTCGCACGATGGTTTGGGGAAGAGTGGTTTACCTATGTGAGGGTTTTTGGAAGCTCTGATTCTCCTCATGTTTTAACCTTATATGTTTCTGATAAACTTATAGCTCGGGAAATTGCATACCAAACCTCTGGTGAAGGAGGTTTGACAAAGGAATTAAGGGATAAGAAGAAGGCCATTTGGCCACAATTTCCTGTAGCTTGTGGGACATTTTCATTGTTTGATGTTGGACATGCATTCAAGGAAGTAAGCAATATTACATGCTTACAATTGTTTAAATTTGAAAAAAGGTTATTCGACCCTAATGAAGTTGCTAAAAATTTCACCACTGCAATCAAAGTAAGGATATTTTCCGGAGAAGAGGACCCTTTCGATGATATATTCCTAGGAAAATCCACACTGAAAGAAATTCTACATTCAGCACAGATGCAGTTATCTCCAGAAAAATTTCAAGAATTTAAAGTTTACAGAGAAAGAAGACTAACTACTATCCCTTTGGAAAATTTACGCTTGGAACCCGCAAGGGAACCAACTCCTAGTGTCAGTCTCAACGGCAGTTCAGGTAGAGATAAGTCTAAGTAAAAATCTGAAAGAGAGACTTCTGAACGTTCTAATAAGTCTAATGAAGAGCAGGATAGAAATGAATAATTAGTGAAAGATACTGCTCAATCGAAAGAACTTTCACAATAGCAAATTTTGACTTCTCAGCAGATAAATCATCCTCCTACCAATGTACAACAACAGTTAGTCACAATTGAATTAGACAAAGAATGGGAAAGCTTTAATGAAATACTTAATGTTGAAACACAGATTACACAGACCCCTGTACAAACAACAAAAGTTTTAAGCATAGGAATAAGCGGTAATGTGACAAATACAGAGCATATACCTGTCACTCCCTCTTCTGAAATTATACTTAATGTAGAGGACATTCCTCCTCTAGATGTATTCTACAGCCCGAAGTATAAAGCAGTAGTGAAGAAGCAAAGGAAAAAGAGAAAATTAGAAGGTGCAATTTCTACTGAAGCAGAACAATTAGGTGTTTTGTGGAAGGATCCTACCACAGAGCCTACTGATAATCTTGCTAATTTATCTCAGATTATGGGGGCTTATGCTTCCGCAACTATTGACAAAGCATTTGAGATACAACTCTTATTAAATGAAAAAGAAGAATAGATACAAGTTCTGCAACAGCAATTGCAACAGGTACAGGCCAATAATGAAGCACAGATGAAACTTGAAAAGTTACAGCAACAACTTCAAGAAATGAAAATTGGATATCAAAAAAGTTTGGCTGATAAAGAGAAACAAATACAGATTATCCAAGATTAGCACAAAGATGATCCTAAGCTTCCAGAGTTTATTTCAGAAACTATTTCTTTAAACAATCAACTACTGCAACAAGAAGAAGTATTATGCCAAAAAATCTTGCAATGGAATTCTTTTTGTCAAGAAAGTGATAAGATCACTAATCATGTCGTAGATTTACGAAATGATTATGATTTAATTAATGAAAAAGTTATTGATTATTTGGTATGGCAAAAAACAGAGGAAGGAAGAAAAGCTAGTGCACCAATTATTAATGAAAACCATAAAGAAATACTTTTCAATGACTGGGATGCACAAATCAGAGGGGCAGAGAAAGCAGCAGAAGAATCAGCTACAGCAGCAAGTAGTCTTACTGATTTTGTAAATGAGAATTTGCACAAAGAAAATCTGATTTCAGAAACTGTTCCGGGATATCTTCCATAGGCGCATCAATTGCAAACAGAATGGACACAAAAGGCGGAAGAAAAAGCAAAATCAATCCAAGGATTGACAAGATTAAACTGGGATTCTTACTGGACATATTTAGTGAAACCACACAGTCAACACAATGTTCTTAATTGCATCATTAGTTCTGCTGAGAAGATTGCGCCTACACTTTTCGATTCTGTCTTTTCAGGACAGTTGAAATCTGAAGTCGGCCAACCACCTCTTCTCAAAACAATGTTGGATGCTTGCAAGTTTAAATATCAAGTTCATAAGTAGTTACTTAATAGTCTTTATTTTTAGATAGTTTTAGTTTTACTGTATTTTTTCCTAGGAAAAGGACGGTCATTTAAACCAAATCCTTAATTTTTGTAATAAACTATTTTTAGATTTAGCTAGTAGTATTTAAACCCTTCTCATGCATTTAGAGAAGGGTCCTGAATTATAATATTTTGGACTTGGAGATTACATTTCTATACTCCACTGGCTCTTATATTTTATAAAGGATCACATCTGGTGATTTTATGCAGAATTATCTTTAAAGTGTTGCATTTTTGTACCTTGGATTTGATTTCGCATCAGAATTACTGGAAAGCTTTCAAGATGGATAAGGTATTTCTATCTGTTCACTATTGATTTCTTTTGTCTTATGATATTCGTTTTAGAATTTGCTATCATTTATATACATTTGGTTTTAACAACGTGTCTTTATATATCATTTTTGAGTATAATTGAAATGTTATCTTTCATAAGTATATGTAGATGATATACTATGATGAATACAATATGCTAATATAACTCTGTTTAATTTCTTAAACAGAGTTATCTTTATTTGTTTATGCACATTTTGATTAAATAATAATACATTTTTATGGTTATTGTTCAAACGGAATAATCTGAAGTTGTATTCACATATGATTGCCCGGATTAGTTTTTTTTTAGAATTTCTTTATCATTATTTAGTTTAAATTAGATAATTTTATTTCAGTCAATTTAGTCTCACTTTCACTCATCCAAATCAACCCATCACCAACCCATTAGTTATAAGGAAACTGGTCCTTTCAATCCAGTTGGAGCCACCATACCAAACGGAGAAGGAGCTGTCCTAAGGTCCCGACCGGGTGGTTTTCCCCAATTTTTGAAGCAGAGATTTTCTAGGCTTCAACAGTGTGAAAAGGGTTTGTGACAATTGACTAGGTCAATAAGACCTTATCTACAGTGTTGTCTAAGTGCAATGCACCTCCTAAATACTCGGCATAGATCTAGAAGGTGGATGTACATGTGAAAGGAGCTAAACCTTTGAGATGGTTTAAGGTTTTGCAAGACTTTCATCCTATAAAAGAAAGAGGAGAGAAGTAAGAGAGGGTTGTTTAAGATATTCAGAAATTAGTCTCCTTAGACTAATTTTAATTCTCTAGGCTGTTTAGCCTGAGAATAGTGCTACTTAGCACTGGGTGTTCCCGGGCGGGAATCCCACCCCTTTCCGTAGAGTAGCTCTTAGAAGAGTTTTGCATTTCTCATCCACTATCTGGAAATTGGACAAGCTTCTACTTCCAACTACAATGCAGGTCCTATTGAGGGTTTGACTACTTTTGTAAGCTGTAGCAAGTGGAGCTCTAGATCTATTCAGATCTAGACTGTTTTGGAGAGTCTCTTCTCATGGAGTGTGTCTTTTAACCTCTTGGAAGAGTGCCTCTCCTGTTGGAGCATAATTTCAGATCTTGGCATCAGGACATATCATATTCCATATCCTACTACACAGTTACCCTTCCTAAACTTCGCAGTTACCCTTCCAAAACTGCTCAATCTACAAGGAAGAAGTTGCAGGGTGATTCAGCTATCTCTTGGGAGAGAGATGTCCGGTGTTGGGAATCTTTCCTCGCCGTGGTGATCCATGGATTGGCCAACCAATCCATGTACCTTCCAGATCTGATCTATTCATACATGTATTTACTTTAGAAATTCTACAGAAATCTACAGATCTGTTGCATAATATTTCAGATCTACTCCATATGCTTCATGATCTGTTGAAAACCCCAAGGGGGTATGTAAAATAGGGACAATATAGTGTATAGATCTCATATAGATCTAATCATTTGTAAAATTATATTTCCTAGATATTATTTGTAACCTAAAACTACTATATGCTTCAAAAAATAACGCTGTCAAGGTTTTACAGTGAAATACAATTGTTGCAACACCTGTTTTAGAGGGATCTTCTCATACAAGTCTTAATTTTCTCTCTTATAATATATGAGTAGTGTTTTTTAACTGATTTCATGATTTTATTAACCTATTAAAATTAATAACTTCAGAAAATCATGCTGCCTGAGCTTCAGTAAATTTCTGCATACATTAAGTCATGGGAAATCAGGGTTTTCTAGCCTAGTCGGGAATGGAGGAATTGTTTAACATAGCTAGGAGCATTGTTTTGAGCTGAAATTTGGTAGTAGACTCCTCTTAGCCTAAGCTATCAGATCCATCCATCTCCCCTGCTTAGTTGTACGCACATATCTTAAATTTAGCGTTTTAGGGCTAAAATAGCTGCTTTTCCCCACTTTTTGGCTTATAAATCACTGTATAAAGTTGCTGATGCACATAATATTGAAGGATAAGTGGTTTTAAATATTTTATCAAACACATAGCTGCCTCTCCAGCTCTATAATACCTTAAGGTATTCTATTTGTTGTAGAAAATTCTAGATTTGGAATATTACACCTTGAAATGATGGTAGGGATGATAAAGGGATGTTCTCCATAGAGGCCTTGTCCCATGTTACTAATGTTTGGAATTAAAAACTAATAGAGCTAAAAACTTTAATTTTCTCTTCCCCCATGGTTGATTCTTCCGAATAGGATGAACTGGTCTCGAAGTGTACTAGAGATTGAAAAATAGAAGGATCAGGTTGTTCCAGGATCAATTTTTTAACAATACTACCACTGTCCAATTGATGATAAAATAAATTTTGTTCCTAAGGTTCCTGATGATCCCCATGGGTCTCTCCATGTCCTTCAATTCTCAAATCCTGATCAATAATTCTCCACTGTTGTTTTGAATCTGGAGTTTTGATATTAGGAGTAGATATGCTTTTCAAAGGATGGTGAGGTCCAACCACTAAAGACACCGATGGTACAAGCCTTGATATGATAGCTACATTCTGTGGTCCTGTCTTCCTATTATCTTTGTATGACATGGATTGTTCCTTCTCTACCCTTGAAATCAGATCTCCAAAGAATTTTTTCCTTCCCAAATTTGCACCCTTCTTTTCCTTCTTTCCTGTAGTTAGTAGAGTGGGGGGGTGTTTTTAGATGTTGATGTTTTCCTACCGGCACACATGGGCTATATGCGTATCAATTCATCCTATAAGTTCTTCAGTTTCTACATTAGTGAGCCCGCTCAAGCTTTTTAGAGCGATGCACAGGTTCTTAGCTCTCGTCTTACTTCCCAATGATTGTATAGCTGAAGGCACCCTAAAAAAACACCCAAAATTCAATTCCTAAGTGTCGCAGCAAGACACTGGCAAGCCCGCTCAAGCGTTTTAGAGCGATGCACAGGTTCTTACCTCTCGTCTTACTGCTTGACAATTGTGTTGTTGGAGACACTCTATAAAAACACACAGAAATTGCACTTCTTAAAAACAACTTTGATTGGTTGGATCATCACTGCCGTCCCCGAAAATGGCGCCAAAATTTTGGACTATATAAATCACTTATTAAATGACTGAACAACACACATTTAATTATCAATCTAGAGACTTATGTTTATTCCAATGACAGTTGCACTGTTTGTGCCGATACACCAACCATAAGTAATCTCAAAGAAAAGAAATCGTTGTTGAAGTAAAATTCTAGAAATAAATCACTCATGAAGAAATAAAAGAATCCACAAGATCGAAATCACACTTCAATTGATCTCTCTAGCTTTCCACATAATAAGTACCCAGATGGTGTCTCTATTATCACATGTGTAACAACATATAAAGTATATAAATCGAAGCAGATATATTCTTAGTTGAACAGCAACAAAAACACTCTAATGATACATAAACTGAATTACAATTACGTACACGCAGCTACTTTAATCACTACAATCCATACTAAGAAGGAGGGCCCTTCCTCCCTAGTAGGGCGTAGGTAGAGAAGGAACTTTAACTGAAGCTAAATAGAATCACACATGTCACAGTAATAACAAGATGATCTATATTAATCTGAACACAATTACAGAGCCAAAACAACATTGTTCTCCGCTAAGCTCTCAACCTCTAGGGCTGAGAGATATATAGTGGTTACATCAGAAAATCTAGGAATAGATCAGTCATGACAATTCTCATGCTGATCGACATAGAACTCATACAGTTATAGTGACTCCCTAATATATTTTTGAGTAGAAATTAAAAATATTACAATCATAACTTCCCTTATGTTGTTATCCCAAAAATACAATTTGTTGGGGTTCCCATGTTTTGGCCAAGTTGGCAAGACCAAAAGATGAGACAACATAAAACCACTTTCAGACCTTAGAATTTATCCCTCCTAGGTCCAGAGAGGGATCTCTCTATATGAGTCAAAGTGTATGTCTTTGAGGCTCTGAGTTATGATTTTAGGCTAGTTATATGCACGGGGTTTGTTTGTTTGTTTATGTTTGGTTATTGAGAATCAGGAAAGAAGGGTCCAATATAAGACAAGGATGAGCAAAGAGGAAATTAGACAAAGGTAGATAACTCAGAGAACATCAATTCGATTGGGCAATGGAGTCAAGAGAGAATTTACTTGTGTTCAATGTGCAAGCTTTCAATTGGGCTAGTCATCCAGAGCATTTGGATCTTAAAGATGATATTTAGGATGGGACATTAAGGACTGAAAATCAAAGGAGAAGAACCATCCAATTATATCTATAGATCAGGTCAGAGGTCATTTAACTCGAAACCTGCTTGGAAAAAATCAGAGGCAATACAAGGGATCTTAGAAAGGCTTAATTGGGATGGAAAGATCGTAGTGAGGCAGAGGCAGGGTTCTAGACCTCCCAGTGTTCTCAACTCATCCAACTAAATCCTACCAAGAACATATAAACATAGATTTCATTAATTCATACATCAGAGAGCAGGCAATAACATCCACTACACTGGTTAAATCAATTGAAATCAATATTCAGATACACATATAAGCAGAAAACATAAAAGGTTGGGAGAGCAGCAACATAAGGTACCTATCAAGGGTAAATCTTATGTCGAACTTCTGATGCGAGCCAGTAGAAATGGAATGAAATGAAATCAAACATAGAGATAGGAAAACATCACCAGCTGCTTTAGATCAGGATCCAAAGAAATATGCTTGTCATATTAAAAACAACACCAATCAGGTACATCATTGCCCACATCTTGAACATTCATTCTGAATACATCAAATATCAGCCTATCTTACAATATTACACATAGAACTTGTCTCAAGAGGAAAATGCTTGCATTTCTCTGATTTCTCATCAACAACCCTTACAATAATTTCCTTCTGCATTTTATAGACAAAGAGAAGTAGCAGAGGTAGGTGATGAACTAAATGTCATATTAAAACTTCTGAAAAGAGAGTGGGCCGAGGCCCATTCTGCTTAATATCATGGTCATTTAATCCCTAGCATTCTTTGGGCGAAATTATGGCCTCCTTTAGATCTCCACTTACTCCAGGCATGTCTTTGGTGTACTTTGGTTGCGGTGATTTGTAGTACTTCTGGTGTGTAAAAAGAATGGAAATAAATGATATTCGGATCTGCCATGCTATGAATCAAATGCTCTGGTAGTTTCTATCTACTGTCTAGTGGAAATTTCTTCAAGGGCATGGCACATAATAAAAGATACATGGGCACCCTGTCCTTAATGAAGAAAAACATACTGCTGACGAATAGACCCTGATGTTACCTCTTACTTGTGTTTCAAGACCTTTGATCGGTCCTCACGGTCTTCAACTTGTGCTTTCCTTTAGATTTAAGGCTCAAGATTTTCTTTGGTGTGCCTTAATCTCTTTGCTTTGTACTGAAACATTCCGATGCTTCATCTTTTCCTCTGTCCATGCATTTCGAGCTTTAATGGCGCCGGTAGGTTCTCCACAGAGTTTAAACCCTGTTCTTTTTAATGAACATCCTGTCCTCACCTTCCCGGGTCATTTTTCATAAATTCTGCCCCTGTAAATGATCTTCTTTGATCTCTCTGTCAACAGAGACTACACATTATGGCAGTCTTTTATCATTTACAACCCGGTAAAACACGAAAACTATGAAGAAAACAATGGATGGGGTGGCGGATGATGTGGATGATGAGCATGATTGTGCAGATGGTGCCATGGTGGAATAACAATGGACTGTGGCGGAAGAATACAACGTGAAATGGAAGACAAGAAAGATGGCAGAGGGTCGGCAGAATACAGAGAAAATATACGTGAAAACCTTAAAAAACCCAACCTTGAATGTTATATGCAATAGAATGAATGGGTGTACGGTGGACACACGTGGCGGGAGTGACGTGGTGGGGCGAACCAAGGGGATGGTCAACGGAGGGCAAACAGATCTAGACCATCGATCTTAAAGGGGATCTATGGTGGAAAACACATCTGGAGCGATAGACAGTGGGCCAGGGATACGACAAATATGGTTTAACCCGTGCGCAACTTTGTTGATGGATGACCGTCGGATGAGGTGCTCAGGATCGGACGGCTTGCGCACATTTCGCTGCGAGACTTGGGTCGAAAGATAATGCGTGGGGGATGGGTGGTTTTTCCATCATACAGAAGACACGCATCGAAATTTGTATGGAATCGCTGGGCATTCGAGGAAAACCGCCATCTGCACAGAAGCAGTGCGATGAAAACCAGCGGGTTTGGAACAGTGCGCGGCGGGTCCACTGGGCGGAGAGGTCCCAAACCGTCAGATCTTCATGAGAATGGACGGAAATGGCCCAGTAAGGGAAAATGAACATGAGAGACGTGGGCGATGGAAATTTAATGACCACCGTCCGATCAACCAAGATCTACGGTTGAGGCTGCGCTCAATGAACACATACGATGAGTGCCTTTCAGTGTCGGGGCTTGGTCACAGCACTGGGTTTCGTGGAAGGTGAAGGAGTGTGGGGCTATCAGGAGAGGGGCTAGGCCTGATATAGGGTTCAAAGTGGGTTTTTAAGCCTTTTCAATGCATTTTGAAGCCTTATAAGGGTAACGATAGGAAGATAAATAGCGAATCAGGATAAACCAGGGACATGGGTAGAATTTGAAGGGGATTTTTGGGGATTTTAGAGGATTGACAGGAGAAATAGAGGAAATAAGGGGAATTTGAGAAATGACTCATCAGAGGATATTTGTATTGGGCATAGCACAAAGAGACTTCAAGGAGGATGGGTTTTCAGGGGAAAGGCACTCCTTGAAGGCTCCAAAACAAACTAGTCCCCAGTTTGCTTGACAAGAATTTCGAAGGGGGGCTAACAGTGGCTCCACATGGGGATGGATTCTTCTTGAAGGAGGTAAGAAACCAGAAATGATATTTGGAGTAGGCCAGTTGCCTGCTACTTGGCACATCCCTTTCTTTGATCAGCTGCCACAATATGTCAGAAATATTAATCAGCAGAAATACTTTCTCAGAAATACTTTAGAGTTGATTCTTCTTTCCACTGCTGGTCCAGATTTTGAGCATATTAGGACCAGCTATTTTTCTCCCTTTGGCTCAGATTTTGATCATGTTTGAGCCACTCCTTTTGCCTTTCAGAGGTTGATGTTTTGATCATGTCTGAACCTCTCTCTCTCTCTCTCTCTCTCTTTTTAAATAACGGAAACACTGCAATGGTATGTACAATGAAATGGAAACTGGAAACTGAAATTTAGTAGAAGTAATGCTTGAGCATCCTGCCATTGACAGGACTCCCAAATAGCTCTGTACCATCAAGTTCTTGTAGAAAAAATGCAATTGGGCCCACAGTGGCTTGGATAATATATGGACCTTGCCACAAACTATCAAACTTGCCATGTTTACCTTTGTCTTATCTCCTTGAATCCCATTTCAGAACCTTCTCCCCAACTTTGAAATATGAAACTTTGGCTCTTTTGTCAAACTACCTCTTTATGTTTTCCTGAACTCTGACAGCTCTGCTATAAACCTGCTCCCTTGTTTGCTGAAGATGGATAGTTTCATTAATTCTTCTCACCATACTGTTTTCCTCTGTCTGAATCTCTTAGACAAGCTTAATCAGTGGCACTCCCAGGCTGGTAGGAAAAACTGCTTCGGTTCCATAGACCAGCTGGAATGGTGACATGCCAATGGATTTCTTTGTTGTGAGCCTGTCCGCCCACAAAGCATGCACCAACTTTTTGTGCCATGACTTTCTGTTCTCTTCTAACAGCTTCTTGCTGATGTTCACTAGGCTTTTGTTGGATGATTCAGCTAATCCATTACACTGAGGATAATAGGCAGTTGAATGACCAAGGGCTATTCCATACCTGTGATAGAAATCAACCATAATCTTGGATCCGAAAGCAGCAGCATTGTCGGAGATTATTTTTCTTGGACAACCAAACCGAGAGAGGATGTAATATTCTAGGAACCTAATGATGAAATAATCGGTGGCATTCCTAGTGGGTATGGCCTCTATCCATTTGGTGAAGTAATCTGTAGCAATTAGGATCCATTTGTGTTGCCCAGAAGAAGAGGGGTGAATTTATCCGATAAAATCTAGGCCCCATTGCATGAAGGGACCTCCTACAGTGATAGGTTGCAAAGGGAGGGGAAGAAGCTTTTTTCTGCCCTCAAATATTTGGCATTTATGATAGGAAGTTACCATTTTATGGACATCATTGAAGAGTGTCGGCCAAGAATAGCTAGCCCTGAGTATCTTGTTTGCAGTGGCTTTCCAATTCAGGTGGCCTCCACACTCCCCAGCATGGAATTCCTGTTTAATTATTTCAGCTTTAGGTTCAGGCAAGCATTTCAGTAATAGGCCATTTGGATTTTTCCAATATAGGTTTTCATTTAGGATGCAGTAATTTCTGGCTTTTAGCTTTAGGAATCTGGCCTTAGTTTTGGACAGTTCTGGAGGGGCATTGAGGTTGGTGAGCACATAAAGGATATTAGAGTACCAAGGAGAGTTTTGAAACTGCTCCTCAACAGTGGGGTCAGGCAATCCTTCCTGCTCATCCAAGGCATTTACCATGTTAATGTCAAGGGCTTGCAAGTTTGACTCATCCATTAATCATGCCAGGCCTTGACCTTTGATTAGCTTGGTGGGTCTTATTTCGAGGTCATATTCTAAAATTGTAGCAATCCACTTGCCCCTTTTCCCATCAGGGTCTTGGGACAAGATGTCTTTAACCACTATATTTGGAACATAGGCTATGGTGTGAGAATGCAGAATGTACACCCTAAAGTCTTTTAAGGCCTTGACCAGGGCATAGGCCTGTTTTTCCATGATGTTGTATTTTAAGGGTGCATCTCTAGAAACTTTGCTGAAAAAAGCAATTGGTTTTTCATTTCCTTCTGAATTTTTCTGCAGTAAAACCGCAGCCACTGTATGCTGGGAGGTGAATGAAAAAATCAAGAAATATTTTTAGAAATCTGGGCTGATAAGAACTGGGGCTTGAGTGAGTGCAAGCTTTACTGACTCAAAAGATTTCTTGGCTTCAACAATCCACTTAATTCCGGCACCTTTCTTCATCATGTTGGTCATTTTCCTAAGGTGCTCAGCTAGGTTGGGAATGAATCTCCTAAGGAAATTGATCTTCCCAACGAAGGACTGCAATTATTTGATGTTTCTCGGGTGTGAGATTTTAAGTATTACCTCAACTCGCTGTGGATCTATCCTAATTCCTTTCTCGGATATAATGTGGCCAAGAAGTTTTCCTTCTTGCAACCCAAACATAGTTTTCTTAGGATTTAAGGACAGAGTGTACCTTCTACATTTTTCAAAGACTTTCCTCAGATGTTTCAAGTGTTCTTCTTTAGTTTTATAAAAGACAGTCAAGTCATCCAAGTAGATAACTATGGAGTATCTTATCTCATCTGAGAAAGCTATATCCATCGCTCTCTAGAAGGTAGCCCCAGCATTCATTAGTCCGAAAGGCATCTTCACATACATGAAGGTGCCCCATGGAGTGGTAAAAGCTGTTTTGAGTTGATCTTCTGGGATTACAAGGACTTGATTGTATCCTAAAAAACCATCAAGCAAGGAGATTCTCTTAGAGCCCACTACCTTCTGTAGGATATGTTCCATTCTAGGAAAAGGGTAGTTGTCTTTCAGGGAGGCTCTGTTGAGGTTTCTGAAGTCTATGCATAGTCTGATCTCTCCTGTTTTCTTTCTCACAGCCACTAAGTTTGATACCCAATCAAATAACCTCACTGGAACTATGATGCCTGCATCATACATCTTTTTAATCTCTTTCTCTACTGCAGGAAATTGTTTTGGATTGATCCTGCGGAGTTTTTTCCTAAAAGGTTTCTGATTTTCCTTCAAGGGTATCTTGTGTTGTATGATGTTGGTGTCATAGGCCTTTAAGTCATCATAGCTCCATGCAAACACATCAATAAATCCCTTAAACAGGTCAATGTATTTTTTCTTCATGTCTGCAGGTATAGACTTAGCCAGTTTAATCATTTTGGGTTTATCTTCAGTGCCTATGTTGCATTCTTCTATATCTGAGTCTGTATGTTCTATAGTGGGATTTTTTGCTACATCATCAAAGTAAAAAAGGTGCTCTAGGGGTGCCAGGCCTTTGGGTATATTCTTATCTTTGGCCTGCAGCACCTCCATTTCCTCATCTTCCGTGTTTTCACATCTAATGGTTGAATTCCCAGTTTCTTCAGAAAATGTGTTTATTTCTATGTTACAAGGAGGGAATTCTTCATCAGAGGATTCCTCACTAAGGCAACCGTCTTCGTCTTTAGAGTCTGAAGTGGAGAATTCAAACTCATTTCTTCCTGTCAGGAAGTCCTCAATCTGTTTATCACCTTCAAAGATCTGCCAGTATTTTTCGTTGTCTGGCACAACAAGTCTAAATTTGGTTTGAATGATGATCTGTGAGTCAACCAGAGTCTTAGGACAAGAACTGGCTAGGCAAGCTAATCCATTTGCAATGATGTTTTGACTCCTAGGCACAAACACCAAATCATATTCTACAAAGTTTTTCAACAAATCCACTGCGTCATTTCTGTAGGCCCTTAGTCGGGGATGTTTCACTGTATATTCACCATTCACTTGTTTGATAACAAACTCTAAGTATCCTCTCACAGCTATCCTACGGGCTCCTAATTTTTTCAACAGATTTAGACCCAGGATGAGAGCCTCATATTCTGCAATATTATTTGTGCATTTGAAGTGCAGATTGACAGCGTGGCTCTCTGTATAATCACTCTCCACGTTACGTACCCACACCCCTGCTCCAGCAGTTTTCCTAGTACAAGATCCATCAAAATTAATTTCCCACAGGGGTTCATTTTCTGTTTCGTCATTCGTTCCTTCCCTACAGCTGGGTTTGCCATTGCGTTGCATTACAGGGCCTGTAATAGGCTGCGGGTTGTTTTGTTCTTCATGACATGTGTGGAGTTCAGAGAGTTGTTTGTCTTGCTGTTTACGTTCTGTTTCTGGTTCTGGCTCACTCAGAGTTTCATTTTCAGTACCCTGCCCATGGTTTTCTTCATCGTATTCTTCTAGGGTAGCCATTATGTTAAATTCCATGGGCTCTATGTTAATATTTGTATTTCTGTTTTCTGACGCTAGCTCTCCTAAGGATGGGCCATTATAAATAATGAAAGAATCCAGGTCTGTGTGCATAGAGTATAAAGGGGAGTTTTCAGGCTTCTCGGGGCTACTGACTAGGAATTTCATTTGGGACTCCCTATACAGTCTTCTAATTTGGAAAAATATAGGGATAGTGGCATATGCGCCATCCATCTTCATCGTTCCTTGCACTTTGCCTCCCCATGATCTTGACAATAGCATGCCATACTTGGGTGGCACGTCTGCTACCACCACATCCATGACCATACATTTAGCTAGGATCTGGGTCAAACTCACACACAAGTCTTTGATTAAGCCTAGGCACTTCACTTTGCTACAGTCAAATGAATATAAATCTTTGTAGGGTCAGGTTATTTCTAGGCCTAATCTTTCCATCACTACCTTAGGCATCAAGTTGTGGGATGCTCCAAAGTCATGCATTGCATTGTGCAGGATTTTGTCATGAATGTTGAGACTGATATAAAAAGGTGGAACTACCCCTTCCTAAAACTTTCCCTCAATCTTTGGACCAAACAGGAGGGCAGGTTGATCATCACTCAAATTCAATGAGTCGTTGTTTTCGCCCAGATTCAACGCTTTCAAAATTTGGCCTTTATATACATCCTGAGTGGCCAACTCAGATAATGGTATAGAGACTTTGATTTTTGAAATATCACTCTCTAAATTGAAAGTGGACTGGGTCTTTGGAGTGCTTAACTCTGTTTTATTTGCTACTGGCTTAGTAGCTGAATCAGTTTGTGATTTCTCACTATGTACAGGGTCAGGAATCGTGTTATCAGAAGCACTAACTGCAGTGCTAGTGCTGCTGGTTGGTTGGCTTTGTTTTTCAGTGTCTTGGTTGTCTTTCTCTTTGTTTTTCCCAGAACTTTCAACCGTTGATCTGCTATTTACAGCAGATGCTTTAGAAGTTTTATCAGGACCTTTTTTGATGGTAACCTCAGGAGTTTCAGTTTTGGAATTTTCTTGGTTCTTTCTGCTCCTAAGTTCATATTTTTCTCTAACCTGCATCATGGAATTTTCAAATCCTAATCTGTAATCCTCAGATTCGAACCACTCCTCCTCCCAATAAGAAGGTGAGGGTTGGTCTTCCCCTGAATCATAGTTAAGGACTGAGTCTTCTATTTCAAACATGTTTATCACATTCCCTTCAGACTCCTCTATGATTCCCTCGTCTTCATCTAAAAAGTTTTGGAAAGGGGGAATAACTTGCTGATCTGATTCTTTCTGTCTGTTGGGCATGTTGTTGTTTCTTCTAAAATTTTGGTTCTGGTTTCTGTTCTGATTGGTAACTGTGACAACCATTTTCTCCATCATTTGTTGTAGCTTATCCACATTTTTAGATAGTCTGTCATAGTTTGGGTCTGATGTGGAAGCCACGATGTCATCTCTATATGTTACCCTTTTCTCAGCTCTTAGTCTTGCTCTTTTCTCAATCAGGTTTTCCTCTATGTTCACTGCTCCTTTCTGCATGTCCTCCAATGTGTTATACTCTTTATCTCTAAGCTCATAGGCCATGTCAGCATCAAATCCATCAGGATATTTGGCTAGGGCCATACCTTGAGGAGGTTTCATGTGCGGAGGGAGAGCATTGTAAATAATGTTGAATCTAGTGGTGTAATCATGGACACTCTCTCCCACATTCCTTTTGAGGCTCATGTATTCTGCTAGGAGTTGGTGAGGGTTTGCCCTAGTTTCCCATTTGTTTATGAAGGTCTGATATAATGCAGGGAGATCTTGGATACTGCCAGGAGGTAAACTTTTAAATCATTTCTTTACATCACCCCCTAAGCTTTGGGAAAAGATTCTCATTTTGATTGTTTCGTCATCAATTTCCATATAGTCAAAAGAATCCTCCATCTTATCTACATGTTGCTGGGCTGTGATGGATTCTTTAGCAGTGAAGTGTGGGATTTTTGACTAATAATCATTGGGTAAGGGTAACAAGGGCTGAGGTAAAACCAAAGGTGCATACCAAGCTGCCATGATAATGTTCTGATGAGGTATAGGGTTGGCTTGAGCAGCTGGTATATGGACAAAAGGGATATTTGGACCAGCAGAAGTTTGTTGAGCAGATCTAGGGTGTGGGAGCCCCAAGTTTTGAATGAAGTGGGTATTAGGTGGTGTAGATGGAGGGGTTCCTCTATCCCTAGTTTGTTGACCACTATGAGATGGTGAACTGTGAAGCTCAGGGTCTGGCTGGTCTAGATGATTGAATGACCTATTTCTTGGTAGCCTATTAGGTAGGTCTAGGTCAAGGCGAAAGTGTGATAGAGCTGCTAGGTCTTCTGGTGCATAATTAGCTCTATGAATGTGACTGGAAATATTTGATCTTCTGGGTGAAGGAGATTTTCTGAGGATACTTTCAGGGTTATCAACTATTTTAGGTGGGTTCGGGTTAGGGAAAGCTCTTGTATAGATGGTCCTTGAAGCCAGAATGGTATTTTTCGGACAAGTAGCTTAACCCTACTTGTTACTTCTATTGTGGTTTGATGTTGTTTCAGAGGATGGTCTCCTAGTGGAGTCTTATGTGAAACCAAGATAACCATTAGGCCTACTGATCACCAGTGGAGTCTTTTCATTTAGGAACAATGGAGTCACGAGGTGGAGGGTTTTGGGTTATATATAAGGGGTTACACTGTCCACCACAGTCCTCAGGCACTATCACCTTTCAGGAATCTTCTCAAAAAAAGCTAACTCCAATCAGAGATTGACTGGGAGGACATTTACCAGATATATCACCTCCGAAGAGGGTGAGATCTGGAGGCTACCTGGCCCTGTCCAGGCTCTGTCTAGGAGTACAAGATAACACAACGAATGATACTGAAGTTGTCCGAGAAGAGGTGTGATTATTGGCCAACCTAACCAGAGATGGTGGGTTTGGAATGCCTAGGGATTTTCAAAGTGAAATGCACTCAATGGTCCCCAGCGGAGTCGCCATTATGTTGGGGTTCCCATGTGTTGGCTAGGTTGGCAAGACCAAAAGATGAGACAACATAGAACCACTTTCAAACCTTAGGATCTATCCCACCTAGGTCCAGAGAGGGATCTCTCTATATGAGTCAAAGTGTATGTCTTTGAGGCTCTGAGTTATGATTTTAGGCTAGTTATATGCACAAGGTTTGTTTGTTTGTTTATGTTTGGTTGTTGAGAATCAGGAAAGGAGGGTCCAATATAAGACAAGGATGAGCAAAGACGAAATCAGACAAAGGTAGATAACTCAGACAACATCAAGGCCATTGGGAAATGGAGTCAAGAGAGGATTTACTTGTGTTCAATGTGCAAGCTTTCAGTTGGGCTAGTCATCTAGAGCATTTGGATCTTAAAGATGATATTTGGGATGGGACATTAAGGACTAAAAATGAAAGGAGAAGAACCATCCAATTCTGTCTATAGATCAGGTCAGAGGTCATTTAACTCCAGACCTTCTTGGACAAAATCAGAGGCAATACAAGGGATCTTAGAAAGGCTTAATTGGGATGGAAAGATCCTAGTGAGGTAGAGGCAGGGTTCTAGACCTCCTAGTGTTCTCAAATCATCCAACTAAATCCTAGCAAGAACATCTAAACATAGATTTCATTAATTCATACATCAGAGAGTAGGCAATAACATCCACTACACTGGTTAAATCAATTGAAATCAATATTCAAATACACATATAAGCAGAAAACATAAAAGGCTGGGAGAGCAGCAACATAAGGTACCTATCAAGGGTAAATCTTATGCCAAACTTCTGATGTGAGCCAGTAGAAATGGAATGAAATGAAATCAAACACATAGATAGGAAAACATCACCAGTTGCTTTAAATCAGGATCCAAAGAAATATGTTTGTCATATTAAAAACAACACTAATCAGGTACATCATTGCCCACAGCTTGAACATTCAGTCTGAATACATCAAATCTCAGCCTATCTTACAATATTACACAGAGAACTTGTCTCAAGAGGAAAATGCTTGCATTTCTCTGATATCTCATCAAAAACCCTTACAATAATTTCCTTATGTGTTTTATAGCTAAAAAGAAGTAGCAGAGGTAGGTGAGGAACTAAATGTCGTATTAAAACTTCTGAAAAGAGAGAGGGTCGAGGCCCATTCTGCCTAATATCCTGGCCATTTAATCCCTAGCATTCTTTGGGCGAAAGTATGGCCTCCTTTAGATCTCCACTTACTCCAGGCATGTCTATGGTGTACTTTGGCTGCGGTGATTTGTAGTACTTATGGTGAGTAAACAAAATGGAAATAAATGTTATTTGGCTCTGCCATGCTATGAATCAAATGCTCTGGTAGTTTTTGTTTGCTGTCTGGTGGAAATTTCTTCAGGGGCACGACACATAATAAAATCTGCATGGGTGCCATGTCCTTAATGAAGAAAAACATATTGCTGACGAATAGACCCTGATGCTACCTCTTACTTGTGTTTCAGGACCTTTGATCGGTCCTCGCAGTCTTCAACTGGTGCTTTGCCTCTTTAAACTACAGATTTAATGCTCAATATTTCCTTTGGCATGCCTTAATCTCTTTGCTTTGTACTGAAACATTATGCCGCTTCATCTCTACCTCTGTCCGTGCATTTCAAGCTTTAATGGTGCAGGTAGGTTCTCCACAGAGTTTAAACCCTGTTCTTTTTAATGAACATCCTGTCCTCACCTTCCCGGGTCATTTTTCATAAATTCTGCCCTCGTAAATGATCTTCTTTGATCTCTCTATCAACAGAGACTGCGCATTATGGCGGTCTTTTATCATTTACAACCCTATAAAACATGAAAACTGTGAAGGAAACAATGGATGGGGTGGCGGATGATGTGGATCATGAGCATGATTGTGCAGATGGTGCCATGGTGGAATAACGATGGACTATGGCGGAAGAATACAGCGTGAAATGGAAGATAGGAAATATGACGGAGGGTCAGTGGAATACAGAGAAAATATATGTGAAAACCTTAAAAAACCCGACCTTGAACGTTATATGCAACAGAATGAATGGGTGTACTGTGGACACACGTGGCGGGAGTGACGTGGTGGGGCGAACCAAGGGGATGGTCAACGGAGGGCAAACAATTATGGACTGTCGATCTTAAAGGGGATCTACGGAGGAAAAAACATCTGGAGCGATAGACAGTGGGCCAGGGATACGACGGAGATGGTTTAACCTATGCGCAACTTTGTTGATGGATGACCGTCGGATGGGGCGCTGAGGATCGGATGGCTTGTGCACATTTCGCTGCGAGACTTGGGCCGAAAGATAATGCGCGGGGGATGGGTTGTTTTTCCGTCATATAGAATACAAGCATTGGCAGTTGTATGGAATCACTGGGCATTCGAGGAAAACCGCCATCTGTGCAGAAGCAGTGCGATGAAAACCAGCGGGTTTGGAATAGTGCGCGGCAGGGTCCACTGGGCGGAGAGGTCCCGAACCATCAGATCTTCGTGAGAATGCATGGAAATGGCCCAGTAAGAGAAAATGAACATGAGAGACGTGGGCGCTAGAAATTTAATGACCACCGTCCGATCAACCAAGATCTACGGTTGAGGCTGCACTCAATGAACACATACGATGAGTGCCTTTCAGTGTCGGGGCTTGGTCACAGCGCTGGGTTTTGTGGAAGGTGAAGGAACACGGGGCTATCAGGAGAGGGGATAGGCCTGATATAGGGTTCAGAGTGGGTTTTTAAGCCTTTTCAATGCATTTTGAAGCCTTATAAGGGTAACGATAGGAAGATAAATAACGAATCAGGCTAAACAAGGGACATGGGTAGAATTTGAAGGGGATTTTTGGGGATTTTAGAGGATTGACAGGAGAAATAGAGGAAATAAGGGGACTTTGGGAAATGACTCATCAGAGGAGATCTGTATTGGGCATAGCACAAAGAGACTTCAAGGAGGATGGGTTTTCAAGGGAAAGACATTCCTTGAAGGCTCCAAAACAAACTAGCCCCCAGCTTGCTTGACAAGAATTTCATAGGGGGGCTAACAGTGGCTCCACATGGGGATGGCTTCTTCTTGAAGGAGGCAAGAAACCAGAAATGATCTTTGGAGTAGGCCAGTTGCCTACTGCTTGGCACATCCTTTTCTTTGATCAGCTTCCACAATATGTCAGATATATTAATCAGCAGAAATACTTTCTCCCAACCAAACTACCTACCCAAACTATAGTCCTAACCATTTTTCCCTTTAGGGTGCATTTGAACTAGCAGACCCTTTACATTTTATTATTAAACAGAAAACAAAACTATTATAAATCTACCCTTATTTCTCCATGAGGCCAGATTAATCTGTTGGCCTCATATGTTTCTCTACCTAATCTACTACCTGTTGGGATTAAACTGTCCAACAGGTTTCTTCTCCTACATTCTAAGAGAGGAAATTAAAAACAGCCAAGCCAGGATTAAACTGTCTAACTTGTTGTGGATCCAAGGCATAAAAGTAGTTGCACATGAATAGAATTCTGCAGAAAACAAAAGTGTGAAGGCTTAAAATATGCAACTTGCAGCATCCTCTTCTTTTCATGACTCAAGTTTTTAGCTTGTTAGAGTCACTTCTTTTTCTTCCTTTCAGCTCTGGTTTTGGGCATGTTAGAGTTGATTCTTCTTTCCACTGCTGGTCCAGATTTTGAGCATACTAGGACCAGCTATTTTGCTCCCTTTGGCTCAGATTTTGATCATGTTTGAGCCACTCTTTTTTCCTTTCGGAGGTTCATGTTTTGAGCATGTCTGAACCTCTCTCTCTCTTTTTTTTTTTTTTTTTAAATAATGGAAACACTGCAATGGTATGTACAATGAAATGGAAACTGGAAATTGAAATTTAGTAGAAGTAATGCTTGAGCTTCCTGCCATTTACAGGACTCCCAAATAGCTTTGTACCATCAAGTTCTTGTAGAAAAAATGCATTTGGGCCCACAGTGGCTTGGATAATATATGGACCTTGCCACAAACTATCAAACTTGCCATGTTTACCTTTGTCTTATCTCCTTTAATCCCATTTCAGAACCTTCTCCCCAACTTTGAAATCTGAAACTTTGGCTCTTTTGTCAAACTACCTCTTTATGTTTTCCTGAACTCTGACAGCTCTGCTATAAACCTGCTCCCTTGTTTGCTGAAGATGGATAGTTTCATTAATTCTTCTCACCATACTATTTTCCTTTGTCTGAATCTCTTAGACAAGCTTAATCAGTGGCACTCCCAGGCTGGTAGGAAAAACTGCTTCGGTTCCATAGACCAGCTGGAATGGTGACATGCCAATGGATTTCTTTGTTGTGAGCCTGTCCGCCCACAAAGCATGCACCAACTTTTTGTGCCTTTTGTGCTGACTGCTTCCTCTAACAGCCTTCTGATGATGTTCACTAGGATTTTGTTGGATGATTCAGCTAATCCATTACCCTGAGGATAATAGGCAGTTGAATGACCAAGGGCTATTCCATACCTATGACAGAAATCAACCATTCTCTTGGATCAGAAAGTAGCAGCATTGTCGGAGATTATTTTTCTTGGACAGCCAAACCGAGAGAGGATGTAATCTTCTGGGAACCTAATCATGACAGAATCGGTGGCATTCCTAGTGGGTATGGCCTCTATCCATTTGGTGAAGTAATCTGTAGCAATTAGGATCCATTTGTGTTGCCCAGAAGAAGAGGGGTGAATTTCTTTGATAAAATCTAGGCCCCACTGCATGAAGGGACCTCCTACAGTGATAGGTTGCAAAGGGAGGGGAAGAAGCTTTTTTCTGCCCTCAAATATTTTGCATTTATGACAGGCAGTTACCATTTTATGGACATCATTGAAGAGTGTGGGCCAATAATAGCCAGCCCTGAGTATCTTGTTTGCAGTGGCTTTCCAATTCAGGTGGCCTCCACACTCCCCAGCATGGAATTCCTGTTTAATTATTTCAGCTTTAGGTTCAGGCAAGAATTTCAGTAATAGGCCATTTGGATTTTTCCAATATAGGTTTTCATTCAGGATGCATTAATTTCTGGATTTTATATTTATGAATCTGGCCTTAGTTTTGGACAGTTCTGGAGGGGCATTGAGGTTGGTGAGCACATAAAGGATATAAGAGTACCAAGGAGAGTTTTGAAACTGCTCCTCAACAGTGGGGTTAGGCAATCCTTCCTGCTCATCCAAGGCATTTACCATGTTAATGTCAAGGGCCTACAAGTTTGACTCAGCCATTAATTGTGCTAGGCCTTGACCTTTGATTAGCTTGGTGGGTGTTATCTCGAGGTCATATTCTAAAATTGTAGCAATCCACTTGCCCCTTTTCCCATTAGGGTCTTGGGACAAGATGTCTTTAGCCACTATATTTGGAACATAGGCTATGGTGTGAGAATGCAGAATGTACACCCTAAAGTCTTTTAAGGCCTTGACCAGGGCATAGGCCTGTTTTTCCACGATGTTGTATTTTAAGGGTGCGTCTCTTGAAGCTTTGCTGAAAAAAGCAATTGGCTGTTCATTTCCTTTTGAATTTTTCTGCAGTGAAACCACAGCCACTGTATGCTAGGAGGTGAATGAAAAAATCAAGAAATATTTTGAGAAATTTGGGCTGATAAGAACCAGGGCTTGAGTGAGTGCAAGCTTTACTGACTCAAAATATTTCTTGGCTTCAACAGTCCACTTAATTCCGTTACCTTTATTCAGCATGTTGGTCATTTTCCTAAGGTGCTCAGCTAGGTTGGGAATGAATCTCCTAAGGAAATTGATGTTCCCAATGAAGGACTGCAATTCTTTGATGTTTCTCGGGTGTGAGATTTGAAGTATTCCCTCAACTCGATGTGGATCTATCCTAATTCCTTTCTCGGATATAATGTGGCCAAGAAGTTTTCCTTCTTGCAGCCCAAACACAGTTTTCTTAGAATTTAAGGACAAAGCGTACCTTCTACATTTTTCAAAGACTTTCCTCAGATGTTTCAGGTGTTCTTCAGTTTTAGAAAAGATAGTCAAGTCATCCAAGTAGATAACTATGAAGTATCCTATCTCATCTAAGAAAGCTATATCCATCGCTCTCTAGAAGGTAGCCCCAGCATTCATCAGTTCGAAAGGCATCTTTGTTAGGACCTCACTATGTACCATTTTTACTATATATTTTGACACCACCTTACCTTTATAACCATGTTTAAAAAGGATTCCATCATCATTTTCATTCACTTTATCCAAAGGTATATAAAATCCTCTTCTTTACTATATATTTTATCTGTTTACATATAATTCCATATTACTCTTATATTTCATCATTAATCGGCGAGATTGTTACACAAGTCTAAAAGATTAAAAGATAAATTATGTGTTTGTGCCGGAACAATCGGCCGTTGTCAAACAACAACCGTTGTCGAAATGTCGAACTATTGTCGGCCGACTCCATTGCTGAAACAGTCAGCAAGCACGCAAATTCCGTCACTATGAGTAATTTGCGATTCTGGAAGAGTATTTTTTGGAACAATGGCAACAACATGAAGACGTGGTTACACGGATTATTCTGAAGATAGTACTCTTTTTGTATCTGTTGTAACGATATCTTTTTATGGAAGAATAGAATAGCCCTGTTTTAAGAAAGAAGAACAGATTTGGGATAAATATAGATTTTCTTTAATGTAATTGTAAGAGATGTCTCCTCTTTAAAAAGAGGAAACATCATCATTAGAGGGGAGTTCGAAAAATACAGGAGAACATTGTGTTTGAGAGGACAGGAGCTAGACTCCATTTGTAATGTATCATTTATTTTGACAGATGAATAAAAGTTCCTTTTGAGCGCTTCAATTTAATCCTTTCCTTGGGGAATCTTGTGAGAAGGAAAGGGCCCGCCTTCCTCACAAGATTCGCCCGACTGTTCCTGTAGTTTTCTAGATTTATTTATGATATTCGCACTTTACTTTAATTCTGTTTGCTGAAACACCAGTTACACAGTTCTGTAGTTTATTGAGCATTCTGTTTCCTTTAACGATGCATGTGTTTAGTACATTCATTCTTAAGAAGTTGATAGATCTATTTCTGTTATTTGTTTGAATGTATGATTGATGCTGGGAAGCAGGTGCTGAAGATTCCTGTACAAAGGAATAGGGTCCTGTTCCCATTAATTGCCTTTCTTTTCCCTGTAGTGTGATTAGAAACAGGAGACAGGTGCTGAAGGTTCCTGTTCATGGGAATAGGGTCCTGTTCTCTTGAGTTTATCTTTTCTACAGAGTGATTAGTGTCAGGCAACAGGTGCTGAAGCTCCTATTTATAGGAATAGGGTCCTGTTCCCTATTATGGTTGATTGGTTTCCTTTCCTGCAGAATGATTTCCTTTTATTTGGATTCTTAAAAACTGCAATAGAGGAATTACTTCTACTATAACATAAGTAACTTCAGCTTTGATTAAACAGGGTGTGAATAATTAGATTTGTATGAGTAATAATTGTGTGGCTTTTTACTACAACATTATTTTTGCTTTTGGAATTGAGCATATCCAGTGTGTGATTGTCTTTGGAATAAACAGACTTCCTCGGGTTGACAATTTATGTGGAGCTTGAATTGTTAAAACAATTAAAGCGACCAACATTTTGGCGCCGTTGCCAGGGAAGGCAATTATAGATTTCAAAAGCATTAATATTTTCTTTCTAGATGTGCAGATTGTATGAGAGGACGCGGAACCCAGAAGAAAACTAATCCCACAGGTGGCAATGGCAAAGGAAGGGGAGGAAGAAATACTTTCATTGACGAGATTGTATCAAAGGCTGAATCATCACAGAGATTAAGTTCTCGAAGACCAAAACTTCAGCACTCCCCTCAATCAGATTACAAAACAGAGGAAGTTGTGGGTCCTGAAAACATAGAGGAGCCAGTGATTAAAGAACCAGTAGTCAGTGCTGGAGAGTCAGAAGAAAGTGCTAGAAAATCAGCAGAGCACGTTGAGGAAATAATAGAGAGTATTGGACGACCAGTGGAAAACATTGAGGAGCTAGTAGAAGATCTTGACGATCGAGCAAGTGCAGTAGGAGAACAGCCAATGGAAGGAAACAATGAAGACTTCTTTGGTGGAGGACATGTAGATCCTGAAGGAGAAGGAAAGGATGAAAATTCTCTCTCTACCTTGGGATTTCCTATTAGTGATCTCCCTAGAGGAACAACTCCTATGAAGAATATTCCATTGTCGGCTTTACCTAACTTCCATGGTTTATCCTCTAAAGATCCAGATGAATTTCTTTTTGAATTTGATATATTATGCAGAAGTTATGATTATGTTACTAATGCTCAAAAGTTGAAACTGTTTCCAGCAACATTAAAAGGAAATGCTTTAAGATGGTTCATGAGCCTTGGGAGTCAGGTAATCACAACATGGGAACAGATGAAACAAAAATTTCTGCTTAAATATCAAGATTACTGTCGAACGAGAGAAAATAAGGATGAACTATTCAATATGGCACAAAAGCCGGACGAGAATCTGGAGGACTATGTAGAAAGGCTGCAGTACAATATACAAAGATCTGATCATCCGAATATAAGTAAGGAAATTCGTAAAACAATATTACTTAAAGGATTAAGGGATGATTGTTTAGACATGTTAAACATGCTTGGCAAGGGAGATATATCTAAAGAATCATATGATGAGATTGTTGAACTTTGTAAGAGGTGTTCAAGGGGAGCTGCAAGGAACAGAGTAAGTAATAGAGATCCCACCTATTCAAGACTGCAGAAATAAGCCAGTGGGGGAGCAACAAGAGCGGAAATAGGTAATTTACTTGAAGAATTTAAAACTGAGATGTTAAGTTCCTTTGCTTCACAAATTAACACTTTGCAGGTTAAGAAGAAGCAGGCTGAAGCAGAAGCAACTCTGGCTGTCTTTTGCCCGAAGTGCAGAGACAAACATCCACTAAGGGAGTGCCCATTGGACAAAATACCAATCTGCACCCTTTGTGAGAAAGATCATGAAACACAACAATGTCCATCTCTACCAGGAATAAAGGCAGCATTACAACCAACGGAAGAAGAAGCTGAAGCAGTTTACTTGCTAACTCAAAGAAGACAATGGCAACCAAAAGGACAAGGTATGAACTCTAGTATGCCATTTAATCATTGGAATAATTATTCTACTTTCAGTCAAACAAATTACCCTCCCTTTAATCAAATGCAATACCCACCCTTTAATCAAATGAATTTCCCACCCATGCAACAAATAAATAACCCTCCCTTTGTTGATCCTACAATGTGGAATCCTTGGCCCCCACAACAACGATCTTCTTTTAACCCTTGGAATTCAAATTGGAGAAGCCGACAACTCCCATATCCAAATCAATTTCCTCAATTTCAACAACCACTTCCTCTGCCATCAAATGCTCTGCCAAATAACCAAATGAGACCCCAGCTACCTGTGCAACCAAATCCTAACCCCAATAATAAAGTTGTGCAAGTCATTGATATTCAGAATCAGTCTATATTTCCTACTATGAAATGTAATGATATTCATTTAAGATCTGGGAAAATAGTAGAGCCTATTATTGATGACATAACTTCTTCTGATTCTGATAAAGAGGAAACTGAGAAACATAAGAAAGCACAACCACCCTCTAACAAGAATATTGAAATAATAGAACCACCATTCCTCGAGCATTTGGTTTTAACTAGAACACCTGAAACACCTTCTTTTAATATTTTAGGGGAATTGCAAAACTTGTATGTTAAAATTCCACTTTTACAAGCATTAAGAGATGTACCAATTTATGCCAGAACAATAAGGGATATTTGTGTTAAGAAACCTGGTAGGAAAACTAAAGATCCCCTTACAGTACATGTGATGGGTGATTTATCTGCATTAATGTCCGGAAAAACCCCTCCTGTGAAATATGGTGACCCCGGCCATCCTACCGTGATAGTTCAAATTGGTAAAACAATGATTCCTCAAGTTCTGGTAGATTTAGGTGCTGCAATAAACATAATGACTCTTGAAACTTCACAATTGTTACAGTTGAATAACACAATCAGAGATACACCTACCATTCTAGAGTTGGCTGACCGTTCTACAATTAAACCTGAAGGAGTTGTTGAAGATCTACTTATCTCAGTTGAATCCTGGAAGTACCTAGCTGATTTTTTTGTATTGCAGACTAAAACAAAGCTGGGGGGACATCCTTTAATTCTGGGGAGGCCATGGCTGGCCACAGCTGATGCCTTTATCAGTTGTAGATCTGGTTCAATGACAATTTCTAATGGTTATGAAACCAAACAGCTTACTCTTTATCCTCATGCTACACCCATAATTAATAATGAAGATTCTATGTGGATGGATTATGATGATAATGTTCTTCAGCCCATTCTAACTATTGGACAAGCCTTAACTCTTACAGACAATACAGAGGATGAAATAATTAATAATTTTATTTGTGAACCTTCCTCTGTAATTTCTTAAACACACAATCAATTGACTGCAATTTTTGAAACAGATACCCAAGAAAAGATTGAATCTGAAGACTTATCTCAGACATTAACCACCATCTCATCTAAAAGTATAACAGTTGAAATTGAACCTGGCAAGACATTAAACATAAATCCTGATCTAACAGTTGCTGAAACACAACAGTTAATGAAGTTATTGCATGAAAATAAGGAAGCATTTGCATGGGATTACACAGATATGAAAGGGATCTCTTCTGAACTATGTACTCACCGAATTTACATTAAAGAGGGATGCCGACTAGTCTGTCAACCCCAAAGACAAATGAACCCTAATTTACGAGAAATTTTTAAAGAAGAACTTCAGAAATTTCTTAATGCAGGATTTATATACCCCATATCTGACAGTGAATGGGTTTTCCCATTGGTAATTGTCCCTAAGAAAAACGGGAAATGGAGAGTATGTGTTGATTACAGAGCCTTGAACAAAGCCACTCAAAAGGATCACTTTCCTTTACGTTTAATTGATTAGGTGTTGGATAGTCTGGCAGGGAAGAAATTATTTTCTTTTCTAGATGGATTCAGTGGGTATAATCAAATTAGAATTGCACCCCAAGACCAGGACAAGACCACTTTCACTAGCCCTTGGGGAACTTTTGCTTATAGAGTTCTTCCATTTGGGCTATGTAATGCACCAACAACTTTTCAGAGGGTTGTTATAGGAATCATTTTTGATATGCCGAATGACTCTATGGAAATATTTATGGATGATTTTACTCCTTATGGTGTGTCTTTTGAAGATGCATTACAAAATATTGAGAAGGTACTTAAACGATGTATACAAGCTCACCTCTCCCTAAGTACTGAAAAATGTCATATGATGATGAGTGAAGGAGTAGTGCTTGGGCATTTTATTTCATCTCAAGGTATTCAGGTAGACCCATCTAAAATATTGGTCATTCAGAATCTTCATGTTCCTAAAACTCAAACTGATGTGAGAAGTTTTCTAGGACATGCTGGATATTACAGAAGATTTATTAAAGATTTTTCTAAGATAACTTCTCCATTATTTGTGTTGCTTATGAAAAATGCTGAATTTAAGTGGACTAACTCTTGTCAGAAAGCCTTTGAAGAACTCAAGCATCAGTTATCTACTTCTCCTATTTTGAGGGGACCTGATTGGGCCCTCCCTTTTCATATATCTTCTAATGCTTCAGACACTGCAATTGGAGATGTCTTGGGACAATAGGAGAATCATCTTCCTTATGCTATCTATTTTATCAGTAAGAATATGACCCCTGCTGAGCTTAATTATACAGTTACCGAAAAGGAGTTTCTTGCAGTAATTTATGCCATTAATAAATTTCGACATTATATCACTGGTTATTCTACTTTTGTCCACACTGATCACCCGTCTATTAAGTATTTAATGAAAAAATCTGTTACAAATGCTAGAGTTACCAGATGGCTATTATTACTGCAGGAATTTGATATCACAATTGTAGATCGGCCTGGTAAAGAAAATGTGGTGGCTGATTTCCTTTCATGGTTAAAAACTGATAATAATATTACAGTAGATGATTCTTTTCCTGATGAGTATTTGCAGTTTCTGCTCACTCCCCATGGTATGCAAATATTTCCAATTATTTGGTTGCAGGAGAATTACCATCACACCTATCATACAGAGAAAAGAGAAGAATTGTTCAACAAAGTGCCAGGTATAAATGGATAAGTGGGTGTCTTTTCTACACGGGGCTTGATCAGGGAATCCGAAGATGCATTAGGGAAGATGAAGTGTATGACATACTAAAAGCTTGTCATGATGGCCCTTGTGGAGGGCATTTTGCTGATAAAAGAACAGCACACAAAATTTTGAGGATGGGTTACTATTGGCCCTCATTATTTAAGGATGCAAAGAAATATGTGAGGGCTTGTGACAGCTGCCAGAGAATGGGTCAACCCAATCATAGAGATCAAATGCCATTAAACCCCCAGGTAGTTTATGAACCATTTGAAAGATGGGCCTTGGATTTCATAGGACCCATTAATCCTCCATCCAATCAAAGAACTTATATATTAGTCTGTACAGACTATATGACTAAATGGGTGGAGGCCAAAGAACTTATTAGAGCCAATGAAGAAGCTATCCTAGCTTTCTTATTTGAAGAAATCTTCACTAGATTTGGAATTCCTAGAGAGCTAGTTACAGATGGAGGACCTCCATTCAATTCTCATGGTTTTAAGTCTACCCTTCAGAAATATCATATTCATCATAGAATGACTACACCATACCACCCCCAGGCCAATGGGCAAGTGGAAACCACAAATGAAGTATTAGAAGCCATTCTAACTAAAACAGTGAAGGAAAATCGGAAGGATTGGTCTCAAAGGCTCCCTGAAGCACTATGGGCTTACAGAACTACTTGGAGAAACACTACAGGTTTTTCTCCCTATGAATTGATTTATGGTAAAAATGTTGTTTTTCCTGTGGAATTTGAAATTAAAACTCTAAGAACTGCTTTAGCTGTTAATCTTGATTTGACTGATGTGCAGAAAGCTAGTCTACAACAACTTCTTGAATTGGATGAAAAGAGATTAGATGCCATTAACCAAACAACCATGATTCAACAACAGAGAATGAAGTGGCATGATAAAATTATCAAACACAAGCAGTTCCAAAAGGGTAATTGGGCCCTATTGTATGACTCTCGGTTTGAAAATTTTTAGGGTAAGCTACATACACGTTGGCTTGGACCATATGAAGTAGATGCTGTTTTTTCTAATGGAACAGTAAGACTTCTAACAATTGATGATTCTAAAACACCTCTACTAGTCAATGGTCATAGGCTTCGTTTGTACCAGCGCCCTGTTTCTAAAGAGGATTTCAAGACTGCTTGCATGAATGATACACATTATCTTTTTCTAGGGGAGTCTTCTGCTCCTCACAGCATTTAATTTTCTGCACTGTATTTTTAGTATTAGATTAGATTTAAAACTAATAATCCCTGTCAAGGGTTGGCATATTACAATTGAATTTTGCAGATTCTGGAAAATCTCATTAAGGAGGACAGATTCATCACAAGAAGATCTGAAGCTTCAATCACAGAAGCTTGTTCCCTTCATTTTAACCCATTTCCTAGCAATATCCCTTTTATCCCATTTCTACATTATTTCCCTTTTTCCCTTTTTCCCACTTCTACCATTCCTGAAATATCATCCTTTAGCTAGTATTTCCTGTCCCTCACTTCTGAAGCTATCCCTTATCAAATAATTCCCCCACTTGTCTTAAATCCAAGTCATTATATCCCATTTTCCTGATTTTTCCATTTGTTGAAACACCAGTTTCAGCAACATGTCATTCATTTTTCCGTTGCTGAAACACCTATTTCAGCAACCTGTCATTTATCTTTTCATCATTAAAACACCATTTCTTTCCTCTGCTATACACGCTTTTCAGTTCTCCACTTTTACTCTTCAGATCCTTTGAGTGAATATTATTCAGTACTGAGCAGATCCTGATATGCTCCTGTTCTACATTTTAGAGAAATCTACAGATTCTTCCATTAATATCAAGCCATTATGAAGCACTCTATACTTTGAATTTTAAAGACAAAGGTAAAAATGTAAGGTATGTGGTTTTTATGTAATGCAGTTAAATAATATTTTAAAGAGAGGATCTTGCTCATAATGACTACAATCTCCACACGCTCAAACATCATTGCACCATACGTAGGGGGGGGGGGGGATTTCGAAAACTGAATCATCATTTCACATCATCCAATCCTCCATCATTCTTCATATCCATTTCCGCCGTCATTGAGACTCCATATCCTCTGTTGCAACAATTAGCTTGACCAAAGCCTGTGTTTTTGTTCTCTGTACCTCTGCATGTGACTCAAGCTAGTAGCTATGGGACGGTTGGCTATCAGACACGAGCCTGGTTCGATAACTCTTCTTCAATTGTTCCTGGAGGCCTACCAAATTTTTCAACAAGCAGGATGGACAACATACTTCGAAAGGTTAGGAGAATTTGATCAGCAGCAAGTTTTAGAGTTCGCACAGAATCTTCAGGGGAATTATTCAGTGGGTCAAGGGGTCCGAATTTTAGTCACAGAGGAAGATGTAGCACAAGTTTCAGGTTTTCCGGTTATAGGGGCTCGCTGGTTCAGCAAGAAACAAGTTATTTTAAATGCACAGCAAGATTTCCTTTCTCTAGATGAACCGGTTGAACTTAAAGGCCGCGGTATAAGTCTGCATTCACTACCTCGACCATGGCCAACAGTAGCTGAATTCATCAAGCACTATTTGACATGCGAAGGACGTTACCAGGTAGTCTACCAACACGACTTCGTTTTAATGAATCATTTGAGGCATGGTTGATTAGTCAATATTCCCTATTATATGCTTGGTTGTATCAAAAACATGTCATATTATTGCAGACGGGTTAAATTCCCATTGTTATCCCTTACCCATCATCGTTTATGTCAATTATTAATTCAGAGGGGTTTTTCTCAGCAAAACCCCCCTCTGAATAATCCACCCCTCATTCCCCAGCAAGCCGAAGTTCCCCAGCAAGCCGAAATCCCCCAACAAGCTGGAAATTCCCAAGAAACTCCTGAGAGTTCTTATGAAAGGCAACTGGACGATATCCCAGACCCCCCAGTAATTTCATCCTCAGAACCAGTTGACCTACCCCCAAGTTCGTCCCACTTAGTAGAGTCACCCCTTCCCACTACTCCTATCCCTAGCAATGACTCTCCAACATCCCCATCTCCACCTACTCATAAAAGAAAGAGACGAACCCCAACAGTCTCTGTCTCAAAACGACAAACAAGGGCCACATCCCAAATTTTCACTTCTTCAGAAAGCCCTTCCCCTAGAAACGAATCTTCTCCTACAAAGAAAAGGAAAGACACTGACTTCTCTGCTTTCCTACCAAAAAGGAAAATGAAAATGACTGTTGAAATAGGAGTTACTCCCATTTCCCCTGACCCCGCCATTATCCTGTTAAAACTCCAATCCTCACCACCATTCCAAATTCCCCAACCCGTCTCGTCTGATGCCACTGTCACACAAGAACCAGTGGCCCGGGATAACATGACATTGTTTATGGCTCAAACAGTGACTGCCACACAAGAACCAGTCACTTACCCAGAGGCTAAAACACAAGAACCAGCCACTGTGGTACAAGAATCATACACCAAGCATGATAATACAGGGAAACCAGCTGTAGCTGCTCCACAAGAATCAGCTGCAGCTGTGGATCAGCAGACAACTCCAGCAGAATCAACCAGCACACATGGTTCACACACTATGGCATCTTTATTGGAGGAAAATGAGTTTTTGAAGTCAGAACTAGAGGCCTATAAGAATGAATTAATCATGGCACGAGAAGCCTTTGATAGAGAATTGAATCTCTACATGCTAGCACACACATCATCAACACAAAATAAGGATCCATGCAGAGAATACATGTGCCATGAGTGTGGTAATATTCACCAACAGGAAGGATACAAAGTAGTCAAAATTCAGGTATCTGAGGCATCTACATCAGCTGCAATTAAAGAAGAATGCCCTACTGCTCCACAAGAACTAGTAGGGCCCTCAAAAAGTCTGGAAAAATAAACTAAACCACAGATATATCGCCCTGTGCTAGTCAGCTCAGCCACTCAGACAATGCCCCAACCACAGATATCCAGCCCTGAGTTAGTCAGCTCAGCCACTAAGACAATGCCCGAACCCAGTACTTCTAATGCCGGGACACAGACCCTGCCATGGAAACAATTAGAACTTATGAACAACTGGAAGAAACAATATGCTGTATATCAAGATAAAATATTACAGCAGCATCATAAGTTAGCATGGCAGAATCACATGTATGCCAACTAGGATATTTGGGAACAGACATTGCAACAGCTCAGGGATTCCAAGAAAGAAGTCAAAGAATCAAAGGAAAAGTTGGTTTTGATGTTTTCATTAGTGCAAAAATTGATGGCTACCCGAAAACCCTCCGTGAATTATTCTCTCTTCCTCTCTGAATTTTTGGTTTATTTTCAATTGAAGGCAATAAAGGATGGCAGACCTCATGAATTGCTTACTGCGAAACAATTTCTTAAGACTTTTTCTGATGCCCCTGAAAGTGACCAAAATTTGTTGTGTGAACTTTATCTCCATAACGAGGCCATGCCTGAGAATAGAAAAGTCAATCTCACTCCAATTGTAGGTGATGTACAAATAAGGGCATTTGTTTCATTCCTGGCCAATCAGCTCACCTGGAAAACTGTGTTTATTTCAAGTAGGCATAATGAGTAGAATAGGCTCCTTTGGATTAGACCGGAACCTTTAAATCCTGCCATGTTTGTAGCACAATATCACCGATTCTTGCAGAATCCAGGAATGCACAGGTACATACAACAATTGCAGGCTTCAACACTTTTAAGATGTCTACGGCTAATCAGAGTAAAGGAGGCTACTGCATTGAATGCCAACACTATTTTTTGGCAGCAGTCATGTAAGGAAAGACAAGAATATCACCCTTTCAGCCCTGATAATCTTCAAGATGCACTCTCCAGGGTACCTAATTACATCAGATGCATTCGGCATTGTGGAGAAAACTGGATTGGTTACCATTTTCAGTTTCCAATTCTATGGATGCCTACAGAAAAATACCAGTGTCACTATCAATTGGCTGACAGAGATGAAGTTGTAGCATGGCAGCAATTGCAAAACAATCGAGGATTCCGAGCTCCGACAGAAGCCACCTTCTCCAGCTACTGCTTGAGAAACTTGCATGCACAGAGTCAGTACTCAGACTCTGACTCAGACTAGGAGTTGCCTGAGGACATGCAACCCTTTCAGCTGGGGGGGATGTTAGGACCTCACTATGTACCATTTTTACTATATATTTTGACACCACCTTACCTTTATAACCATGTTTAAAAAGGATTCCATCATCATTTTCATTCACTTTATCCAAAGGTATATAAAATCCTCTTCTTTACTATATGTTTAATCTGTTTACATATAATTTCATATTACTCTTATATTTCATCATTAATCGAAGTATATTGTTGCTAACATTAGTCTAAAAGATCACAGATAAATTATGTGCTGTGTTGGAACAATCGGCCGTTGCTGAAACAGTCAAACTTCGTTGCTGAAACAGTCGACTCCGTTGCTGAAACAGCCAGCAGGCACGCAAATTCTATCACTACCCGTAATTTTCGATTCTGGAAGAGTATTTTGTGGAACAATGGAAACAATATGAAGACGTGGTTACACGAATTATCCTGAATATAGTACTCTTTTTGTATCTGTTGTAACAATATCTTTTTATGGAAGAACAGAATAGCCTTGTTTTAAGAAAGAAGAACAGAATTGGGATAAACGTAGATTTTCTCTAATGTAATTGTAAGAGATGTCTCCTCTTTAAAAAGAGGAGACATCATCATTAGAGGGGAGTTCGAAAACTACAGGAGAACATTGTGTTTAAGAGGACAGGAGCTAGACTCCATTTGTAATGTATCATTTCTTTTGACAGATGAATAAAAGTTCCTTTTGAGTGCTTCAATTTAATCCTTTCCTTGGGGAATCTTGTGAGAAGGAAAGGGCCCGTCTTCCTCACAAGATTCACCCGACTGTTCCTGTAGTTTTCTAGATTTCTTTATGATATTCGCACTTTACTTTAATTCTGTTTGCTGAAACACCAGTTACACAGTTCTGTAGTTTATTGAGCATTATGTTTCCTTTAACGCTGCATGTGTTTAGTACATTCATTCTTAAGAAGTTGAGAGATCTATTTATGTTATTTGTTTGAATGTATGATTGATTCTAGGAAGCAGGTGCTGAAGATTCCTGTACAAAGGAATAGGGTCCTGTTCCCATTAATTGCCTTTCTTTTCCCTGCAGTGTGATTAGAAATAGGAGACAGGTGCTGAAGGTTCATGTTCATGGGAATAGGGTCCTGTTCTCTTGAGTTTATCTTTTCTACAGAGTGATTAGTGTCAGGCAGCAAGTGCTGAAGTTCCTATTTAAAGGAATAGGGTCATGTTCCCTGTTATGGTTTATTGGTTTCCTTTCCTGTAGAATGATTTCCTTTTATTTGGATTCTTAAAAACTGCAATAGAGGAATTACTTCTACTATAACATAAGTAACTTCAGCTTTGATTAAACAGGGTGTGAATAATTAGATTTGTATGAGTAATAATTGTGTGGCTTTTTACTACAACATTATTTTTTCTTTTGGAATTGAGCATATCCAGTGTGTGATTGTCTTTGGAATAAACAGACTTCCTCGGGTTGACAATTTATGTGGAGCTAGAATTGTTAAAACAATTAAAGCGACCAACAATATTCACATACATGAAGGTGCCCCATGGAGTGGTAAAAGCTATTTTGAGTTGATCTTCTGGGAGTACAACGACTTGATTGTATCCTGAAAAACCATCAAATAGGGAGATTCTCTTAGAGCCCACAACCTTCTGTAGGATATGTTCCATTCTAGGCAAAGGGTAGTTGTCTTTCAGGGAGGCTCTGTTGAGGTTTCTGAAGTCTATACATAGTCTGATCTCTCCTGTTTTCTTTCTCACAGCCATTAAGTTTGATACCCAATCAAAGAACCTCACCGGAACTATGATGCCTGCATCATACATCTTTTTAATCTCTTTCTCTACTACAGGCAATTGTTTTGGATTGATCCTGCAGAGTTTTTTCCTAAAAGGTTTCTGATTTTCCTTCAAGGGTATCTTGTGTTGTATGATGTTGGTGTCATAGGCCTTTAAGTCTTCATAGCTCCATGCAAACACATCAATAAATCCCTTAAATAGGTCAATGTATTTTTTCTTCATGTCTGCAGGTATAGACTTAGCTAGTTTAATCATTTTGGGTTTATCTTCAGTGCCTATGTTGCATTCTTCTATATCTGAGTCTGTATGTTCTATAGTGGGCTTTTTTGCTACGTCATCAAAGTCAAAAAGGTCCTCTAGGGGTGCTAGCCTCTGGGTATATTCTTATCTTTGGCCTGCAGCACCTCCATTTCCTCATCTTCCGCGTTTTCACATGCAATAGTTGAATTCCTAGTTTCTTCAGAAAAGGTGTTTATTTCTACGTTACAAGGTGGGAATTCTTCATCAAAGTATTCCTCACTAAGGCAGCCATCTTCGTCTTTAGAGTCTGAACTAGAGAATTCAAACTCATTTCTGCCTGTCAGGAAGTCCTCAATCTGTTTATCAGCTTCAAAGTCCTGCCAGTATTTTTCGTTGTCTGGCACAGCAGGTCTAAATTTGGTCTGAATGATGATTTGTGAGTCAGCCGGAGTCTTGGGATAAGAACTGGCTAGGCAAGCTAATCCATTTGCAATGATGTTTTGACTCCTAGGCACAAACACCAAATAGAATTCTACAAAGGTTTTCAACAAATCCACTGCGTCATTTCTGTAGGCCCTTAGTCGGGGATGTTTCGCTGTATATTCACCATTCACCTATTTGATAAATAACTCTAAGTCTCCTCTCACAGCTATCCTACGGGCTCCTAATTTTTTCAACAGATTCAGATCCAGGATGAGAGCCTCATATTCTGCAATATTATTTGTGCATTTGCAGTGCAGATTGACAGTGTGGCTCTCTGCATAATCACTCTCCACGTTACGTACCCACACCCCTGCTCCAACAGTTTTCCTAGTACAAGATTCATCGAAATTCATTTCCCACAGGGGTTCATTTTCCGTTTCATCATTATTTCCTTCCCTACATATGGGTTTGCCATTGTGTTTCATTACAGGGCCTGTACTAGGCTGCGGGTTGTTTTTTTCTTCATGACATGTGTGGAGTTCAGAGAGTTGGCTGTCTTGCTGTTTACATTCTGTTTCTAGTTATGGCTCACTCAGAGTTTCGTTTTCAGTACCCTGCCCATGGTCTTCTTCATCGTATTCTTCTAGGGTAGCCATTATGTTAAAGTCCATGGGCTCTATGTTACTATTTGTATTTCTGTTTTCTGACACTGGCTCTCCTAACGATGGGTCGTTATAAAGAATGAAAGAATCCAGGTCTGTGTGCACAGAGTATAAAGGGGATTTTTTAGGCTTCTCGGGGCTACTGACTAGGAATTTCATTTGGGACTCCCTATACAGTCTTCTAGTTTGGCCAAATATAGGGATAGTGGCATATGAGCCATCCATTTGCATCGTTCCTTGCAGTTTGGCTCCCCATGATCTTGACAATAGCATGCCATACTTGGGTGGCACGTCTGCTACCACCACATCCATGACCATACATTTAGCTGGGATATGGGTCAAACTCACATACAAGTCTTTGATTAAGCCTAGGCGCTTCACTCTGCTAGAGTCAAATGAATATAAATCTTTGTAGGGTCGGGTTATCTCTAGGCCTAATCTTTCCATCACTACCTTACGCATCAAGTTTTGGGATGCTCCAGATTCATGCATTGCATTGTGCAGGATTTTTTCATGAATGTTGAGACTGATATAAAAAGGTGGAACTACCCCTTCATGGATCTTTCCCTCAATCTTTGGACCAAACAGGAGGGTAGGTTGATCATCACTCAAATTCACTGAGTCGTTGTTTTCGCCCAGATTCAACGCTTTCAAAATTTGGCCTTTATATACATCCTGAGTGGCCAGCTCAGATAATGGTACAAAGACTTTCATTTTTGCAATCTCACTCTCTAAATTGAAAGTGGACTGGGTCTTTGGAGTGCTTAACTTTGTTTTATTTGCTACTGCCTTAGTAGCTGAATTAGTTTGTGATTTCTCACTATGTACAGGGTCAGGAATCATTTTATCAGGAGCACTAACTGTAGTGCTAGTGCTGCTGGTTGGTTGGCTTTGTTTGTTAGTGTCTTGGTTGTCTTTCTCTTTGTTTTTCCCAGAACTTTCAACCGCTGATCTGCTATTTACAGCAGATGCTTTAGAATTTTTATCAGGTCGTTTTTTGATGGTAACCTCAGGAGTCTCGGTTTTGGAATTTTCTTGGTTCTTTCTGCTCCTAAGTTCATATTGTTCTCTAACCTGCATCATGGCATTTTCAAATCATAATCTGTAATCCTTGGATTCGAACCACTCCTCCTCCCAATAAGAAGGTGAGGGCTAGTCTTCCCCTGAATCACAGTTAAGGACTGAGTCTTCTTTTTCAAACATGTTTTATCGCATTCCCTTCAGAATCCTCTATGATTCCCTCATCTTCATATAAAAAGTTTTGGAAAGGGGGAATAACTTGTTGATCTGATTCTTTCTGTCTGTTGGGCATGTTGTTGTTTTTTCTAAAATTTTGGTTCTGGTTTCTATTCTGATTGCTAACTGTGACAACCATTTTCTCCATCATTTGTTGCAACTTATCCACATTTTTAGATAGTCTGTCATAGTTTGGGTCTGATGTGGAAGGCACGGTGTCATCTCTATATGTTACCATTTTCTCAGTTCTTAGTCTTTCTCTTTTCTCAATCAGGTTTGCCTCTATGTTCACTGCTCCTTTCTGCATGTACTCCAATGTGTTATACTCTTTATCTTTAAGCTCATAGGCCATGTCAGCATCAAATCCATCAGGATATTTGGCTAGGGCCATACCTTGAGGAGCTTTCATGTGCAGAGGGAGAGAATTGTAAATGCTGTTGAATCTAGTGGTGTAATCATGGACACTCTCTCCCACATTCCTTTTGAGGCTCATGTATTCTGCTAGGAGTTGGCGAGGGTTTGCCCTAGTTTCCCATTTTTTTATGAAGGTCTGATATAATGCAGGGAGATCTTGGATACTGCTAGGAGGTAAAATTTTAAACCATTTCTTTACATCACCCCCTAAGCTTTGGGCAAATATTCTCATTTTGATTGTTTCTTCATCAATTTCCATATAGTCAAAAGAATCCTCCGTCTTATCTACATGTTGCTGGGCTATGATGGATTCTTTAGCAGTGAAGTGTGGGATTTTTGACTGATAATCATTGGGTAAGGGTAACAAGGGCTGAGGTAAAATCAGAGGTGCATACCAAGCTGCCATGATAGTGTTCTGATGAGGTATAGGGTTGGCTTGAGCAGCTGGTATATGGACAACAGGGATATTTGGACCAGCAGAAGTTTGTTGAGCAAATCTAGGGTGTGAGAGCCCCAAGTTTTGAATGAAGTGGGTATCAGGTGGGGTAGATGGAGGGGTTCCTCTATCCCTAGTTTGTTGATCGCTATGAGATGGTGAACTGTGAAGCTCAGGGTCTGGCTAGTCTAGATGATTGAATGACCTATTTCTTGGTAGCCTATTAGGTAGGTCTAGGTCAGGGGGAAAGTGTGATACATCTGCTAGGTCTTCTGGTGCAGAATTAGCTCTATGAATGTGACTGGAACTAGTTGATATTCTGTGTGAAGGATATTTTCTGAGGATACTTTCAGGGTTATCAACTATTTCAGGTGGGTTCAGGTCAGGGAAAGCTCTTGTATAGATGGTCCTTGAAGCCAGAATGGTATTTTATGGATAAGTAGCTTAACCCTACTTGTTACTTCTATTGTGGTTTGATGTTGTTTCAGAGGATGGTATCCTAGTGGAGTCTTATGTGAAACCAAGATAACCAGCAGGCCTACTGATCACTAGTGGAGTCTTTTCGTTTAGGAACAATGGAGTCGTGAGGTGGAGGGTTTTGGGGTATATCTAAGGGGTTACACTATCCACCACAATGCTCAGGCACTATCACCTTTCAGGAATATCCTCAGAAAAATCTAACTCCAATCAGAGATTGACTGGGAGGGAATTTACCAGATATGTCACCTCCAAAGAGGGTGAGATCCGAAGGCTACCTGGCCCTGTCCAGGCTTTGTCTAGGAGTACAAGAGAACACAATGAATGATATTGAGGCTGTCCGAGAAGAGGTGTGACTATCAGCTAACCTAACCAGAGATGGTGGGTTTGGAATGGCTAGGGATGTTCAAAGTGAAATGAACTCAATGGTCCCCAGTGGAGTCGCCATTATGTTGGGGTTCCCATGTTTTGGCCAGGTTGGCAAGACCAAAAGATGAGACAACATATAACCACTTTCAGACCTTAGGATCTATCCCACCTAGGTCCAGAGAGGGATCTCTCTATATGAGTCAAATTGTATGTATTTGAGGCTCCGAGTTATGATTTTAGGCTAGTTATATGCACGAGGTTTGTTTGTTTGTTTATGTTTGGTTGTTGAGAATCAGGAAAGAAGGGTCCAATATAAGACAAGGATGAGCAAAGAGGAAATTAGACAAAGGTAGATAACTCAGAGAACATCAAGGCGATTGGGCAATGGAGTCAAGAGAGGATTTACTTGTGTTCAATGTGAAAGCTTTCAGTTGGGTTAGTCATCTAGAGCATTTGGATCTTAAAGATGATATCTGGGATGGGACATTAAGGAATGAAAATGAAAGGAGAAGAACCATCCAATTCTGTCTATAGATCAGGTCAGAGGTCATTTAACTCCAGACCTGCTTCAAAAAAATCAGAGGCAATACAAGGGATCTTAGAAAGGCTTAATTGGGATGGAAAGATCCTAGTGAGGAAAAGACAGGGTTCTAGACCTCCTAGTGTTCTCAATTCATCCAACTAAATCCTAGCAAGAACATCTAAACATAGATTTCTTCAATTCATACATCAGAAAGCAAGAAATGACATCCACTACACTGGTTAAATCAATTGAAATCAATATTCAGATACACATATAAGCAGAAAACATAAAAGGTTGGGAGAGTAGCAACATAAGGTACCTATCAGGGGTAAATCTTATGCCAAACTTCTGATGTGAGCCAGTAGAAATGGAATGAAATGAAATCAAACACAGAGATAGGAAAACATCACCAGCTGCTTTAGATCAGGATCCAAAGAAATATGCTTGTCATATTAAAAACAACACCAATCAGGTACATCATTGCCCACAGCTTGAACATTCAGTCTGAATACATCAAATCTCAGCCTATCTTACAATATTACACATAGAACTTGTCTCAAGAGGAAAATTCTTTCATTTCTCTAATATCTCATCAACAACCCTTACAATAATTTCCTTCTATGTTTTATAGCTAAAGAGAAGTAGCAGAGGTAGGTAAGGAACTAAATGCCGTATTAAAACTTCTGAAAAGAGAGAGGGTCGAGGCCCATTCTGCTTAATATCTTGGTCATTTAATCCCTATCATTCTTTGGGCGAAAGTATGGCCTCCTTTAGATCTCCACTTACTCTAGGCATTTCTTTGGTGTACTTTGGCTGCGGTGATTTGTAGTAATTCTGGTGAGTAAACAAAATGGAAATAAATGATATTTGGATCTGCCATGCTGTGAATTAAATGCTCTGGTAGTTTCTGTCTGCTGTCTGGTGGAAATTTCTTCAGGGGCACGGCACATAATAAAAGCTGCATGGGTGCCCTGTCCTTATTGAAGAAAAACATACTGCTGACGAATAGACCCTGATGTTACCTCTTACTTGTGTTTTAGGACCTTTGATCAGTCCTCGCGGTCTTCAATTGGTGCTTTGCCTCTTTAAACTGAAGATTTAAGGCTCCAGATTTCCTTTGGTGTGCCTTAATCTCTTTGCTTTGTACTAAAACATTCTTTCACTTCATCTCTGCCTCTGTCCGTGCATTTCGAGCTTTAATGGTGCCGGTAGGTTCTCCACAGAGTTTAAGCCCTGTTATTTTTAATGAACGTCCTGTCCTCACCTTCCCAGGTCATTTTTCATAAATTTTGCCCCTGTAAATGATCTTCTTTGATCTCTCTGTCAACAGAGACTACGCATTATGGCCATATTTTATCATTTACAACCCTATAAAACATGAAAACTGTGAAGAAAACAATGGATGGGGTGGCAGATGATGTGGATGATGAGCATTATTGTGTAGATGGTGCCATGGTGGAATAACGATGGACTGTGGCAGAAGAATATAGCGTGAAATGGAAGACAGGAAAGATGGTGAAGGGTCGGCGGAATACGGAGCAAATATATGTGAAAGCCTTAAAAAACTCGACCTTGAACGTTATATGCAACAAAATGAATGGGTGTACAGTGGAAACACGTGGCGGGAGTGACGTGATGGGGCGGACTAAGGGGATGGTCAACGGAGGGCAAACAAATCTAGACTATCGATCTTAAAGGGGATATACGGCGGAAAACACATCTGGAGCGATAGACAGTGGGCCAGGGATACAACAGAGATGGTTTAACTTGTGTGCAGCTTTGTTGATGGATGACCGTCGGATGAGGCACTCAGGATCGGACGTCCTGCGCACATTTCGCTGCGAGACTTGGGCCGAAAGATAATGGGCGGGGGATGGGCAATTTTTCCGTCACATAGAAGACACGCGTCGGCAGCTATATGGAATCGCTGGGCATTTGGGGAAAACTGCCATCTGCGCAGAAGCGGTGCGATGAAAACTGGCGGGTTTGGAACAGCGCGCGGCGGGGTCCACTGGGCGGAGAGGTCCCGAACTGTCAGATCTTCGTGAGAATGGATGGCGATGGCCCAGTAAGGAAAAATGAATGTGAGAGACGTGGGCGCTGGGAATTTAATGACCGTCGTCCGATCAACCAAGATCTACGGTTGAGGCTGCGCTCGATGAACACATACGATGAGCACCTTTCAGTGTTGGGGCTTGGTCACAACGCTGGGTTTTGTGGAAGGTGAAGGAGCGCGGGGCTATCAGGAGAGGGGCTAGGCTTGATATAGGGTTCAGAGTGGGTTTTTAAGCCTTTTCAATGAATTTTGAAGCCTTATAAGGGTAACGATAGGAAGATAAATATCGAATCAGGCTAAACCAAGGACATGGGTAGAATTTGAAGGGGATTTTTGGGGATTTTAGAGGATTGACAGGAGAAATAGAGGAAACAAGGGGACTTTGAGAAAGGACTCATCAGAGGAGATCTGTATTGGGCATAGCACAAAGAGACTTCAAGGAGGATGGGTTTTCAGGGGAAAGGCATTCCTTGAAGGCTCCAAAACAAATTAGCCCCCAGCTTGCTTGACAAGAATTTCATAGGGGGGCTAACACAATTTTAACAACTCCTACAACTATCATAACAAAAACATGGTTATAGTGCAACCGCTAGAGGAAATATGAACAACAATATAGACAAGTGCATTCAACGGTACAACTGTATCAACAGTTTTCCAACGAGTCTGTAACAACAAAGCGTAACAACAGTTGCTGATGGGTCTGTAACAACAAGGTGTAGCAAAATTTCTTTGCTGTAACAACATTATCCGAACTGCTCCTGTGAACTCTGTGTCTGAGATCTTTGGTGTTACAAATGACATCTGAAAGGACAACACAAAGACCATCAACCTTTTCCAAACATTCACCATCAATTAGTCATAAAAAGGTATAATAGATCAAAATAATTGATGAATTGGAAAAGTAACGAAAGAAAGGTGAAATAACACAAGTTAGGGTAAAAAGGTAGGAAAAAGAGGTAAAAGATACTCCAATTGGTTATAGTTATAACGAAAAATAAAGAGGATAAGTGTAGGAAAAATGTACAAAACTAGCACCCAACAAAATTATTTCCATATTATATTTTCATGTTCTTTCTATTTGGATAGATTTTTTCAATTTAGCTACAGAATGCAACCTATTCTAGAGCTAACTATGGATTCCGTAGCTACTCTCATGGTTTGGCAGGTTCCAGGTGTCAAATGAAGAAATGGGCCAAATGGGCATTTCTAGAATAATCTGTACATGGATTCTATCCTATTCACTCGGTCCATATCGATAGAAAAGCAGGCCTAATGATCCAGGTGGATATCGGTGGCCTCCCACCTATTCGATTTGGACCCGCAGCATCAATTCTTTTAGTTTTTCAACTTCAACACAACTTACTATTTATAGCAAGTTTTCGGGTCCTGCACACCCGGAGCCGTTTTAGGGCATTAATAATCCAGGTGGATATTGGTGGCCACCCATCGAGTCCATTTGAACCCCCACCATCAGTTATTTCAGTTTGTAAGTTTCGGCACAACTTACTATTTTTAGCAGTTTTTCGGGTCTTAAACTTCCGGAGCCGTTTTGAGGCCCTAAATGACGTTTTTTTGGGAAAACGGAGAGCAACATGGGTCCATGGACCGATGCTGCTCATTCAAAAGTTGTACTCCTTGGATATATCTTTCTAACGAGCTATTGAGTGCGTCAAACGAAGATCGGATGCCAAAGTTACGTCCTTAGGGAGTTGAACCACCAATTTACCCAAACGGGGCCCACAGTTTTGGCGCTTCATCTCCTACGGTTAGGGTTTTGGACGTTTCGGATTCTACATTGTTTCTCAACAATAAATAGGCCCTCGCATCAATTCTTTTAGTTTTTCAACTTCAACACAACTTACTATTTATAGCAAGTTTTCGGGTCCTACACACCCGGAGCCGTTTTAGGGCATTAATAATCCAAGTGGATATTGGTGTCCACCCATCGAGTCCATTTGAACCCCCCCCCATCATTTATTTCAGTTTGTAAGTTTCGGCACAATTTACTATTTTTAGCAGTTTTTTGAGTCTTAAACTTTCAGAGCCATTTTGAGGCCCTAAATGACGTTTTTGGGGAAAATGGAGAGCGACATGGGTCCATTGACCGATGTTTCTCATTCAAAAGTTGTACTCCTCGGATAGATCTTTCTAATGAGCTATTGAGCGCATCAAACGAAGATCGGATGCCAAAGTTACGTCCCCAGGAAGTTGAACCACCAATTTACCCAAACAGGGCCCACAGTTTTGGTGCTTCATCTCCTACGGTTAGGGTTTTGGACGTTTCGGATTCTACATTGTTTCTCAACAATAAATAGGCCCTCGAGCCTCATTGTAAGACAGCTCAGGGGGCTAGGAGCCGATACATCTCTTCTCAGAGATAAGCACTACCAGTGCCCTAGCTCGCCACATCTCCATCATGTCTGCATTGTAACACCGTTTAAGGGCTGGTAGCTGCCACATCTCTTCTACCAGTACCATAGCTCTTTTATTTCCATTATGTCTATAATAGGCCTGCTAGCCTCAATGTAACACAGTTCAGAGGTCTGCGTACGCCACATCTCTTCTTAGAGATACGCTACCAGCGCCCTAGCTTGTTTCCATTATGTTTGTAAGCTTATTTCAGTCATTCGTTTATTGTGGTGCGTCATACGTATTTACGCACTATCTCTAGTGTGGTAGATTTATATCTATGTTTTTTTGCGTTTTCATAAAAATCCGGATACGATGGTATCGAGAGAGAGTCTTGTGTTTTCTCTTGTTTTTCTTTTCATGTCCCCAACGTAGCTAGGGTATAAGGAGTTCAACCTCGCAACGAAGTGACCCCCCCATGGCGGAAGGAAAGAAAGACGAGGGAGCAGGAGATCCTGTCAAAATCTTGCTCGAGGATGCCCTCGAGAAACAGAGGAACGTGATGATGGAAATTTTTTTTTTTCAGATCCTTCAATGGCTGCCCACCAGTGGCACATCTACATCCAGCACGTCTGCCAACAGGTCCGCGACATCTTGGACAAATCCAACACCAAGTTCAGCAAAATTTTCCCCCCATGGAGGAACTTAATGCAATGGATACCATTGCTTCCTAAGGAGGGAGGAATGATCCAGGTGGATATCGGTGGCCTCCCACCTATTCCATTTGGACCCGCAACATCAATTCTTTCAGTTTTTCAGCTTCAGCACAGCTTACTATTTATAGCAGGTTTTCGGGTCCTGCACACCCGGAGCCGTTTTGGGGCATTAATAATCCAAGTGGATATTGGTGGCCACCCATCAAGTCCATTTGAACCCCCACCATCAGTTATTTCAGTTTGTAAGTTTCGGCACAACTTACTATTTTTAGCAGTTTTTCGGGTCTTAAACTTCCGGAGCTGTTTTGAGGCACTAAACGACGTTTTTTGGGAAAATGGAGAGCAACATGGGTCCATGGACCGATGTTGCTCGTTCAAAAATTGTACTCCTCGGATAGATCTTTCTAACGAGCTATTGAGCGCGTCAAATGGAGATCGGATGCCAAAGTTACGCCCCCGGGAAGTTGAACCACCAATTTACCCAAACGGGCGCCCACAGTTTTGGTGCTTCATCTCCTACGGTTAGGGTTTTGGACGTTTCGGATTCTACATTGTTTCTCAACAATAAATAGGCCCTCGAGCCTCATTGTAAGATAGTTCAGGGGGCTGGGAGCCGATACATCTCTTCTCAAAGATAAGCACTACCAGTGCCCTAGCTTGCCACATCTCTATCATGTCTGCATTGTAACATCGTTTAAGGGCTGGTAGCTGCCACATCACTTCTCAGGGATATGCTACCAGTACCATAGCTCTTTTATTTCCATTATTTATATAATAGGCCTGCGAGCCTCAATGTAACACAGTTCAGAGGTCTGCGTATGTCACATCTCTTCTCAGAGATACGCTACCAGTGCCCTAGCTTGTTTCCATTATGTTTGTAAGCTTATTTCAGTCATTCGTTTATTAATAAATTGAAGCATTATTTCCGCTCTATCTATGTATCTATGGTTATATATGTATTCTGTTGCGTTCCTGCATAAAATCTGGATCAGTGGTATCAGAGCGGGTCTGCGTTTTCTCTATTTTTCTTTTCATATCCCCAACGTGGCTAGGGTATAAGGAGTTCAACCTCGCAACCTCGACGACCCCCCATGGCAGAAGGAAAGAAAGAAGAGGGAGCAGGAGATCCTGTCAAAAAAATATTGCTCGAGGATGCCCTTGAGAAACACAGGAACGCGATGATGGACAATTGTTTTTCAGATCCTGCAATGGCTGCCCACCGGTGGCACATCTACATCCAGCACGTCTGCTAACAGGTCCGCGACATCCTGGACAAATCCAACACGAAGTTCAGCAAAATTTCCCCCCCATGGAGGAACTTAAAACAATGGAGACCATTGCTCCCTAAGGAGGGAGGAATGATCCAGGTGGATATCGGTGGCCTCCCACCTATTCCATTTGGACCCGCAGCATCAATTCTTTTAGTTTTTCAGCTTCAGCAGAGCTTACTATTTATAGCAGGTTTTCAGGTCCTACACACCCAGAGCCGTTTTGGGGCATTAATAATCCAAGTGGATATTGGTGGCCACCCATCGAGTCCATCTGAACCCCCACCATCAATTATTTCAGTTTGTAAGTTTCGGCACAATTTACTATTTTTAGTAGTTTTTCGGGTCTTAAACTTTCGGAGCCATTTTGAGGCCCTAAATGACGTTTTTTTGGAAAACGGAGAGCAACATGGGTCCAAGGATCGAAGTTTCTCATTCAAAAGTTGTACTCCTCGGACAGATATTTCTAACGAGCTATTAAGCGCATCAAACGGAGATCGGATGCCAAAGTTACGTCCCCAGGAAGTTGAACCACCAATTTACCCAAACAGGGCCCACAATTTTGGCGCTTCATCTCCTACGGTTAGGGTTTTGGACGTTTCAGATTCTACATTGTTTCTCAACAATAAATAGGCCCTCAAGCCTCATTGTAAGATAGTTCAGGGGGCTAGTAGCCGATACATCTCTTCTCAGAGATAAGCACTACCAGTACCCTAGCTCGCCACATCTCCATCATGTCTGCATTGTAACACCGTTTAAGGGCTGGTAGCTGCCACATCTCTTCTTAGGGATATGCTGCCAGTACCATAGCTCTTTTATTTCCATTATGTCTATAATAGGCCGGTGAGCCTCAATGTAACACAGTTCAGAGGTCTGCGTACGCCACATATCTTCTCAGAGATACGCTACCAGCGCCCTAGCTTGTTTCCATTATGTTTGTAAGCTTATTTCAGTCATTGGTTTATTAATAAATTGAAGCATTATTTCCGCTCTATCTCTGTATCTATAGTTATATCTGTATTCTGTTGCGTTCCTCCATAAAATCTGGATCAGTGGTATCAGAGCGGGTCTGTGTTTTCTCTGTTTTTCTTTTCATATCCCCAACGTGGCCAAGGTATAAGGAGTTCAACCTCACAACCCCGACGATCCCCCATGGTGGAAGGAAAGAAAGACGAGGGAGCAGGAGATCCTGTCAAAAAAATCTTGCTCGAGGATTCCCTCGAGACACAGAGGAACGCGATGATGGACAATTGTTTTTTAGATCCTTCAATGGCTGCCCACCGGTGGCACATCTACATCCAGCACGTCTGCCAACAGGTCCGCGCCATCCTGGACAAATCCAACACCAAGTTCAGAAAAATTTCCCCCCCCATGGAGGAACTTAATGCAATGGAGACCATTGCTTCCTAAGGAGGGAGGAATGATCCAGGTGGATATCAGTGGCCTCCCACCTATTCCATTTGGACCCGCAGCATCAAGTCTTTCAGTTTTTCAGCTTTAGCACAGCTTACTATTTATAGCAGGTTTTCGGGTCCTACACACCCGGAGCCGTTTTGGGGCATTAATAATCCAAGTGGATATTGGTGGCCACCCATCGATTCCATATGAATCCCCACCATCAGTTATTTCAGTTTGTAAGTTTCGGCACAATTTACTATTTTTAGCAGTTTTCGGGTCTTAAACTTCCAGAGCCGTTTCGAGGCCCTAAACGACGTTTTTTGGGAAAACAGAGAGCAACATGGGTCCATGGACCGATGTTTCTCATTCAAAAGTTGTAATCCCTGGGCAGATATTTCTAACAAGCTATTGAGTGCGTCAAACGGAGATCGGATGCCAAAGTTACGTCCCTAGGAAGTTGAACCACCAATGCACCCAAACATGGCCCACAGTTTTGGCACTTCATCTCCTACGGTTAGGGTTTTGGACGTTTCGGATTCCACATTGTTTCTCAACAATAAATAGGCCCTCGAGCCTCATTGTAAGATAGTTCAGGGGGTTGGGAGCCGATACATCTCTTCTCAGAGATAAGCACTACCAGTGCCCTAGCTCACCACATCTCCATCATGTCTGCATTGTAACACCGTTTAAGGGCTGGTAGCTGCCACATCTCTTCTCAGGGATATGCTGCCAGTACCATAGCTCTTTTATTTCCATTATGTCTATAATAGGCCTGCGAGCCTCAATGTAACACAGTTCAGAGGTCTGTGTACGCCACATCTCTTCTCAGAGATACGCTTGTTGGGAAAAATACTGAGAGGGGGGGGTGAATCAGTATTTACTGTATATTCAAAACTTTTACTTTTTCTTTCTTCTAAAACCCATACGCTACTTTCCTGATACAGACTCGCGTATATACGCGGATAACCTTTATGAAACTTGCGTATACACAAAGATCTAATTATGTCATTAATTCTTCACTTATATCATTCCATCATTCATTCATCAGATGTTCAATAAACATTAAACATGTGCAGTAAGAACAGAATAAACCATCACACCAAGCATCACATATGAACACCGAGATTGGGTGGAAACCCAAGTCGAGAGAAAACCACCGGCTATGGTGCTGCGACCCTTCAATATTTTATTATAAAGAAAACATCTTACAACATATGTTTAGCGCGGAGACTCATGCCGGTGTCAGGGCACCCGCTTTGCGCTCGTTTACCGGCCTTTCACAGAAGGAGCTACAACCCGGCCCCGAAAGGCTACAACCCTCGGCCTCTGGACCACGTTTCATCATATTTTCAGACTGGATCCAACACACATATTTAAGCTCCATCATACAACCAAACTGAAACCGACAACTCAGAACTGTAGAATACAGATAGCAGCAACACAGCAGAACAGAACAGACATTTCATACCCCATGCTTCAGCAAACCCTAGTTTTCATACGCTCTTTCATTTCACTGATCCCGCGTATATACGCACCTTCTACCATACAAACCCGCGTATACTTTTGTACATATTACAGAGCTAATTTCACTGCGCATACGCGCTTTCTCTTCAGCGAAGCCGCGTATATACGCACTTCTTCTGCGGCAAACTAGCATATGGTTCTTCAGACATTTAGGTCATTGCAATTCTTCAGAACAGACACATCACACAGATTTTACCCTTTACTTCAGACAGATGTTCGCCTCATCTCAGATCTAATCATTCCATAAACAGATCTAACAAATACAAGTACGTTTCAGATCTAGATACCCTTCTTCATAATTGGTGCATCATGCATTCAGATCTATCATTCAACTGTAACCCTTTCCTTTCAGATATCCTTCAGAGAGAAGTATTCATTTAAGCTCAGACATCTTGCACCCACGCCCATGATTTTCACAATGAATTTCTTCTCTTTATATAGGTTTACCCTTTTTCAATACCAGGAGCCAAAACCACATTACTTCCGATGGTATTCCTGGACGGGGTCACATAGACGAATCATTACTCAATACAATGGGTCAATACCATGGTGGTTACCCCTGGTTTTGCGCTTTATGAGCGCTTTTTCCCATACGCGACTTGGCACGTTCTTTCCCGCGTGCATACGCGACTTCTCCTAGACAAATCTGTGTATTCCTTGAGACATACTCTTTTCATCATAGATCTAGCACATACTGAATTTCTTTCTTCATTACCTTCTGTACTCACTGTAGGTACATCAGATTTACATCATTTACTAAGTCCATCAAGTCAAGAATGACTTCATCAGGTGGATTGCCATCAAGGACAACACATGCCAACAATCTCATGTCTTCATCTTCATTCAGTGGGTTGCCATCAAGGACAACACTCTGCATCATATTTCCAACAATCTCCCCCTTTGTACTTGATGGCAACCACGCTGGTGTTTGATCACCACAACAGATAGACACAATGTCACTCTCCCCATTCTTTGACACCATTCTTTCTCTTAAACACCATGTCACTCTCCCCCTTTGACATCAAGGGCAAAGGGCAGATCAAAACCAACACAAGGTTTTTCTCCTCATGTAGAAGGAAGCATTTTGCAGATCTGATGTACACTGAAGTGACCAAGCTCCCCCTGAGCTCATGTTGAATCTTCAAACATATTTTTCAATGAAGTACATGACTCTATGACCTTCCTATCACCAAAGACTCATACATACATCAAAGATCCATCCAAATGGATTTACATAAGAGACTCAAATACCCAGCAAGTGTGTTTACACATCTTAACTCAACTACCCAACCAAGTGGGTTTACAAATTTGACTCAGCTACCCAACCAAGTGGGTTTACAAATTTTGACAAGTCCTTGCATGACTGAATATTACAATTTTACATCATGGGTCTCAACATGACCTTTTCATCAAATTACAAATATGACTTTTCATGACCAAAACCAGAAAGACCTCAAGAGAGATCATATATCAAAACCATCATAATGCCAACAATGCATTATACTAGGACTCCCCCTGACAATGTGCAGCCAATGCATCCTTTCCATATGGCCAAGGCTCCTCCTTAACTTGTGCAACCTGAACACTTTCAACAACAAGTCATTAGCAACAAACTCTGCATGATTTGTCCATATCTCTGAATCATAAGACTTCCATCTCATCCAACAGATACTCTTCATCAAGTAACAATTCGGGCTCATCCATGATCTTCAACATAAGAAACCAAGTATCATTTCATCAATATTTTGAGCTGAGAAAATAAGTTGATACAGAGTCAATAATGCAGTTATTAACAGTCAGAATGATGCTCCCCCTGAACCTCTACTCCAGATCTTCAGCTATCATATAAATTCTCTTATCAGCAATGAATACGCGATTGTGTCTGCCGTAACTCGCGTGTATACGCGACTTTTGTTCATGTAACCCGCGTATGGAAAGTGAATCATTGAAAACTTCACATTCCTTCTTCTCCCCCTGAGTTTGTCCTTCCTGTACCTGTCTTCTTTACATCAAATGCTCTGTCAGTGATAATCATAACCAAAATAACCAACTCAATACTGAAAAATGCTGACCCCAACAAAAAATTGTCAGCAATTATCCATACATGGCTTGATGTTAATATACTCGTGTATATACGCGACTGTGTTTCAGTAAAACTGCGTATTCAATTTAATCTTCTGAATTTAAGCAGATTTGTTCTTTTGACTGGCAGAGACTACTCCCAGTTTCTGTCTTAGATACTTGAACGCTTCCCTGGGCAGAGGTTTGGTAAATATATCAGCAACTTTTTCCTTGGAAGGAACATACTCCAACTTCACCTTTTGTTCAAGCACTTGTTCACGTAAGAAGTGATACTTGATGGGAATGTGCTTGGTCTTCGAATGCATAACAGGATTCTTTGAGATACTGATGGCACTTGTATTATCACACCTAATGGGGACAAGAGGTGTACATTTGATTTGAAAATATTGCAAGGTTTGCATCATCCAAAGGAGTTGAGTGCAACAGGATGCGGCAGCCACATATTCTGCTTCTGCTGTAGATAATGCAATATAATTTTGCTTCTTGTTGAGCCAAGATACCAATCGGGGTCCCATATAGAATGCACCACCACTCGTGCTTTTCCGATCATCAACATTTCCTGCCCAATCTACATCAGTGTAAGCATGAAGAGTAATATCAGCATTCTTTGGATACCATAGTCCAAAGTCTTGAGTTCCTTGTAGATATTTGAATATTCTTTTGACAGCCTGAAGGTGAGACTCTTTTGGATTAGCTTGGAATCGTCCAACAATCCCAACTGCATGCATCATGTCTGGTCTAGTCCCAGTGAGATAAAGTAGACTTCCTACCATTGATCTGTACTCTGGTTGATTCACCATGGGAGAATCATCATGAGAACTGAGATTGCATCCGGTTATCATTGGTGTACTTACAGGCTTGCATTCTTCCATGCCATACTTCTTCAGAATTTGCTTGAGATATTTTGCTTGTGATAAGAATATACCATCTGTAGTTTGATGTACTTGTAAGCCAAGAAAGAATGTTAGTTCTCCAAGTAAAGACATTTCAAATTCTTGCTGCATAACAGAAGCAAATTTCTGACTCATAGATTCTTCGTTACTCCCGAAAATGATATCATCAACATATACAACTACAATCAATAGTTTATCATTTTCAACTTTTTTGTATAAGTTGCTATCAGCCGACCCTTTTGAAAATCCTTGTTGATGAAGATATTTGTCAAGAAGATAATACCATGCCCTTGGAGCTTGTTTGAGACCATACAATGCCTTTTTAAGTCTACAAACAAGGTTTTCATCATTTCCCAAAATGAATCCTTCTGGTTGTTCTATATAAACTTCTTCTTCTAGATCACCATTGAGAAATGCAGATTTAACATCCATTTGATAAACTTTGATTTGTTGAAAACTTGAAAAAGCAAGAAAAATTCTTATGGCTTCAAGTCTAGCTACAGGAGCAAAAGTTTCTTCAAAGTCTATACCTTCTTGTTGAGTATACCCTTTGCAAACCAGTCTAGCTTTGTTTCTTACAACATCCCCATTCTCATTCAACTTGTTCTTGAAAATCCATTTAGTTCCAATGACATTTTTATCATGTGGTCTTGGTACCAATTCCCAAGTGTCATTCTTTTCAATTTGATCAAGCTCTTCATTCATGGCTTGCTTCTAACATTCATCTTTGCTAGCTTGATTGACATTGTGTGGTTCAATTGTGGATAGAAGTGCTAGATGACTAGTAGATCCCACAAGAGTTCTCCTTGTTTGTACACCTGATTCCTTGTCTCCCAAAATTTAAGATTCAGGATGATTCTTTTGAACATATCTAGATGGGGCTTTTTCAGATAGATCATTTTCAGGTTCTTCATTGGATCCACTGTCTATATCATTTCTATTTGATGTAGAAGGACAAAAGTCACCATCATCTTCTTTTGTTGTTTGTTTTTCTTCTTTAGGAGCTGCAGGAGACTCATCAATAACAACATCAATACATTCAACAATCTTTCGAAGCCTTTTATTGTAACATTTGTATGCTTTGCTTGTAGATGAGTAACCAAGAAATATCCCTTCATCTGATCTAGGTTCAAACTTGCCAAGCTTTTCATCATTATTTTTGATAAATCATTTACTTCCAAAAACTCTAAAATGCTTCACAGTGGGAGAATTACCATACCAGAGTTCATATGGAGTTTTGTCACTATTTACCCGAACATGAGCCTTGTTGAGAATGTTAGCTGTTGTATGTGCTGCTTCACCCCAGAACATGTCAGGAGTTCCAGAATATTTTTCAAATGCTTCATCTTTGTGTTTAATGAACCCGATCCAACACATTCTAGAGTAATCATCAATAAATAAGATATATTATTCTTCCCCACGTGGTGAATTTTTCCTCATAGGTCCACATATGTCAGTATGAATGAGTTCAAGAGGCTCACTTGATGATCCTTCTTTGGCATTAAATCGTACTCTGGTCTGCTTACCGAATTGACAAGATTTGCATATGATACTTTCGGGTAGATTAATATTGGGAAGACCACGAACAGCTTGAAGTCTGCTTGCTTTGTTGATTTGAGAGAAGCTCAGATGCCCCAGCCTTCTATGCCATAGCCAATTTTCTAAAGACTTTCTCAAGTAACATTGATCTTTGCAGTTCTTCAGTACATACAGGTTGCTTGGATTTCTTTTCCCTTTTATAATAATTTTACCTGTATCAAGATCATGAACCACACATTCTTTTGAACTAAAGACAACTTATGTTCCTTGATCACACATTTGACTTACACTTAACAGGTTATGCCTTAATCCATCCACATACATGACATCATTAGCCTTCACCTTTTCTTTTAGAAACACTGACCCTTTTCCTTTAATTACAACAGGAGTATCATTTCCAAATGTAACTTTCTTTTCCTTTTCTAGAGCATTATATGCAAGAAGTTTGCTTTTGTCACCTGTCATGTGTCTTGAGCACCCACTATCAATGTACCATTGATTTTCTTCACCTTCTGCAAATAACGCTATCCCACAATTTTAAACCGATATTTCTTTCTTTTCCCACACTTTAGAGCTTGAGGGAACATGTTTTTTTGGCTGGACCTTGCTCCTGCATTCAGATTCTTCATGACCAAAGTTATTGCAATAAGTACATTCAACTTTGTTTTGAAGAGGAGAAAAGTTGTTATAGGTGTTCTTCTTTGGTTCAATATTCATCCTTTTCTCTCTTGCTTCTCTTGTCATGATGGTTTTATATGCAACACATTGAACAACTTTATGACCAAAATTGTGACATGAGAAACATTGTCCATTGAAGTAGAAATTTCTGCGATCATGAAATCTTCTATTTGAATTTACCTGTTGGTTGTAGCTTCTTTGAAAGATCTCCCTGTTAGTGTTTCTTGAATTGAGATGGTCATGCTTTACCTGTAAAGATCCTTTGTTCCCTTGCTGAGTGGCTGAATGAAGTGAACCAACTGAGGCTGCTTTCAGATAATTTGGTGCTGAAGTCTAGGAAGATTCCCCAGTATATCCAAGACCTGTTTTTATAAGAGGAGACCGTTGTACCTTGATAATCTCTTCTAAGGTTTCTGAACCTTTAGCAAATCTAAGATTGAGAGATTTCACTTTCTCATTATCTTTCCTTAGACTTACTACTTCACACTCCAATTCCTCAATGCGTTTTTCCTTTTCTTCAAGCTGATTTTCAAGAGTTTCTATGATTATGTTCTTTTCTTCTAGGCTTACTTTGAGTTGATTGTTTTCTTCAAGAAAATCATTGTCTTCTAGAGCATCCACAAACGTATCCTTTTCTTCTCTAGATTCTTTTTCCATGAGCAGTCTAATATCTTGTTCACATTCTTCCTCACTATCAGATAACCCATCACTCTCTTCATTAATGTAGTAACTTTTTCTTGTGCTAGATCGATTCTAATTTCGTCTTGCTACTTCTTTCCCTTTAGCAGATGTTTCATTATAAGGACATTTTGCAGCATAATGACCAACTCTTCCACAATCAAAACATTTGAACGGAAGCTTACCTTTGAATCTTCCGGTTCCTAGTTGGAGTCTTCTCACAAAATTTTCTTCTTGTTCTTCTTGAGATATATAGCTGGATTCCTTGACAACTTCCTTTTCTTTTCCTTTCGCAGACTCCTTAAAAGCAGCTTCTTTGATTTGAGAAGGAACTCCTTGTCTCATTTCAAAAGCAGTCAGGATACCATGTAATTGAACAACAGTAAGAGTTTGCAGATCTTTCCTTTCTTCAATAGCTGAAACTTTAGAGTCAAATTTTGAAGTCAAAGATCTTAAGACTTTTTCCACCAGAGTAGTATCGGCTATGGTTTCACCCAAATTTCTCATTCGATTTACAATATCATCTAGACGTAAAAAGAAACTGGCAATACTTTCATCACTATGCATCCTTAAATTTTCATATTCAATTCTGAGAGTTTGGAATTTTGCACTTTTTACCTTTGTATCTCCTTCATAGCTCAGAATGACTTTGTCCCATATTTCTTTTGCTGAATTTAGCTGCATCACCTTAGCAAATTTTGGTTCAGACATGCTTCCTAATAAGACATTCACTACTTTGGCATTGATTTCATACTTCTTCCTTTCAGCCGCATCAGTAGGAATACTTGCCGGATATTGATAGCCTTCTTCCACGATTGCCCATACTTCTGCACCAAGACTTTGCAGATATGCTTTTGTTCGTACCTTCCAGAATATCAGATTGCTTCCATTGAATAGTGGTGGCTTTAGAGACATTACTCCTTCATGACTTCCCATTGCGACAGATCTCCTTCAAGCGATCAAGCTTCTGTAGAAGAACCCGCTCTGATACCAATTGTTGGGAAAAATACTGAGAGAGGGGAGTCAATCAGTATTTACTGTATATTCAAAACTTTTACTTTTTCTTGCTTCTAAAATCCATACGCTACTTTCCTGATACATACTCGCGTATATACGCGGATAACCTTTATGAAACTCACGTATACAAAAAGATCTAATTATGTCATTAATTCTTCACTTATATCATTCCATCATTCATTCATCAGATGTTCAATAAACAGTAAACATGTGCAGTAAGAACAGAATAAACCATCACACAAAGCATCACATATGAACACCAGGATTTTAGGTGGAAACCCAAGTCGGGAGAAAACCACCGCTGCCGTTGCTCAGCCTTCAATATTTTATTATAAAGAAAACATCTTACAACATATGTACTGGCGTAGACTCATACCAGTACGCAGGCACTAACCTGTGCTCGTTTACCAGCCTTTCCTAGAAGGGAGCTACAACCCCCTGACTGAAGGCTACAACCCTCAGCACCTCTATGGACCATGTTTCATCAATTTTCACACTGGATCCAACACACATATTTAAGCTCCATCATACAACCAATCTAAAATCGACAAATCAAAACTGTAGAATATAGATAGCAGCAACACAGCAGAACAAAATAGACATTTCACACCCCATGCTTCAGAAAACCCTAGTTTGCATACGCTCTTTTATTTCACTGATCCCACGTATATATGTGCCTTCTACCATACAAACCCGCGTATACTTTTGTACATATTACAGAGCTAATTTCACTGCGAATACGCGCTTTCTCTTCAGCGAAGCTGCATATATACGCACTTCTTCTGCGGCAAACTAGCGTATGGTTCTTCAGACATTTAGGTCATTGCAATTCTTCAGAACAGACACATCACACAGATTTTACCCTTTACTTCAGACAGATGTTCGCCTCATCTCAGGTCTAATCATTCCATAAACAGATCTAGCAAATACAAGTATGTTTCAGATCTAGATACCCTTCTTCATCATCGGTGCATCATGCATTAAGATCTATCATTCAACTGTAACCATTTCCTTTCAGATATCCTTCAGAGAGAAGTATTCATTTAAGCTCAGAAATCTTGCACCCACGCCCATGATTTGCACAATGAATTTCTTCTCTTTATATAGGTTTACCCTTTTTCAATACCAGGAGCCAAAACCACATTACTTCCGATGGTATTCCTGGACGGGGTCACATAGACGAATCATTACTCAATACAATGGGTCAATACCATGGTGGTTACCCCTAGTTTTGCGCTTTATGAGCGCTTTTGCCCATACGCGACTTGGCACGTTCTTTCCCGCGTGCATACGCGACTTCTCCTAGACAAATCTGCGTATTCCTTGAGACATACTCTTTTCATCATAGATCTAGCACATACTGAATTTATTTCTTCATTACCTTCTGTACTCACTGTAGGTACATCAGATTTACATCATTTACTAAGTCCATCAAGTCAAGAATGACTTCATCAGGTGGATTGCCATCAAGGAAAACACATGCCAACAATCTCATGTCTTCATCTTCATTCAGTGGGTTTCCATCAAGGACAACACTCTGCATCATATTGCCAACAATGCTACCAACACCCTAGCTTATTTCAGTCATTCGTTTATTAATAAATTGAAGAATTATTTCCACTCTATCTCTGTATCTATGGTTATATCTGTATTCTGTTGCGTTCCTGCATAAAATCCGGATCAGTGGTATCAGAGTGGGTCTGCGTTTTCTCTATTTTTCTTTTCATATCCCCAACATGGCCAGGGTATAAGGAGTTCAACCTCGCAACCCTGACGACCCCCCATGGCAGAAGGAAAGAAAGACGAGGGAGTAGGAGATCCTTTCAAAAAAATCTTGCTCGAGGATACCCTTGAGACACAGAGGAATGCGATGATGGAAAATTGTTTTTCAGATCTTTCAATGGCTGCCCACCGGTGGAACATCTACATCCAGCACATCTGCCAACAGGTCCGCGACATCCTGGACAAATCCAACACCAAGTTCAGAAAAATTCCCCCCCCCCATGGAGGAACTTAATGCAATGGAGACCATTGCTTCCTAAGAAGGGAGGAATGATCCAGGTGGATATCAATGGCCTCCCACCTATTCCATTTGGACCTGCAACATCAATTCTTTCAGTTTTTCAGCTTCAACACAACTTACTATTTATAGCAAGTTTTCGGGTCCTGCACACCCGGAGCCGTTTTGGGGCATTAATAATCCAAGTGGATATTGGTGGCCACCCATCGAGTCCATCTGAACCCCCACCATCAGTTATTTCAGTTTGTAAGTTTCGGCACAATTTACTATTTTTAACAGTTTTTCGGGTCTTAAACTTCCGGAGCTGTTTTGAGGCCCTAAATGACATTTTTTGGGAAAATGGAGAGCAACATGGGTCCATGGACTGATGTTTCTCATTCAAAAGTTGTACTCCTCGGACAGATCTTTCTAACAAGCTATTGAGCGCGTCAAACGGAGATTGGATGCCAAAGTTACGTCCCCAGGAAGTTGAACCACCAATTTACCAAAACAGGGCCCACAGTTTTGGTGCTTCATCTCCTACGGTTAGGGTTTTGGACGTTTCGGATTCTACATTGTTTCTCAACAATAAATAGGCCCTCGAGCCTCATTGTAAGACAGCTCAGGGGGCTAGGAGCCGATACATCTCTTCTCAGAGATAAGCACTACCAGTGCCCTAGCTCGCCACATCTCCATCATGTCTGCATTGTAACACCGTTTAAGGGCTGGTAGCTGCCACATCTCTTCTACCAGTACCATAGCTCTTTTATTTCCATTATGTCTATAATAGGCCTGCTAGCCTCAATGTAACACAGTTCAGAGGTCTGCGTACGCCACATCTCTTCTTAGAGATACGCTACCAGCGCCCTAGCTTGTTTCCATTATGTTTGTAAGCTTATTTCAGTCATTCGTTTATTAATAAATTGAAGCATTATTTCCGCTCTATCTCTGTATCTATGGTTATATCTGTATTCTGTTGCATTCCTGCATAAAATCCGGATCACCTAATATCATAGTCAAACATATGGTCAAAGTACATTATCTAAAAGCAGCAGGACTCTTGATTTTCTCTATCATAGAAAATCAAGAGTCTAACCATCCTATTGCAACTCTAATTCGAATTAATCCACCCGTAGCAAGTTTATCTCACAAACTGTTATGCATTTTCCTTTAAATATGGGTTGTAAAAGGCCGAGAAGACAGTTCAGAATTTAAGTGTTAAGTTTAATATTTTTGTTGATACTGTGTATTTAGACTTCATTTTATCATAATACAAAGTTCCTGTTACCAATGAATTTTTAAGTGCATCTTTAACCAACCATTAGTTTAGCCAAATCAGTTGTAGAGGGCCCCTGCACTGGAGGAGGTTTTTCCTTTGTTGTTTTTAGTTCAATTTCCATTACTCTATTTTTTGAATGTTTTATAACCAAGTTAATGTTCATTCCATTTTTTGATTAGTAGCATAACATTAAATCAAAATTGTACAACATTTTTCTTCTAAGACATTTCGTGAATATAGATAACTCTTTTTTCAAAATCAAATTAAGATTGGAGTAATAAGATTACACAGTTTCCTAGTTTCCTTACTGTTTTGTCATTTATTTCCTTAGAACACAATTGTCAATTAATTGTGTCAACAGATGTTTTTCAAATGCCATTTCAATATGATGATCCTAAACTAAATGGTTAAATGTCTAATTCATACATTGGTTGAATTTACTTTGCACATTGCCATTTTCTTTCTAGGAACTTAGAGACTAAGGCGTAATTGAATTCTCACATAGCATCTCAAGAGGTTAACACTTCACATTAAATGTTGCAGAAAAGTCAAATATACGTTCGTTTTTATTAGTTAGTCTTACATTCTTTCATATTTTTCTTTCATATCCTCACCTAATTGCATCACTGATATTCCTAAAGATCATTCTAAAATAAATTGATTTAATCATGTTTCAATATTAAATGGTTGAATGTTTAATGAGTGCAATTATTGAGTTACCTTTTCCAGACTTAGCTTTCTAGTTCATTAAAGTATAATTGGTTACTTAACACTATCTCAAGAAGATCACACTTCATAATTGAATATTGGAAGTAACTGAATTACATTAGATGTTTTCATTGCATTATTTTCTTACTGTTCTAGGACATTAGAAGTTTAAGTGCATACAATTACTTAAAATTATCTCAATAAGGTCATACCTCATAATTGAATGTTGAAGTAACTAGAAGTACATTAGTTGTTTTATTTTCTACTTTTACTTAAGATAGGAATTGCAATTTCAATCTTAGATTTAGAATTAGATCCATGGAATAGAACTAATGATAAGATAAAATAGATGCTCTGTTTTCCAAATTAGGTCTTAACTAGCAAACAGTTTTTGGTTTATTTTTATGAAAATTAGAATAACTTAGGAACACTTCCTTTTCTTCCTTCTTATAATTCATTATAATCATTTAAATCTTTCATAGTTTTTAGATTAAACATTCTTAGACATAAAAGAAAAAAAAAACCCCATAATGATATAAAATACAAAACAACGAAGTAAGAATGCTAGGTCGCTATATTACTAGTATAGTCCCTTATTGTTGTTAGTGTAACCCCCTTATTATTATTATTGTACCCTTGTAACCCCCATATTGTTATTATTGTGCCCTTAAATTATTATTGTTAGGTCGGCTAGGATTACATTGTGGCCCCATGGACTCCAATATATAGAAAGGAGGTTTTGTAATTTGAATCATCGAAGAATGTTTCATTCATGTAATGTATTGGAGGTTACCCCCTCGAAGTGGTTTATTTATAAGGCATTGATATCTCTTTTCTTCTCTTTCTAGAGCTGGTTTCACAACATTTGGTATCAGAGCTTTGAGATTCTAGGGTTTCACTGCTCCAAACAGGTCATCGTGGAATTTTCGCTATAACATTTTTTCTACGAAGGTTCAAAATCTGAAATTTTTAGAGTACGAAGCCAAAATCCTGAGGAACATTATCGCAAAATTTAAGAGCTTGGTTCGCAATATTTTCGGAGATATGATCTTCGCAAGATATGTCATTTTGCAGGCTCTTGAATTTAACCTAAACAGGTCATCATGGTGTTTTCATAATATCGTTTTTTCTATGAAGGTTCAGAAGTTGAAATTGTTAGAGTGCAAAGCCACAATCTTGAGGAACATTGTCACAAAATTTCAGATATTGGTTCGCAATATTTGGGAGATATGATCTGTGAAATTTAGGGCTTTTTGAGGCTTCTGAATTTCAACTCAAAGAGATGATCGTGGGAAAATATTCATAGCTCTCTCTCTAAGCATCGGATTGGAATGCTGTAAAAATAAACCACAAGTACAAGGAATGTAGTTTTTTTTTCTATCAATTTCAGAGCCAAAGGAGGAAACAATGACACGTGGTAAGTCGTACAAGTTCGCTCTATTGAACCAGTCCAAAATTGGGTCATTGTGGGAGATTGGACATAACTTTGTCTTCAAGAATCCAAATCAGATCAGACCTTTGGTATTTGAAAGAATCTTCAGAGGGCTACTATAGGGCTGAATTTTAGATATTGAGGATCCAAAATTATAGATATAATTCAATTTCAATATCGAGCTCCTCAAAAGCAAGTAAAAGGTCTGTATTTTATTTCTGAATTGCATAAGTCTTGTTTGAAGAATCAAGTTGAATTGATTCCAAGGGCATATTGTAGAATAGATATCAGTATTGGATTCTAAAATGGCCCCTAAAAATAATTCAACACCCATTAAGCCTTTAGAAATATCTACTATGACTCATGAAGATGAAGAATGGTGACATGACATATCAAAATTACAAGAGAAAGTGCAACAAATTTCACTCTTGCAAAGAGCAACAAAAAATGACATGGAAGTTTTGAAGAAAGGCGTGGAAACTAAGATGGATGGTTTGAAGAAAGGCGTGGAATCTAAGATGGATGGTTTGAAGAATGGCATGGAATCTAAGATAGATGGCATGGAAGCTGGCATGGAATCTAAGATGGATGACATGGAAGCTAAGATCGATGAGAAAATAGGAAACATGAAGAATGATCTAAAAGCAGACATGGAAGGTTTGACAAATTTGATACAAGAAATGTTTCCCAATGGTGAAAAGAGAGTATAGGAAACTCATGATGAGAACAAAATAAATTTTAATCGTGATTTCATATAATCTAATGTTGGCAGGAAGAACCACCATATTCCAAAAATAGATATGAGGAAGTTTGATGGAAAGGATCCTCTAACATGGATACTACAAATGGAGCAATATTTTGATCTCCATAATTTTAAAAACACACAAAAGGTACGCATTGCAATTTTACATTTAGAACAAAATACATTTGTATGGTATCGATGGATTTTCTCTTGTAATTTTTTTTTCATTTGGTCAATTTTTACGGAGGAAATGATAGCACATTATGAGGATACAAAGAGCAACACCTTCTTTATTCAATTAATAAATATCAAACAAAAGGGTTTAATGGGGAAGCACATCGAGGACTTCCAAAAATTGAATATAAGGGTAACTGATATTCTAGAGGAACACAAGATTGATCTCTTCATAGGTACTTTAAAGGATAACATCCAACATGAAGTTCACATTTTGGAACCTGATTCATTGGAGAAGGCATTCAAGTTGGCAAGAAAAACTGAATGTAAAATTATGGTGACAAGGAAGCCTACCACTCACTTCTATAAATATGGACGTGTTGCTACTTCTAGATTTCCACAACCTACAAGCTTAACACCACAACAATTGGAAGAAAAAAGAGCAAAAGGGTTTTGCTATAGTTGTGATAGAAAATACACTAAAGGTCATAAGTGTGCTAAGAACAAATTATTTTACATAGATTGTGAAGAGGAAGAAGAAAATGAACAAGAAGAGGATATACACCAGGAACCAACCCAAGAAGAGGAAGAAATGAGTCTAACCATATCATGTGATGCATTGGCAAGAATTACCACTCCTCAAACTCTCAAGATAGAAGGACATATCAAGAAGAAAAAGGTAATAGTGTTGATTGATTCAGGTAGTACCCATAATTTTATTCAGTGTAAGGTAGCCAAGGAATTGAATTGTTTCCTATACCCAGCACCAGAATGTCAAGTGATGGTTGCAAATGGAGGAACTATAAATTGCTTTGGAAAATACCATAATATCAAGCTAACCATGGGGGAATATGTATTGAATAGTCCAATGCTTTCCATTCCTATGGGATGTGCTGATGTTTTACTAGGAGTACAATGGTTATAATATTTGGGGACGATAGCTTTTAATTTTCAAGAACTTTTCTTGAATTTTTTTTTAGAAGGAAAGGAAGTCAAATTACGGGGTATTGCAGGGAAGCTGGGAAATATAATAAGCTCTAATGTCATGAAAAATCTTCTAAAGAAATAACAACGAGGCATAACTGCACAATTATGCTCACTAGAAGTTCCAACATCAAAATCATCTATTTCTGCAGATCTCTAAAAAGTCTTGGAAAATCATTCCAAGGTTTTTAAAACTCTAAAAGGACTCCCACCTATTTGTGATCATGATCATGCTATTCCTTTGAATCCGGGAAGTGTTCCTTCAAACATTAGGCCCTATAGATATCCTTATGTCCAAAAGAGCGAAATTGAACGTATGATTGCAGAAATGTTAGAGGCAGGTATAATTCAACCTAGTCAAAGTTATTTCTCTACTCTTGTAGTATTGGTACACAAGAAGGATGGATCATGGTGCATGTGTCTGAATTATAGGGAGCTCAATAAGCTCAGCATTAAATATAAATTTCCCATTCCTGTGATTGATGAATTATTGAATGGATTACATGGAGCAATTTATTTTACCAAATTGGATCTTCGTTCAGGGTATCATCAAATTAGAATGAAGACTAAAGATATTCCGAAAACAACATTTCAAAATCATGAGGGTCATTATGAATTTTTGGTCATGCCTTTTGGCCTTACCAATGCACCTTCTACATTTCAAGGGTTGATGAATTCCATTTTCAAACCCTTCCTTAGAAAATTTGTGCTAGTATATTTTGATGATATACTAATCTACAACTGGTCTTGGAAGGATCATGTTCAGCATATTGACAGGGTGCACAAAATATTGCAGGAGAAACAATTATATGCAAAAACATCCAAATTTTTCTTTGAAGTACGAGAGGTGGAATATTTGGGTCATATTGTATCTCACGAGGGTGTTAAGGTAGACCCTAACAAAATTAAAGCCATTAAGGAATGGAAAGTCCCCACAACCATAAAGCAATTGTGAGGATTTCTTGGGTTAACAGGGTATTATTTAAATTTTGTTAAGAATTATGGGATAATAGAAACACCTCTAACAACATTATTGAAGAAATATGCATTTTCATGGACTCCTAAAGTAGCTCAGACCTTTGAACATCTTAAAGAGGAAATGTGCCTAGCACCAGTCTTAGCTACGCCAGACTTCACAAAAACCTATATTGTGGAATGTGATGCCTTAGGAAATGGAATTGGTGTTGTTTTAATGCAAGAAGGAAGACCCATTACTTTTGAAAGTCGTCCAATCAAAGGAAATTATTTATAGAAACCTATTTATGAGAAGGAAATGTTAGCAATACTGCATGCACTAAAGAAATGGATAACTTACCTAATGGGAAGACACTTCAAGGTAAAAACTGATCATGATAGTCTTAAACACTTTTTGGAACAAAGACTATCTTCAGAAGAGAAGCAAAAATGGGTCACAAAGATGTTGGGTTATGACTTTGAAATAATATACAAAAAAGGGAAGATAAATGTTGTTGCAGATGCACTCTCAAGAAAGAATGAAGAGGTGGAAGCATTGCTTTGTGCCATTTCTATTATCCAACCAGATTGGATAACCGAAGCAAGAGATGAATGGAAGAAGGACGAAGAAGTGTGGACACTAATTCAAAAGTTGCAGCAAGATCCTAGTACATCTGATACATTTAGTTGGAAAAATGATTCCTTATGGTACAAAGATCGCTTATATCTTTGTAAGAATTCCTAACTAAAACAAAAGATTCTTCTGGAATTGCACACTTCTCCTTTAGGAGGACACTCAGGATTTTTAAAAACTTACCACAGGGTGAAGAAGGAATTTTTTTGGGATGGCCTTAAATCTGATATTCGAAAGTTTGTGGCGGAATGTTTGGTTTGCCAGCAGAATAAAGTGGAAACAATTAAGACCCCAGGACTTCTACAACCTTTATCCATTCCAAGTCAACGTTGGGAGGAGATTTCAATGGATTTTATCACAGGTTTACCTAAGTCCGAAGGAAAGAGTGTCATCATGGTGTAGTTGATAGACTTACCAAGTATGCACACTTTTGTGCATTATCTCATCCATTTAAAGCAAGTACAGTTGCTACTACATTTATGGACAGAATTCAAAAGCTACATGGAAGCCCAAGGGTTATTGTGAGCGACAGAGATCCCATTTTTACTGGAAATTTTTGGACGGAGTTATTTTCTTGTTTGGGTACTCAATTAGCTCATAGTTCATCTTATCATCCTCAATCTGATGGTCAAACTGAGATAGTAAATAAATGTTTGGAAGGATATCTTCGTTGTTTTGTATCTTATAAACAAACACAATGGGTCAAGTGGTTACCTCTCGCTGAATGGTGGTATAACACTTCCTTCCATACTGCAGCAAAAATGACCCCATTTATGGCACTTTATGGATATCATCCACCATCCATCACATCATCTTTAAGGGAAAATTAGAAGGTTCAAGCAATGGAAGATCACATCGAGCATCAACAAGAAGTTCTCCAACTCTTAAAGGATAACCTGAATTTGGCACAAAATCGAATGAAACAACAGGCAGATCAACATCGCAGTGAGAGAAGTTTTGATGTAGGAGACTCGGTATTTTTACGGCTACAACCATACAAACAAATGTCCCTCAAGCAAGCTAAGAAGGATAATAAATTATCGCCAAAGTACTATGGTCCTTACAAGGTGTTGCAAAAGATTGGTACTATGGCATACAAATTGGAGCTTCCCGCTTCTTCACGAGTGCATCCAGTTTTCCATGTTTCATGCTTAAAGAAGGTTATAGGTGAAAATATTCCAGTTCAAACAATATTGCCAGAACTTGATGAGGAAGGAAAAATCATATTAGAACCTGAAGCGGTCACGGAAACAAGAACTTGATAGCTACGGAATCGATCAATTTCAGAGTATCTCATCAAGTGGAAGAACTTACCCACTGAAGATTCTACATGGGAGGATGAGAATTTTATACAGAAGCACCCAGAGCTACTCAAGCATTGAGGACAAAATTTTTTTGAAGGAGAGGGGCATGTTAGGTCCCTATATTACTAGTATAGTCCCTTATTGTTGTTAGTGTAACCCCCTTATTGTTATTATTGTACCCTTGTAACCCCCATATTGTTATTATTGTGCCCTTAAATTATTATTGTTAGGTTGGATAGGATTACATTGTGGCCCCATGGACTCCTATATATAGAAAGGAGGTTTTGTAATTTGAATCATCCAAGAATTTTTCATTCATGTAATGTAATGGAGGTATCCCCCTCGAAGTGGCTTATTTCTAAGGCGTTGATATCTCTTTTCGTCTCTTTTTGGAGCTGGTTTCACAACAAAGAAATAGGTTAACTAAGCACATAAAATGCGCCACACTTCACCAGTTTACTAACCCTGGTTGATAATTAATGACTGCAATTTAAGACATTAAATTCACTAAACAAGTGTTCTCTCAACTAGTAGCACCACTTATAGATGTAACTAAGAAGGGAGCTTTTAGTTGGACAGCCACATCGCATAGAGCTTTTGATAAGCTCAAGGAGGTCATGAGTAGCTACCCATTATTGGTCCTACCTGATTTTACCCAACCCTTTTTGTTGGAATGTGATGCTTCGGGAGAAGGTATTGGAGTAGTATTGATGCAAGGGGGACACCCCATAGCTTTTGAGAGCGGGAAGTTTCTGCCACATGAGAGGCTATACCCCATATATGATAACGAGATGCTAGCTATTATGCATGCTTTAGCCAATTTCCAGAAATATTTGGTGGGTAATAGATTCTGAGTGAAGACTAATCATAATAGTCTTCGATTCTTTCTTGAGCAGAAGAAGCTTTAGGAGAGGTAGCAGAAATGGGTGAGTAAGATCCAAGCATATGAATTTGACATAGAATATGTCAAAGGGAAGAGTAATGTAGTGCTAAATGCTCTATCTCGAAGGCCAGCAATGCTGTCGTTGATGAGTATGGATGCAAATTGGAAGGCTCAATTTCTAGTGGAATACTTTAAAGACCACTTTGCATGTGAGATCCCAGATGGATTGGTGACCGATGAGAGGTATAGATTGATGGATGAGCTCATCTATTACTGGGATTGGGTTTTCTTGGCTAGATATTCTAAGCTCAAGAAGAATATTTTGTAGGCATCACATGATTCACCACTTGCGGTGCATGAAGGATTCACCAAGACATATCGGGCTATTCGGGAGAGATTATCATGGAAGTTTCTCAAGGAGGATGTGCTCCAACACATCAAGGAGTGAAAATTTTTATAGCAGAATAAAGGAGAGCACAACCATCTCGCAGGATTATTGTAGCGACTCCCTATTCTGAATGGAAAATGGGAAAGTATTTCCATGGACTTCATTGTCGGTCTACCTACAGTTTAGGGTAAGGATTGTATCTTTATAGTTGTTCATCGACTAACAAAGTATTCGCATTTCTTCGCTATTTCTACATGATATACTACGTCACAAGTAGCTGAGATCTTCTTTAGGGATGTGTTTAGACTCCATGGTCTTACAAAGACCATAGTCAGTGATCAAGATAACCACTTCGTGGGAGGATTTTGGCAAGAGATTTTTTAGTTAGTGGGTACTGAGTTGACACCAAGCACCAGCTATCACCCTCAAACCGATGGATAGACAAAAATAGTGAAAAAGTGGTTGGAAGGGTACTTGCAGAACTATGTTTCGGGGCAACAGAAAAAATTGCTGCGTTGGCCCCATTCGGGGGATAATTGCTACAACACAACTTTTCATATGTCCATTGGCATGACTCCATTTTGAATCCTCTATGGGTATGATGCACTATCATTTTCTGATGTGATTTTTGGGGAAAGTAAAGCACCTAGAGCAAAGGAGTGGATTCAAGAGAGTCAGGATATGCTCTGCGCCCTCAAGGATAGCATTTCTACAACACAAAACCAACAGAAAATGTATGCAAACCGTGGTCGGATAGAGAGGTAGTTAGAGGTGGATGATTTGGTCTATCTTCATCTTCAACCATATAGACAGTCTACACTCAAGGAAAGAGCAGATGAGAAGCTTAAACCTTGGATATATGGGCCATACAGGGTGATCCATGGTGTTGGAGAAGTAGCATATGGGCTAGAAATTCCTATTGGGAGCAAGATCCATAAAATTTTTCATGTATCATGCCTCAAGAAAGCCATTGTACAACATGTGGTTTCCACTATGGATATCCCACCCATTTATGATGAGGGCCTTCTATTTTTGCAACCAAAGGCTATTTTGGATACTCGGGAGAGGAAACTAAGGAGCAGGGTGATTAAAGAATATTTGATTCGATGGATGAATAGTACTAATGAGGATGTCACTTGGGAGGAGAGAAGATTTTGAAGCATCCTTATTTACTGTTGCTTGAGGATAAGAAAATTTTGGGAGGGTAGGACAGTAATATTCCCAATTATCTTTCAACTAGTTGGAATATTATATGTTGATTCTATTTTCAGTTTAGAGGAATAAGTGGGGTAGGGAGACCCTTAAATATCTTTAGTAGGAATAAATCACTTCGATTATGGATGTGGATCAGTTTAGATAGTAAAAATAAATCCATATTGGGTGTCAAATGGGGCAGTGCATGTAGACTAGATCAAGGTTGACCAAATCAACAGTGCTGCCAAAAGAGGAGAGTGGAGCTAGTGAGGATAATGCAGTTTTCGAGGAGGAGTCTTTGCATGGAATTAACCTCATAAATGAGTGGGGCCAAGGGTGAGGAAGCTCACCAAGAATATAATGGAAGGGATGGTAGCCATGAGAGGCATTCATAATATTGTTTATGTTTGAATCTTATGACTTATTGCATGCTTCAACTGTTTAGGTGGGTTTTCTGTACTGTTTAGTACAAGGGCATTTCCATGGGGGAATTCCCCACTCTTTCTTGGAAGAATTGAGAAGGCAATATGAGAGGAGTATTTTGAGCTTCATTTCCACCATCTAGAATTGGGCCAATAAGTCATCTACAGCCACATCATAGTCTCTTTGAGGAACTGCGTTATTTTTCATGGTGTTGTGGAGGGGTGAAAAACCCTGGTTATGAGCTAGTTTCCTAGTGAAAGGAGCAGATTTTCACCCAAAAATATAGGGAGGAGGAGTTACAACCATATATTTATCATTTCAGCCATTTTTCAGCAAGCATTTAGTGATACAGTGTGATTCAATCATAGATTTGTACATATTGTATCTTGTGTATTTCAAGAAACCCTTGCTGGGTTATCCTAGGATTGTGTTTGAGAGACTAGTTCTCCATTTTGAGGTCCTTTGGAGTAATATATCAGCAGATCCATTCATATTTATTTTTCTGTATCAGTAACCCTCACTGGGACTATTCTGTCATGTATTCCAACAATTTTGTGTTGCAACATCCCTTGGGATTCTAGTATTTCTAGGCTTGGAGGCTTGTTTGCCTAGTTTGAGGGATTTGTTCCTCAACACATTGTATATTTTTCTACTCTAATACATAATCTAATGGATCTTTTGATTTTCTCATATGTTTTGCATCATTATTTTTTGTACATTTTAGTTTAGTGTTCAATATTGTTCTCTTTCATATTTTGGAATATTACAAAGGGTAGCACCAATAATGTTCTAGACTACCTCAGTCGACCACCGATCGTGGCTCTAAACACCGTTCTCAAATATTGTGGGCACAAGACTTCTGATTGGCTACTTCTCTCCAAAAGTGATCCAATTTTCGACCACACATACAAGGAAGTGTTGGGGGGTACGCAAGTTCCAAAATTTCACCTCCAAGATGCACTATTATGTCACCTGGGACACCTTTGTGTTCCTTCAAGTGAGTGTCCGAATATGATATGGGAAGCACACTACAGTCGAGTCATTGGGAGTTTTAGGGCTGAGAAAATAGTGGCAATAATGTAAAAGTATTTCTATTGGTCGAACCTTCAACGAGATGTCAGGAAGTACATTAGGTCTTGCACTGCCTGCGCCATTCCAAAACTAAAAATCAAGAAGAAATACCTCTATACTCTGCTACCTACCCCTAGTAGACCTTAGGAATCCATCTCCATGGATTACATGTCGTGCCTTCCTTCTAATAATCATGGAAAAAATTGTGTTTTCGTGGTCGTCAACAGATTCTCAAAGATAACCATTTGGTGGCCTGCAAGAAGAATATCACAACATAAGACAATTCTAATCTCTTCTTTGAACGAGTGTGGGTGCACTTTGGGATCCCACAATATATCATCTCAGATCAGGAGAGCAGGTTCCTTAGCACATTTTGGTCTAGCCTCTGGTTAATGCTAGACACCAAGCTCACTAAGTCCACAACTTTCTATCCCCAAAATGATGGCCAGACAAAGGTCGTCAATAGAATAATTGTACACATTTTGTGCATGTAAAATTCAAAGCATCCATGCACATGGGATGTGAGCCTCACCTATGTACAAAAAAGTTATAACCGGGCTCTCCACATCTCAACCAGCCACAACCCCTTTCAGGCGGGCTTGGGATTCTAGAAACTATGTCCCATTGACATATCCATGTCATTTGCGGCTACTCAGGCCGATTCGGCTGATGTCAAGTCTGAAGCTGACAAAGCGAAAAAATTCATCGAGCGCATTCAGCACATCTTCCAACATGTTCATGAAATATTGGATAGAGCCAATGTGAAGTACAAGCAATAACATGATCAACATCGAGTGCCACACAACTTCCAGGTGGGCAACATAGTGTGGCTACATTTTCAGAAGGAGCACCTCACTGGACCCCACCACAAGATTTTCCCGCTTTGATATGTGTTGTATACCATCACCAAGGCTATAGGGAACGATTACTTTGAGCTCATTATTCCACCATTCCTTGGTCTGCACCTAGTATTCAATGTGGATCGCCTTGTTCCCTACTTCCCACCTCTACTAGACACCTCTGACATTGCAGAACAACTCACACCAACAGAGTTAAACCCAGACTACATGGAATAGGCCACCACATATTGTATCATGGAAATAAAAATCAAGAACACTTGCCAACATAATATAGAACTATATTGGGTTGTGAAAGCCAGCCAACTCCTCCTCCAAGGCAAGTGGTTCACCAGGGACCAAGTTCAGGAGAAGTTTCCTCATCTCATGGAGGAACTCAACTCAATGGGGAGCATTGATTCCTAAGGGGGGAGGAATGATCCACGTGTATATTGGTGGCCACCTGCCTATTCTACTTGGGGCCCCACCATTGTCTCTTTTAGTTTTTTAATTTCGGCACAACTTATTATTTTTAGCATTTTTTTGGGTCCCGGACTTCGGAGCCGTTTTGAGGCCCTAAACGATGATTTTTGGGGAAAACGGGAGAAAATCGATCTATTGACCATTTTTTCTCACATAAAAAGTTGTAGTCCTTGGATATATATTTCTAACGAGGTATGGTGTGCGTCAAACGGAGAACATATGCCAAAGTTACATCCCTAGGAAGTTGAAACACTAATTTACCCAAACGGGGCCCATACTTTTGGCGCTTCATGTCCTAGGGTTAGGGTTTGGTTTTTTAGGGTTTTCCATTGTTTCTAAATAATAAATATGCCCTCGAGCCTCATTTTAACACAGTTCAGAGGCATATATCCGCCACATCTCTTCTTAGAGATAAGCTACCAGCGCCCTGGCTAGTTTATTTCCATTCTCTATAAGCAAAATTTTGTCCTTTGATATTAATGAAATGAAGTGTTATTTCTATTGCATATTTGTATTTATGGCTATATGTGTATTTTTTTGTGTTCTCACATAAATATGGATTATTAAAAGCCTCATGAGATACAATATGACTGAAATAGTCCACATCCTATACTCCAATGAAAAATTTGGAGGTCTTTTGCATATAATTGTTTCTCCTCCAATAGTCTAAGCACCCTTTTAACATGTTGAACATGATCCTTCAAATACTTGTTGTAGATTAGTATATCATAAAAAAACACTAACACAAATTTTCTAAGGAATATTTTGAAAATGGAATTCATCAAACCTTGAAATGTGGAAGGTGCATTAGTAAGGCCAAAAGGCATGACCAAAAATTCATAGTAACCTGCATGAGTTTTGAATGTTTTTTTCAGGATGTCTTCATTCTTCATTCAAATTTGATGATATCTTGAATGAATATCTAGCTTTGTGAAGTAAATTTCTTTGTGTAATTCATCCAACTAGTAATCAATGACATGAATGGGAAATTTATCTTTAATAGTGAGATTGTTCAACTCCCTATAATCTGGACACATGCTCCATGATCGATCCTTCTTGTGCACCAATAATATTGGAGTAGAGAAATAACTTTTACTAAATTGAATTATAACCACCTCTAGAATTTGTGCAATTATACATTCAATTTCACTCTTTTGGGCATAGAGATATCTATAAGGCCTCATGTTTAGAGGATCAATTCCTAGAATCAAATGAATAGTATGATCATGATCTTGAATAGGTGGGAAGCCTTTGGGAGTCTCAAATACCTTGGAATGATTTTGCAATACTTTTCAGAGATATGGAGAAATATATTATTTTGATGTTTGAACCTATAGCGAGCATAATTGTGCAATTAATCTTCTTTTTCCTCTCTTTAGAAGATTTTTCATGCCATTATAGATGATTATCTTTCATGGTTTCCTTGCGATACCGCTTAAGTTAACTTCCTTTCCTTCCCAAAAAGATTCAATAAAATTTCATGAAATTTAAAATATATCGTCCCCAAATATTGTAACCATTGGACTCATAGTACAACATCATCACCACCAGTTAGAATGGAAAGCATTGGACTCCTCAGACAACATTGGCACCACCAATTGGAATGGAAAGAATTGGAATATTAAATACATATCCCCCAATCGTTAGCTTGATATTATGGCACTTTCCAGAGATATTTATAGCTCATCCATTTGCAACCATTACTTTGCACTCTGGTGCTAGATATAGGAAGAAATTCAATTCCTTGGCTATCTTACAATGAATAAAATTATGAGTACTACTTGAATCAATCAACACTATTACATTTTTATTCTTGATATATCCTCCTATATTGAGCATTTGAGGAGTGGTAATTAATACCAATGCATTGCAAGATATGGCCAGATTCATTTCTTCGTTCTCAAGGGTTGGTTCCTGTTGTATATCCTTCTCTTTTGATGTTTCTTGTTTGTTTCCTTCCTCCTCTTCACAATCTATGTAGAATAATTTATTCTCAACACACTTATGTCCTTTATTGTATTTTTTATCACAAATACAATAAAGACCTTTATTATTTTTTTTCCTAGAATATTTGTGGTGTTAACCTTATCGGTTGTGGAAGGTTAGGTGCAACAACACTTCCATATTTATAGCTATGAGTGGTAGACTTCCTTGTGGCCATAATTTTTCTTTCCAATTCTTCCTGCCCTGAATGCCTTATCGAATGAATCAGGTTCCCAAAGGTGAAAATCATGTTGGCTGTTATCCTTCAAATTCCCTATGAAGACACTAATCTTATGGTTCTCTATAATATCAGTTACAATGATACTAAATTTTTGGAAGTCCTCAATGTGCTATGTCATTGAACCCTTTTGTTTGAGATTTATCAATGGGATAAAAAATGTGTTTCTCTTTGTATCCTCATAATGTGAAATCATTTACTCCATAATATTTACCAAGTGAGAGGTGGTTTTTGAGAACAAAGCCATTGATACCATACAAATTGATTGGGTTCTAAATATAAAGTTGTAGTAGGTGCCTTTTGTGTGTGTTGCACATCATGGAGATCAAAACATTGCTCCATGTTATCATATCCTTTCCATCAAAATTACTCATATCAATATTTGGAATGTGGTGGTTCTTAAACCAATTTTTGGATTCTCTAAAATCATATTTCATATTCATTTTGTCTTCATATTTATTTTCATGCAGTACCTTATCACCACTTTGAAGCCTTTCTTGCAACAAATTTGTCAAACCTTCAATGTCTACTTTCAAGTCATCCATATTAGCTTCAATGTCTAATTTTTAAACCATACATGTCCCCTTTTAATCCATCTATATCCCCTTTTAGTTCTCCTTTGGTTGCTCTTTGTGAGAGAAAACTTTGTTGCACTTAGTCCCGTAATTTTGATATATCTATTGCAATTATTCATCTTCATGCGTCATAGTAGAGATTTCTAAGGGCTTACGGGGTGTATATTTCTTTTGTTTGGGAGGAATTTTAGAACCCAATACTAATAACTATGCTTCTATATACCCTTGGAATCACTTAAAACTTTTTTTTTATACAAAAGTTATGCAATTTGAAAAAACAATGCACACATTTTTCTTTCTTTTAGGAGGTCGATGTTGAAAGGGTTGTAACTCTGTCATTTCATATCTTCAAGGTTAGAAAATATGTCTTGTGGTAGCCCTCTGATTCTTCTTTCCAACTCCATAAGTCATACAAAAATTGGAATCTTTAAGATAATTTTATGCTCAATATCCCATGATAAATTGATTATGGATAGTTCTAGTAGAGAAAACTTGTACGCAATGCCATGTGTCACTATTTCGACCTTTGGCTCTGAAAATCATACAAGAAAGCTATAGTCTGTGCACTTTCAGTAAATTTTTATGAACATCAAATCCGATGCTCGAAGAGAAAGTTGTGATGATTTTCTCTTGGTCACCTGTTTGAGACTGAATTTTAGATCCTGCAAAAACCTTAAGTTCCTCAAATCATATCTCTAAAGACATATCAAACCAAGATCTAAAACTTGTACATTAATTTCATCAATATTTTTCCTCCACGTGGTCGCAATTGTAGCATATGAAGCATATGAAGCGTTATAACGAAAATTCCAATATGATTTTTTTGAAGAAGAAAAACCATAGAATCCAAAGCTCTAATACCAAATGTTATGTAACCAAATCACAAAATAGAAGAAAAGATAGATCAACGACTTAAAAAGTATCCTCTTTGAGGGAGAAACCTCTTTTACATTACATAAATGGAGAAATTCTTGGATGATACAAATGATAATACCTCCTTGGTATATATATGAGTCTAAGGGGTCACAATATAATCAGAGCCTACATAACAATAATAAGGTAAGGGCACAACAATAACAATAGTGGGATTTTATGGGGCACAACAATAAAAACATGAGGGATACATGGGCACAACAATAACAATAGGGGGATACACTAACAATAACAATAAGGGGAATACACTAATGTTATTGGGACATAACAGACACCTTTAGGGGTGCCTTCACTCTCACTGACTCTTCTACAAACTAGTTTTCTCTTAAAAATAGTAAAACATATTTTTTCCTAGAACTAACTAATTTTTTATCTTCATTGGCACTTACTAGAGAAATATTTTATTTTTCTTTACGCTCGTTGATGATGAACGATTTTCCATCCTTGGTGAGGTGGCATTGTTTGGTTGTCTGCATGAATACAACATCCCACATATACATATAGGGACTTCCAAACACCATTTCACATAAATCAAGGGGAACTGCATCTAGTTATACTTCGTTATTAAAATCAGCATTGATCGTAAGTATAATTTTTCATTTTTTTGTTAACTCTATCTCTGCACCCTAATTTCAACATCCCAATGGATATGGGCTTAAATGATCATGAAATTATAATCCTAATTTGTTGACTAGATGATTCAGATTTATGTAGGAACACAATGAAATATAGAAATACACATAAAAGAAGAGATGCAGTAGAAATAAAACTTGATTTCGTTATAAAAAAATAGCTGAAATATGCTTACAGACAGAATCAAAATAAACTAGCTAGGGCGCTGGTAGCTTATCTCTTAGAAGAGATGTGGAGGCTACAAGCCTCTGAAATTTGTTACAATGAGGCTCGAGGGCCTATTTATTATTGAGAAATAATGGATAACCCTAAACATCCCAAAAATAACCCTAGGAGATGAAGCACCAACACTATGGGCCCCATTTGGGTAAATTGGTACATCAATCTTCCCTGGGACATAACTCTCACATCGATCTTCGTTTTACGTGCACAATACCTCGTTGAAAGATATACCCAAGGACTAAAAATTTTGATGTGAGAAAAATCAAAGGAGCTTCCATATTGATCTTGATTAAAAAAAAAAAAACATCGTTTAGGGCCTCAAAATGGCTCCAGAAGTTCAGGGCCCGAAAAATTGCTAATAATAGTAAACTGTGCTACAATTAAGGAAACTGAAAAACTGAAAGAAACAATGGTGGGGCCCCCAAGTGAAAAAGGTGGGTGGCCACCAATATCAACCTGGATCATTTCTCCCCCGTTAGGAAACAATGGTCCCCATTGCATTGAGTTCCTCCATGAGATGAGGAAAATTGTGCTGAACTTGGTCCTTGGTGAACCATTTGCCTTGGTGCAGGAGTTAGCCAACTTTGACAACCTGATAGAGTTGGATCTTCTGCTAGCGATTATTCTTGATTTTCATGTCCATGATATGATTTTTGGTGGCCTATCCCATGCAGCCTGGGTTTAACTTTGTCGTTGTGTGTTGTTATGCAATGTTAGAGGTGTCCAGTAGAGGAGGCAAGTAGGGCCGAAGGTGGTCCACATTGAACACTAGGTGCATACCAAGAAATGGTGGAATACTAAGCTTGAAGGAATTGGCCCCTAAAACCTTAGTGATGGTGTATGACCCATATCAGAGTAGGAAAAGCTTGCAGTGGGGTCTAGAGAGGCCCTCCTTCTGCAAAAGTAGCCACACTTTATTGCCCACCTGGAAGTTGTCTAGCACTCGATGTTGATCATGTCATTGGCTATGCTTACCATTGGCTTTTTCCAATATGTCATGAACCTATTGGCAGATGTTCTTAGTGTGCTCAATGATTTTGTTCACCTTTTCATCTTGGGACTTGACATGAGCTGAATCGGCCTGGGTAGGCCCTGTTATGAAACTAGCTCAGAAAATATAATAGAAGAGAGATCAATGCCTTAGAAATCAGCCACTTCGAGGGGGAAAGCTCCAATACATTACATTCTTGTATATAAAAATGACAAAACCTCCTTCTATATATAGGGTTCCATGGGATCGCAATATAATTGTAGCCAACCTAACAATAATTATGTAATCGAATAATAATAACAATATGGGGGTTATAGGGGCACGACAATAACAATAAGGGGGCTACACTAATAAAATTAAGGGACTACACTAGTAATATGGGGACCTAACATGCCCCTCTCCTTCAGAAAAGTGTTTTCCTCAATGCTTGAGTAGCTCTGGATGCTTTTTTATAAAATTTTTATCCTCCATGTAGAATCTTCAGTGGGTAAGTTCTTCCACTTGATGAGATACTCTGAAATTGATCGATTTCGTTGATGTCAAGTTCTTGTTTCCGTGACTGTTTCAAGATCCAGTATCATTTTTCCTTCCTCATCAAGTTCTGGCAATATTGTTTGAACTAGAGTTTTTTCACCTATAACCTTCTTTAAGCATGAAACATGGAAAAATGGATGCACTCGTGAAGAAGAAGGAAGCTCCCATTTGTAGGCTATAGTACCAATTTTTTGCAACTCCTTGTAAGGACCATAGTATATTGGCAATAATTTATTATTCTTCTTAGCTTGATTGAGGGACATTTGTTTGTATGGTTGTAGCCATAAAAATACGCAATCTCCTACATCAAAATTTCTCTTGCTGCATTTTTGATCTGCCTGTTGTTTCATTTTATTTTGTTCCAAACTGAGGTTATCCTTTAAGAGTTGGAGAACTTGCTGTTGAATGTGATTTTGCACTACTTGCACCTTACAATTTTCTCTTAAAGATGATGTGACGGACGGTGGATGATATCCATAAAGTGCCATAAATGGGGTCATTTTTGCTACAGTATGGAAGGAAGTGTTATACCACCATTCCGCCAGAGGTAACCACTTGACCCATTTTGTTTGTTTATCAGATACAAAACAACGAAGATATCCTTCCAAATATTTTTTCACTATCTCAGTTTGACCATCAAATTGAGGATTATAAGATGAGCTATGAGCTAGTTGAGTACCCAAACATGAAAATAATTCCGTCCAAAAATTTCTAGTAAAAATGGGATCTCTATCGCTTACCATAATCTTTGGGTTTCCATGTAGCTTTTGAATTGTTTCCATAAATGAAGTAGCAACTGTACTTGCTTTAAATGGATGATATAATTCAAAAAAGTGTGCATACTTGGTAAGTCTATCAACTTCCACCATGATGACACTCTTTCTTTTGGACTTAGGTAAACCTGTGATAAAATCCATTGATATCTCCTCCCAACGTTGACTTGGAATGGATAAAGGTTGTAGAAGACCCAGGGTCTTAATTGTCTCAACTTTATTTTGCTGGCAAACCAAAAATTCTACCACAAACTTTTGAAGATAAGATTTAAGGCTAACCCAAAAAAATTCTTTCTTCACCCTCTGGTAAGTTTTTAAAAATCCTGAGTGTTCTCCTAAAGGAGAAGTGCACAATTCCAAAAGAATATATTTTTTTATTTGGGAATTCTTACAAAGATATAAGAGATCTTTGTACCGTAAGGAATCATTTTTCCAACTAAATGTATCAGATGTAATAGGATCTTGCTTCAAATTTTGAATGAGTTTCCACACTTCTTCGTCCTTATTCCATTCATCTCTTGCTTCACTTATCCAATCTGGTTGGATTATAGAAATTGCACAAATTAATGCGTCCACCTCTTCATCCTTACTTGAGAGTGCGTCTGCAAAAAAAATTATCTTCCATTTTTTGTAGATGATTTCGAATTCATAGCCCAACATCTTCGTGACCCATTTTTTCTGCTCTTTTAAAGATAGTATTTGCTCAAAAAAGTGTTTAATACTATCATGATAAGTTGTTACCTTGAAGTTCCTTCCCATTAGGTAAGGTCACCATTTATTTAGTGCATGTAGTATTGCCAACATTTCCTTCTCATAAATAGCTTTCTATATATACTTTTCTTTGATTGGACGACTTTCAAAAGCAATGGGTCTTATTTCTTGCATTAACACAACACCAATTCCATTTCCTGAGGCATCATATTCCACAATAAAGGTTTTTTTCAATTCTGGCATAGCTAAGACCGATGCTAGGAACATTGCCTCTTTAAGATGTTCAAAGGCCTTAGTTGCTTCAAGAGTCCATGAAAATGCATCTTTTTCAATAATCTGGTTATAGGTGCTGCTATTCTCCCATAATTCTTAACAAACTTGGGATAATACCCTGTTAACCCAAGAAATAATCACAACTGCTTGATGGGTGCGGGGACTTTCCATTCCCTAATGGATTTAATTTCTTTAGGGTCTACCTTAACACCCTCGTGAGATACAATATGATCTAGATATTCCACCTCTTGTACTCCAAAGAAACATTTGGATGTTTTTTTTCATATAATTGTTTCTCCTCTAATAGTTTGAGCACCCTGTCAACATGTTGAACATGATCCTTCCAAGACCTGTTGTAGATTAGTATGTCATCAAAAAATACTAGCACAAATTCTCTAAGGAAGGTTTTGAAAATGGAATTCATCAACCCTTGAAATTTAGAAGGTGCATTGGTAAGGAAAAAAGGCATAACCAAAATTTCATAATGACCCCCATGAGTTTGAAATGTTGTTTTCATAATATCTTCAGTCTTCATTCTAATTTGATGATATCCTGAATGAAGATCCAACTTGGTAAAATAAATAGTGCCATGTAATTCATCCAATAATTCATCAATCACAGGAATGGGAAATTTATTTTTAATAGTGAGCTTATTGAGATCCCTATAATTTGGACACATGCACCATGATCCATCCTTCTTGTGCACCAATACGACTAGAGAAGAGAAAGAACTTTGACTACGTTTTATTAAACCATCTTCTAACATTTCTGCAATCATATGTTCAATTTCGCTCTTTTGTACATAAGGATATTTGTAAGGATTGATGTTTGGAGGAACACTTCCTGGAATCAAATGAATAGCATGATCATGATCATGAATAGGTGGGAGTCCTTTGGGAGTATCAAACACCTTAGAATGATTGTCCAAGACTTTTTGGAGATCTGTAAAAATAGATGATTTTGATGTTGGAACTTCTAGTGAGCATAATTGTGCAATTACACCTCTTTGTTCTTTCTTCAGAAGCTTTGTCATGAAATTAGAGCTTATTATCTTTCCCGTCTTCCCTGCGATATCCCATAATTCGATTTCCTTTCCTTTTGAAAAAAAATTCAATTAAATTTCTTGAAAATTAAAAGCTACCATCCCCAAAGATTGTAACCATTGTACTCCTAGTACAACATCACCACCTCCCATTGGAATGGAAAGCATTGGACTATTCAATACATATTCCCCCATGGCTAGCTTGATATTATGGCATTTTCCAAAGAAATTTATAGTTCCTCCATTTGCAACCATGAATTGACATTCTGGTGCTGGCTACAGGAAACAATTCAATTCCTTGGCTACCTTACAATGAATAAAATTATGGGTGCTACCTAAATCAATCAACATTATTACCTTTTTCTTCTTGATATGTCCTTCTATCTTGAGAGTTTGAGGAGTGGTAATTCCTGCCAATGAATTACACGATATGGTCAGACTCATTTCTTCTTCTTCTTCTAGGGTTGGTTCTTGGTGTATATCCTCTTCTTTTGAAGTTTCTTGTTCATTTTCTTCCTCCTCTTCAGAATCTATGTAAAATAATTTCTTCTGAATACACTTACGAACTTTAGTGTATTTGCTATCACAACTGTAGCAAAGCCCTTTTGCTCTTTTTTCTTCCAATTATTGTGGTGTCAACCCTGTAGGTTTTGGAATTATAGGATTAGTAATACTTTCATGTTTATAGATGCGACTGGTAGGCTTCCTTGTCGCCATAATTTTACATTCAATTTTTCTTGCCAACCTGAATGCCTTCTCCAATGAATTAGGTTCCCAAACACGAACTTCATGTTGGATGTTATCCTTTAAAGTCCCTATGAAGACATCAATCATGTGTTCCTCAGGAATATATGTTACCCTTATATTCAATTTTTGGAAGTCCTCAATGTGCTACACCACTGAACCCTTTTGTTTGAGATTTATCAATCGGCTAAAGAAGGTGTTGCTCTTTGTATCGTCATAATGTGCTATAATTTCCTCCATAAAAATTGAGCAAGTGAAAAAAATTTTACGGGAGCGAAGCCATCGATACCATACAAATGTATTTTTTTCTAAATGTAAAGTTCCAATGCGTACCTTTTTTGTGCTTTAAACATTATTGAGATCAAAATATTGCTCCATCTATAGTATCCATGTTACATGATCATTGCCATCAAACTTCTTCATATCCATCTTTGGAATATTGTGGTTCTTCCATCCAACATTAGAGTTTATGAAATCACGATTAACATTTATTTTGTTATCAATATGAGTTTCCTCTACTATCTTTTCAGCATTAGGAAACATTTCTTGTATCAACTTTTTCAAATCTTCCATGTGTGCATTTAGATCATTCTTCATGTTTTCCGTGTTGTCTTTCATGTCATCCATATTAGGGTCCATGCCAGCTTCCATGCCATCCATCTTATCCTCCACGCCTTTCTTCAAAGCTTCCATTTCATTTTTTGTTGCTCTTTGCGAGAGCGAAATTTGGTGCACCTGCTCTTGTAATTTTGATATGTCATGTTGCAATTCTTCGTCTTCACGAGTCATAATAGAGCCTTATAAAGGCTTAATGGGTGTTGAATTCATTTTATGAGGAATTTTATAACCGAGTACTGATATATATTCTACATTACTCCCTTGGAATCAATTCAAACTGATTTTTCACACAAGACTTATGCAATTCGAAAAAAAAAAAATACACACCTTTTTATTGATTTTGAGAAGCTCGATATTGAAACTAAATTATCTCAGTGATTTAGGATCTTCAATATCTGAAATTTTTCCCTGTAGTATACCTCTAAATATTCTTTCAATTGCCACAGGTCTCACCTGATTTGGATTCTTCAAGGAAAAGTTATGCCCAATCTCCCACAATGACCTAATTATGGACTAGTTCAATAAAGCGAACTTGTATGGTGTACCACATGTCATTGTTTTTTCCTTCGGCTTTGAAATTGATATAAAGGAAACTACAGTTCGTGTACTTGTGTCCACTTTTAACAGAATTCCAATCCGATGCTCATATTTAGATTTATGATGATTTTCCCAAGGTCACCTCTTTGATATTAAATTCAGAAGCTTGAAACAACACTAACTTCCACAGATCATATCTTCAAAAATATTGTGAATAAAGTTTATAAAATATTCCACGACATTCTTCATGATTTTGGCTTCACTCTATAAACATTTCAGCTTCTAAACCCTCATAGAAAAAAAGTTATTACAAAAATTCATGATGACCTGTTTAGGTTAAATTCAAGAGTCTGCAAAAAGCCCTAACTTCCACAGATCATATCTGTGAAAATATTGCGAGCCAAGATCTGAAAATTTTCCACAACATTCTTGAGGAATTCTGCTTCACGCTCTTAAAATTTTAGCATCTGAAACTTCATAGAAAAAAAAAATTAGTAAAAAATCCACGATGACCTGTTTGGAGGAGTGAAACCCTAGAATCCAAAGCTCTAATACCAAATGTTATGAAACAAGATCCAAAAATAGAAGAGAAGAGAGATCAACGCCTTAGAAATCAGACACTTTGAGGGGAAAACCTCCAATATATTACATAAATTAACAATTCTTGGATGATACAAATGACAAAAACTCCTTCTATATATAGGGTTCCATGGGATCACAATATAATCCTAGCCAACCTAACAATAATAATGCAAGGAAACAATAATAAAAATATGGGGGTTACAGGGGCACAACAATAACAATAAGGGGGCTACACTAATAAAAATAAGGGACTACACTAGTAATATGGGGACCTAACATCCCCAAATGGCATGGCTACGTCAATCGGACATAGTGGCTGGAATCCCAAGCCCACCTTAAAGGGGTTGTGGCCTGTTGAGCTATGGAGAGCCCGATTATAACTATGTTGTACATAGGGAAGGTTTTCATCCCATTTGTGTGGATGCTTTAAATTGTACATGCGAATAATGTGTATGATCATCCTATTGATAACCTCTGTTTGGCCATCAGTTTAGGGATAGAAATATATGGACTTGGTGAGCTTGGTGTCCAGCATTGACCAGAGGCTGGACCAAACTGTGCCGAGGAAACTGCTATCCCAATCTAAGATGATAGACTGTGGGATCCCAAAGTGCACCCACACTAGTTCAAAGAAGAGTTTAGTGGTGGCTTCTATTGTGATATTCTTCTTGCAGGCCGATATAGTGGCCATCTTTGAGAATATGTCGATGACCACAAAAAAACAGTCGTTTCCATTCTTGGTAGAAGGAAGGCACAACATGTAATCCATGGATATGGATTCCTAAGGTCAACTAGGGGTAGGTAGCAGAGTATAGAGGCCTTGATTCTTGGTGGTCCGTTTGGAAATAGTGCAAGCAGTGTAGGATCTTATGTACATTCGGACAACCCATCAAAGATTTGGAAAATATAAATACTTTTGCAGTAGTGGAACTGCTTTATCGACCTTGAAATTCCCAGAGACTCGAATGTAGTGCACTTCCCAAATCATCTTGGCACGCTCACTTGAAGGAACACAAAGGTGTCCTAGGTGACATAACAGTGCATCTTGAAGGTGAAAATTTGGAACTTGTGTACTCTCCAACAGTTTCTTGTATATGTGGATAAATTCTAAATCACTCTTATAGAGAAGCAGCCAATCAGAAGTCTCATGCCCACAAGAGTTGAGAACGGTGGTTAGCACCAAGATCGGTAATCGGCTGAGGCAGTCTGCAACATTATTGGTGCTACCCTTCTTATACTTGACGTTCAAATTAAACTGTCGCAGATATGTTGACCACTTCTGATGGCGATCGTTCTGGAACTTCCCTTACATGTATATGAACTACAGGTGTCGATGGTTTGTGTGTATGAACATTTACTTCCCCAAAATGTAATTTTTTCCATTATCGGAAAGCTTACACAATGGAATACATTTCTTTGTCATAAGTAGGATACTTGTGGACTGTGTTGGAAAATGTCTCACTGTGATATGCCATTGGATGCCCCTATTGAGTAATAATTTCCCCAATAGAATAGTCATAGGCATTTGTATCGATATCAAATGGGTGTTGCAAGTTTGGTAATGTGAGCACTGGGGAAGAGCAGAGGCGATGTTTCAATTCTATGAATGTCTTCTGTTGAGATTCCGACCAAAAGAATTTTTCTTTTGCTCCTCCCTTGGTGACTTGACTCAAGGGCCAAGTGATATGAGAGAATCCCAACATGAACCTGCAGTAGAAATTAGCAAGACTCACAAATATGTGAAGCTCTGTTAGAGTATTTGGGGTTTTCCAATCCCGAATGAATTGCATCTTGGTTGGATCCACATGTACCCCTCGCTCATCAATAATGTATCACATATACCTCGGTCATGCCAAAATTTCACTTCTCCAAATTGGCACACAACTTGTGTTGTTGTAGTGTTTGGAGGACCTGTCGGATGTGTTGGAGGTGCTCTTTCTAATTCAGGATGAAGATCGGGATTTCATCCATGTACAATTCTACAAATGAGTTGGTGAATGGCCACAGGATGTCATCCATCAGCCTCATGAAGGTTGCGGGAGCATTCATCAACCCAAAAGGCATGACCAACCATTCGAAAAGGCCCTCCTTTGCTTTGAAGGTAGTCTTCAACACATCAGAGGGCTTGATTGGTACCTGGTGATACCCAGACTTCAAGTCGATCATGCTAAAATATTTCTCCCCTTTGAGTTGGTGCAGAACGTCATCATTATATGGGATCGGGTACCTATTTTGGATAGTGATCTTGTTCAACACCTAATATTCAATATAGAGTATGCAATTCCCATCTTTCTTCTGCACCAACATGAGCGATCTCCCACATTGTGATGAACTCGGCCGGATGTGACCTTTCTGCAACAACTTCTGAATTTTCCTCTTGATTTCATCATTCTCCATAACATAGCGCCGAAAGATTAGTACATTGGGTAGCGACACACCTGGCGTCAGATCTATGGGGTTCTTTACCTAACAGTGTAGAGGCACCCCTGTGGGTGAGGTGAATATGCCCACGTACTCCTCCACGACCTTGTTCATTTTTTGTTGTCATACGGAGGAGCACTGTCTCGAGGTCATGGCCATAGTATTATTTTTTCCATGAGGGTAGATCATCAAGAAAAAAAAAAATTCCCAGTTTTGGAAATGAGCTTATGGAATTTTTTTGCAGTAACGAAAGAGATAGCAACCGGCGGTGGTACCTCTGGTATCCTATACAACTTATTGCCAAAAGTAACAATAACAACATGAGGTCGGGACTCATAAACCTCATATCACTTCCACAAGTATGGTTGGCCTAATAATACATCACAAACATCAAGAGGATTGATGCCACATAATACCTCATCCATGAAGGACTTGATGTTGTAGGGAAGGTGGCACTTCTTGCTAACGCGGAGATCTTGTCCATGGAGAAGCCACCCGATGGTGTACGACTGTGGGTGTGTTATGGTTGGAGAGCCCAACCGCTTCATGACCTCTGCTGAAATGAGGTTCTTTTAGCTCAGATTTTTGACAATGAACTATAGTGGGGAACCCTTTACCCAATTTTTGAGTGGAAGAGATGCTCCTTCTCCTCTCAATCTTCTGGTTCCTCCTTCTGGATCTTCTTGGTGGCAATGGTGGAGTTGGGCTTCGCATTGATAATATGCTTCCCTCTGTCATTCCCCTTGTCGGGTTCTGATTCAGGGTTAGAGCATGCATCTGATTCAAAAGCCTTCATCTCGGCCACCAGTGAATACTTGGCCCGACACTCACTTGTGTTGTGAGTGGAGCCCTTATGGAACTCACACCACTTTCTCCTGTCCTTCTTCAGCTTCGTAGTGTTGTTATTTTATTGTGGATTTGGTAGGTTGTCTTGGGCTACCATGCTTTGGATTTGTCCTTCATTATGTAGTTTGGGGGCACCTTTCACTTTCTTTTGATTCATAGATCCAAAGTCTCGCTTCTCTTGTTTGAATTTCTATTGAATCTTGGCAACATACCGATATGCTATACCAAGACAGGAGATGTCGAGGAACTCCATTTCCTCCTGAATGCATATGTGAAGACAACTGCAATACTTCAGCACTAAATGTTTCTCCGAATCTTTCATACCCAAAATTGTGCATAGGGTATGGAACATATTCATCAACTCATGCATATCTTCATCTCTTTGTTGTTATAATGTAGTCCATTGTATGTACTTGTCCTCATAGCTCCCCATGTGGTAATATTGTTCCTTGATGGCGTCTCGGAAAGAATTACAAGTGGTATGAATGAGAATAGAGAGGGTTCCCCGTCGTCCTTTTTCTCACAGTAGGTTTTCCATGAGTCCTTGACATGGGGACAACTTTGAGGAGTGCAAAAATAATCTTCTCCCAGTCATAAAAGTCATGAAACGAGAAATATCCTTCTAATATATTCAACCATTTATCTACGATGTTTGCATCTATTTGGCTCTCAAATATGGGAATATCAAATTTTACATGTACCTTAAAAGAAGTGGTGCCTCCAGAATTACTCTTGGATGTAGATGCACTGCCGGTGGACGGTCATTGAAGGATTTGGGGAAAGTTATCCATCATCGCATTACTTTGTTTCTCGAGGGCCTCCTTGAGCAATATTTTGATAAGATATCCTACTCCATCATCTTTATTTTCTCCTCCATGGGTTTCCATCAGGGTTTGTGAGGCTGATCTTGCAGAGGTTCAACCAGATCGAACCCTAAATCCTTATACCCTGACCTCGTTGGGGACATGCAAATAAGGATCGAGAGAGAGAAACCCGCTTTGATACTACTGATCTAGATTTATGCAGTAACATAATGAAATACATAAATATGCATAAAAGCATAGATGCAGTTGAAATAAGACTTCATTCCATTAGTAAAAAATAATTGAAATATACTTACAGACAGAATGTAAATAAACTATTTAGGGCACTGGTAGCTTATCTCTGAGAAAAGATGTGGCGGCTACAGATATTAGGGGAATTTTGAGGTCTGAAATGTGCCTCCTAAGAAAAATGTACAACAAAAGTAAAATTTATAAGAACAAATAGGATTCAAGATGATGATGTCAACCATGGGGGATGATTCACCATTTTTGGAGTAGAAAAGTAAAAATATTAAAAAATAATAAAATAATAACACTACTTTTACAACTCATATTTTCAACTTATATCCCTAATTTTTTACTCAAATTTCGAGCGGGAGTACTAACTGGATGAAAAATTTAATTCCTCAGCCAAGGAGTACCCATGTTGCATACTTTTGATGGACCCTTCTACATGAAAAAAGAGAAATACATGAAAGTTGTAATTTCAATCACGTTTTTCATGTATATCTTATTTTTTTTGTAACAAAATCCATCAAAAGTGTGTAACATGGGTACTACTTGGATGAGGAATCAGTTTTTTCATCCAATGAGTCTTCCCACTTGAAATATAAGTAAATCCATAGGGATATAAGTTGAAAATATGAGTTGAAAAAGTTATTTTTTTATTTTTTCCCTCTAAAATTTGATGATGTAATTTAATCTTATTTTATTATTTCCACTATTTTTTTATAATTTTCTTAGGAGGCCCATTTTAGACCTCAAAATTCCCCTAATTCCTCTGAACTATGTTAAAATGAGTCTTGAGGGTGTATTTATTATTAAGAAACAATAGATAACCCTAAACATCCAAAAACCTAACCCTCGGAGATGAAGCGCCAAAACCATGTGCCCCGTTTGGGTAAATTGGTACATCAATCTTCCCAAGGATGTAACTTTATCATACAATATTTTTTTGACACGCATAATACCTCGTTAGAAATATCTATCCAAGGAATACAAATTTTGATGTGAGAAACATCAAAACAACTTCCATGTTTCTCTCAATTTTTCTAAAAAAACATCATTTAGGGGCTCAAAACGGCTCCTGAATTTCATGACCTGAAAAAATGCTAAAAATAAATAGTAAACTATGCTACAGTTAAGGAAACTAGAAAACTAAAAGAAACAATGGTGGGGCCCCAAGTGGAATATTTTGTGGCCACCATTATCCACCTGCATCACTAGCTATGTTGCAATGAGGTTTTCCTACAATCCTGAGTCAAACAATGTATCAATATTGGTCTGTTAAAAATATATCTTTGTATTGAATAACTTGGTATTTTAATTATCTTCATGTTGTTGAACGAAACTCAGATTCACCTCCTTCTCCACTGACGCGCAATTTATCTTATCATCAATTCCCAAGCCACTTTCAACTTATTTTCTTATATTACTGGCCATGATATTCTTCCTATTATTATATTTATTTTTTCTCATCATGTTAAGCTTCAGATGCAAAGTCTAACTCTTCTCCTCTATATTAATATCAATGTTACAATGGTTGTGTAATATCCCAAAATAGGGACAGTAGAAATATATAAACAGTTATGCAGAGAAAGAACACAGTTCATCTATGTAAGAGGAGGAGAATATGGAGGCTCTTTATTTACATTTACATCAGAAAAATAGATGCACAAGAAAGCCCATGAAATGTACAACAGGAAATAGAATACTTTAATGGAATAAATTCCTCAAAAGGAGGTGTTGCAACCATACATTAAGACTGAAAAGAGAATGATAGTGTTATTTTATAGGCTGCAACAACTATATATTACACTTCAAATCTATAGCAGATTTGTGTAGGAAAATCTAGATCTATATTAGATCTATACACTATATAGGCTCTTATTCAAATTCCCCTTGGGGTTTTCAACAAAGATGAAGTACAAGGAGTAGATCTGAGATCTAATGTAGCAGATCTGCAAAAATATTTAGAAATTCATGGACATACAGATCTGATCTGAAATATACAATATGATGATCCGCTCCAATAGATCTAAAATATGAAGAGCAGATCCCCATCACATGAAAACCACTCCTTCAAAAAGTGTGCCAAAATACCCTGAAAAAGTACCCACACAAATAATGCAGTTCTGGAAGCAAGACTGCATTGTAGGCCTTAGAACATGTTTGGCCTGATGCCAAGATCTGAAAATGTAGCTCCAATGATCCAATACTCTCTTTCCAATGGGATAGAAGCATTCCCCACTGAAAAGGAGCACTAGAATGGCCTAGATCTGAGTAGATATAGCCTCCACTTGCTACAGCTTGCAAAGACAACCAAACCCTCAACATGATCGACATTGTAGTTGGAAGAAGAAGCTTGACCTTCAGGATCTGCGTTGTAGTTGGAAGAAGAAGCTTGGCAATACAAGACTCTCCCAAGATCTACTCAATGGGAAGAGGTGGGATTCCCGATCAAGAACACCCAATGCTAAATAGCATTTGCAATCTAGGCTAAACAGCTAAAAAAATCTTGTATGTCTAAACAGACAATACTTCAAAAATATGATATCATTCAACAAACTTTTCATGCTTCCATCCTCTTCCTTTTATAAGTTGAGAGCTTGCAAACCCTAAACCACCTCTAATGAAATAGCTCCTTTCATATGAGCCACCTCGAACTAAGACTATGTTGTGACTCATTGATGACCACTCCTCCAAGACAGAGTTGTTGATTTAGTCATGGTTGACCCATTCAAAAGATTCAGCCACTTTCACACCTAAGGGTGCTAATTTAAATAGTCCATATTTAGCCTTGTTCACATGTGGCATTGATTTATTTACTGTTTAGGAGTTTTATTGATCCTCCTTTACATATTTATTCATCAAAATAAAAATAAAACAAAATTGAATATTCCCATTATCTTGAGACTAATTGGGAATATTACAGTCCTCCCCTCCAAAATGTTGCTTGTCCTCAAGCAACTGATAAGGTGAGTACTGCAACTCTTCTCCTCCTCCATTGGTGACACCATAATCATGTGTTAGGATTCCTCCATAATCTAAGTGTTCCCCAATCCAACCCTCCATGAATTGTTCCTCCAAAGTTCTTATGAGATGTAAATAGTCCATCCCACAAGGAGTCAATAACTCAAATGAAACAAACATGGCTGAACCAATGCTCTCCCTGAAACATGTAGCATAAGTCACATAGAGAGTCTCCATACCATGTCATACATACATGCCTCCCATCCTCGCTCCATACATTACCATAAAAAGTACAAGTATATCATCAATGTATGGGAGAAAAACTACATACATGCAAACATAAATTTGAGCATGTGGAGGTGGGTCATAGTCCCACATATGAAACCTGCACAGTGTATCTCCTACCTGCATCAGATATATATGTGGTAAGTGGTTTCCCACCACTTACTTGCTTCACATGTTATCTCACCATGGCTGAAAGTGTGAGATATATTTGGGGCCTTAGGAAAGAACCCATCATGATAAAATATCTCCCTTTTTCCACCAAGGCAGTGGCCAAATTCAGAAATTTTTGTAGCCCATTGTTGGCCATGAGATTTACAATATGTATTACTCCTCCTTGGAGCCATGACCTACATAAACATGGTGAAAAAATGTATAAAATCATAAAATAAAACATGCCTTACACGATCAGATCATTCACCAACAAGACTCCTCATACAAATGGAGTGGCGCATGGATCTATCCCCTCTCTCAAAAGAAGGAAGAGATGGCTGAAATAACTCCCTCATAGAGTCATGTTTCTACCCCAACTCCACATAGCTCATGCATTCTTGAAAATGCTGATGTAGTTCTTCTTTCAAGCCTTTCCAATCAAAGCTCCTCATGATGATGTTGTCGATCTTCATGAAATACATGTGGCTGAATCAGAATTCCGTGTAGGCCCTTTGTAGCAACTTCTCCTTGAGCTTGGAAGCTCTAGACAAGAAGATCATACCATGATGATAGATGACTCCTTCATGGAATAGATGGTGCTATTAATGCAGCTGGTCATAAAGTATCATACGAGTGTGAAGATCCTTGGAATAATCCAACAACAGTTGTGATTTCCAATATATATCTACACTCCACAACAATGACATCGTTGGTAATGTATCAACATAAATGTCTGTCATGTTGCTACTCTCCTCCTTGACATATTCCATTCCAAAGCTATATGTTGGAAGTCCATTCCTTCCATTATTCTCCTCACATAGCACAGAACCAGAAATGAGAGTGGGTGATGATGATAAAGGAAGAATATTGCCCTCCTTCTTGAGCTTACCCAAGACTCCCAGTGATGTAGCTTTGTATTCTAGTGCTCAAATCCCCCCTGGATCTAAGCTTGGAGCATCATGCTATGAGGTCTTCCCCACCAAATATGAATCAAGTGGCCTGCCAGGTGGTTTTCCACTAGATATTTATGTCCCATGGAACATCCTCATATGCATAATAGATGGAATCCTCATGTCCCTACTTCCACTGCGAAAATTCAACTCTTTTTCATGTGTGGAAATTTCATGAAAGTTGGGTACCACCCTTAGTGATGCAAGAGACCCTCTAATTAGAACCATTTTCCACCCTCATCTCCATGTGATGGTGGTTCATCTGCTGCAATTCCAGTGCTGTGACCCCTCTCATGTTCTTCTTCTTCTTCCTCCTCTTTCATATCTGAGAAGACCTCTATGTAATGTGCCTTCCCAGCAACACATCTATGCCCTGGTGCCCATGATTCTTGGCAAGTGAAGAAAAGCTTATTCTTCCTTAATTATTTCCGAACATCAATATCAAGAGGCTTCTTGAATGTTCTCTCCTTTAAGGGAGCAGCTTTATCTTCCTTTCTGTTGGAAGGGAAAGAGGGCTTATTCTGAAAACTTGCCTTTGCTTTTGGCAAGGCATCTTGAAGGTCTCTAGCCCTCTCAATAGCATCATGCAAGGTAGTGGGCATGGTATATTTTACCTGTTAGCGCTCAAATCTACCTTAGGCTGAAATAAGGTAAAACTCAAGGCTACATCAAACCACGCTCAGCCTCGTAGCTAGCCCTACGAGGATAGGAGAGGGCTCTCTCCGGGTCTATCTCGGCAAAAGGTTTTCAGAGGGGCTGAGATGACTTATAATGAACAATGAATACGGATTTTAGGCTAGTAAAGAGAGAGGAATTTTTTATTTTGAATTTTTGGGTTTTCGTTGGAGAAATGGGAAAAAACAATTTTGGGTTCGGGGATAAGGTCAGATCTTTGCAGATTTCAAGTTGGGGCGACGTAGGCAATAGTATTAATGCTTTTGATTGGATATATGGATGGATCAGAATGAAAGGGAGCTGAAAAGTGCAAGGATGAACATGGATCCTTTTCAAACAGGCGAAAACATGAAAAACTAAATGAATTCAAAGGCAGAGCATTGTGAACAATGGATTCAACCTCATCTACTCATTCATTTAATTTAAGAAGCATAAGTGAGAAATGGCATACATTAAACATAAAGGAAATTACAATAAACTGAGAGAAAACACCATTAAGAACTGATAGCCACAAGAATCCCAACAGGTGCTGCAAAACCTCTGATCTTTCCTTAGCCAAAATATGAAAAATATGTACAATGTGTGCCAAAGTTTCCCAAGAGTCCAACCTGTAGAATGTCTCAGAAATTACAATATATAGATCACTCTAACCCCTCCCCACACCTCTAGGTGTCGAAATCCTCCTTCTAGGAGCAGTTCCAACAATTTCTAATCAAGGAGCTAAAATCTAGGCAGCTAACAACTTGCCTCTAAAAGAGTGGAAACTGATTCATTTACATGATTTTCACTTTTTTGAGAGTGAATCTTCTAGAATAGGTAAAAATGAGCCAAAGCTACATGTAAACCATATATTTACGTCATGAAAACCCAAAAATTTCATCCACAAGCAAAACTGGTCCCAACTGGCCGAAATTCTGAGCTGGAAGTTGAAAATTCAGCCAAAAATCTAAGTGGGTAGCGCCCCTGAGCTGAGTGGGTAGCGCGCCTTTCAGCCTGATTTTGAGGCACTTCCCGGCATCCAAATTGCACTCATGATAGCTCTTTGTAAAGCCCTCGATGTTGGCTATCCAACCCAAGTGGAATTTCCCAATTTGGAGCTCATTTGCCCCTCTAAAACTTCATTCTCCCAGAAGTACTTCCTGCTGGTGCAAAAGGTGGCAGCAAGGTGGTTTTCATGGTGTTTTTGAGCTTTTTGACCATCCAGAATCTGATGAAATTCTTAGGAAATGCTCGAGGATGCATAACTTACCATGAAAAATCCAAAAATGCAAATATTTCCTTCAGCAAGTGTCCCAAAAAAAAGTGAGCATATGGACGCGCTACCCGTATAACTGAAAAACCTGTTTTTAGACCAAAATATTTCAAAATGACAAAATTTTCTCCGAATTTGCTCAAATTTGGAGCGAATACCCTCCATCATGTATCATGCCCAGCCAACAAAGCCTCGGCCAAAATCCAGAGTGGATCAGGCCTTTTCCGCCGTTTTAGTGCTTCGCTCAACCTCCTCTTCAGAATCTTCATTCTCGCTTTGCAGACATGCATGCGAGCCCAATAATGGCCTTTCATGTGAAGAAGCATGTCTTTCTCTCTGTTGGCCTTTGCCAACAACTTCTCCAGATGAATTTTAACATGCGTGAGTTCAGTCTCTCACTCAACTGGTGTCATATCACCTGGTCTCTTCCGGGCCAATTGTCGATCCTCACGGATTCAACGCAGCTCATAAAGTGTGTGCTCATCCTCTAGATGTTTGTTGCGCTGCTCTAGATAGTTTATCACCCACTGAGCCTTTTGCAATTGATCTTTCAGCGTGTCATTCTCGGCCCTTTTCTCCTGGATGATCTCCCTCAGTTTCGAGCTAGGAGAGCTCGCATCAACATCAATGATTATGAAATTTGTGTCCCGGCCTCCTGATGGGCCCTCATCATGCATGGGCTTTTTGCCCCTGTCCTGGATCTGTACCTGTGCTGAAGAAGAAGGCGAGACCCCTTCCACATCATGTGGAGATAATACTCGCTCTGCTGATGAAGTCAGCAAAACCCCTTCCACCCTGGGTGGAGATAATACTCGCCATGTAGTTGCAAATAAGGCCCTGTGGCCTCGCTGATATGTCACAAACAATGGAGCGCTGATATGCTCAATCTCAGGAATGCCAGGATAGTGTGAAGGCTCTCCCACATCATGAACTACCTCGGGAGGCGGCTGTGACGCTGTGAAAAAGTCATGGGAGATGAAATCCTCCCAAGCGATGCCCTGCTGTGCCAACTGATGTAACACTATGATCTTGATCAAAGTGTAATGATATATACTTCTATGCTGCTGTGCTGGGCTCTTCTTCTGTACAAAAATCATCATCCTCTCTATGTTGCGATACATGAAATACGGAATGTTCATCATACGTACCCTTGTGAAGTGCATCAACAAACGAACATGGTACGCAAAGAGACGCGAGAATCTGCCCTCGCAACTGAAATACCGAACGACGAGTTTCATCAGCGGTGAAAACTCATCCCTCAGGAATCTAAAAGGAAAAACTCTACCCAAGTGCCTCATATACCCAGGTTTGATGTATGGCTCATAGTGGAATTTCTCTAACTGCTGACGTTTGTTCCATTCCTCTCCTAGATTTGGTATGCCAGTGGCCTGAGCAATAGTCATTGGTGACAGAATGAAATCTACTCCATCAAGATTTACACGGCCATCACGTAAATGTAGAACAAACAGGCGAGCTAGTTCATGATGAAGCTGGGTTTGTGAAATCATTTCACAGAATCGAAAACATGACTGAACCCAAAAACAATCCATTGCAAGCGGACATGCCTGCAATTGAGCCAAAGAAGTAGGCTCCTCCCTGAGATTTTTACCACCTTTGCCACCTCTGTGAGGCCTCCGTGGCACATTACCCTCTGCTGTGGAATCACTGTCAGACTCCTGCTCATAAACTGAATCTGTCTCTTACATGGTTTTGAACAAGATATTTGCAATATGGATGCTGATATAGGTGCAGTGAAAGAAAAGTTTTAATGTATGTTCAAAACCCAATAGATGTCACCCATGTACCCAAGTATCATAGGAAAACAAAATCATAATGAGGATGACTCTGTTTAAATGGCATAAAAACTATCACTTTTTTTATCACAAGTAAGTTTGACAAATGAATACCAAATGCAGATGTATGGTACAATTTTATAATGATGGCCAAAATTTGTCAAAGGGGCAACAAGTATGGGACTGTCAACATGAGAATAGGGACAACATGACAATAACCATAGTGACACAAATGGCCATGACAGTGGCAATATTATGGTGATGGAGGCTATAGACTAGTCAACATGAAACTGTGCAAAAACATGAAAGGGCATAACAGCAGTGATAAAATGATAACTGAGGGCATGAGGATCATGTACACAACGTGCCCGGGCATGAGCATATTTACCATTCAAGAGTTTTCAAACTTTTCATAAAACTGTCCATATATTTTCAAAACCCTTGAGGAATTAATTTGCATGTGAATGTAGGGTTTATACATTTCTCTCCAAGCATGGCCTATTTCCCAACATCAATAACATCACAACCATTGTTAAAAAACTACTGAGCAATGATAAAAACCTATTTGCAAGTTGCTGGAGTTGATTTGAAACAAAACTGGGCGCAAAACGAAAATTTCTGGGCTCTGTTGCTATGTGGGTAGCGCCCCTGCCCAATGGGTAGCACGCACCAAGTGGGTAGCGCGCACCACGTATGGGTAGCGCGCACTCCAAACTCTGTCTAGAACTCTGCTAAGTGCGATTTCGGCCCTCAACCACACAATTTCGACTTCTGCCTGCGGATTTCTTGCAAATGAATTTGTTTGCCATGTTTTATATATGAAGAAAATATCTCAACAAATCAGATTTGATTTCAAATTTGTTTGATAACCCACTTTCATAATGTTTCTGCACCTTGACATTTGATCTTTTAATACAATGCTTTCTCCTTTGGCTTTTCTGAGTTTTTCAACTGATAACTTTGCTGTCTTTTGCAGGGATCCGGCACTTGGCTTAGGAAAAGATCAGAGGCTTGCACTGAAGCTTCTTATGATGAAATAAATACAATTATTACAAACATGAAATTAGACAATTTCTAGTTCCAAAACAGAGTTTTGGACTAGAAATGTCTTCAAATGCTTTTGATGATAAAAATGTGAAATAAAAACTTGCGAAACCAACCTCATGGCCTGCGGGCTTTATGACATGTATGCACAGGACTCGAAAACCCTAGACTCTAGGACTAAAGACTCTTTTTAATGAAAACAATCATTTAATGACCATGAATGAAATGACGATGAACTTCAGTGATTTTTTGAGGAATTTTTTTAAATAGCCCTGCAGGTACAAGCATGAGGAAACACATGACAACCAGACCCCCTCGTCAGTCAGTGGCATGCTCCTAGCGAAATGCAACGAAGTGGAACAAGCGAGACACCTAAGAATGAATATGCAAAAAGCGAAATGATCTCTAACGGAGGGTTGTAAGGGCTGACTCTAACATTGGCTCCAATGGGGATGGTGGCTCCATGGAGATGCCAAGAACGACAGATCTCTGGGGGAGTCAGACAGTGCCTTCATCCATTGGGCGATGGAGTCATTATTTCAACAAATAAAACAAAACTTTCGAAACATTTATTGACTGCAAACTTGACTGAAAAGCGACTGAAAGTTGACCAAAACTGACTCGATTCTAAAACTGAAAAGACTGATAAAAACTGACTTGACAAACTTCAAACGAACCAACCTCCATCTCCAGAATTATAGCCTTCGCTCCGAGCCCCAGACTGAAGATGAGAGATCAGTACACACTTGCAATAAAACAGAAGTAAAACGATATATACAATGATGATGAAATCAACAGAAAATACTCAGAAGTGGTATCGCTTCAGCAACCGACCATTGATCGGTCCTCCAGGATAATCATCTCCATTCATTTCCTTGAGAAGAAAGGCATTTTGACCACGATATGCTGCAATCTTAAAAGGACCCTTCCATAGGTTTTCAAATTTTCCGTGCTTTCCCTTATCTTCATTCCGAGCATCCCACTTCAAAACCACCTCATCCAACTGAAACTTATCTTCTTTTGCCTTTCTGTCATAGATTTTCTTTATGCGCTCCTGCAATTTGAAAGTATTTTGAAATACCTCCTCCCATGTCTGCTGTAAATGAATCATCTGATTAATCCTCCACTGCATGGAATCTTCCTCACTACCAGCTTCCTGAAGCAATTTGACCACCGGGACAGCAAGTGAAGTAGGAAAAACCGTGTCTATTCCGTACACCAACTCGAAAGGAGACATGCCAATAGACTTTTTCTGACTTACCCTATCAGCCCACAGTGCATTCACTAACTTCTTGTGCCAGCCCTTTTTGTTGATTTCCAGCAATTTCTTAATGATATTCACCAAGGATTTATTTGAAGATTCTGCCAAGCCATTCCCTTATGGATGGTAGGCAGTCGAATGTCCCAAAATGATATTGTACTTATAGCAAAATTCAACCATCCTCTTAGACTTGAAGGCTGCTGCATTATCTGTGATTATTTTACTAGGACACCCAAAACGTGACAGAATATTGTTTTCAAGAAAAGAGATAATTACCGCATCCGTGGCCTGTCGAGTGGGAATCGCCTCGATCCATTTTGTGAAGTAGTCTATAGCTGTCAATATCCATCTATGCTGTCCGGAAGATGCTGGGTGGATTTCCCCGATAAAATCCGATCCCCACTGCTGGAATGGTGCACTAACTTTGATTGGTTTGAGAGGCAAAGGCTGTAGTTTCTTCTTCCCTTCGAAAATTTGACACTCATGACAATTCTTAACAGCCTTAAATACATCAGAAAACAAAGAAGGCCAATAATACCCTGCCCTTAGAATCTTATTCGCTGTGGTCTTCCAAAACAAATGGCCTCCGCAGTCACCTTTGTGAAAGTCCTCCAAAACTCTTTGAGCTTCCTCCTCTACTAAACAATTCAACAACACTCCCCCAGGGTCTTTCCAATACAATGCAGAATTCAATATACAAAATTTTGCAGCTCTCAACTTCAATGTTCTACTCTTATTTCTAGGCATCCTGGGAGGTGGAGATAAATTCTGAAGCACGTATAAAATGTCAGCATACCAAGGGGAAGAAACAAAAATATCAGATACCTGAACTGACGTACTTTCCTCATCTTCATCGGACATGGCAGCGATCAAATTTATATCTAGAGCATGCATATTTGTTTTAGCCATGATCTTGGCGAGTCCTTGTCCTTTAATCAGCTTGGTCGGTTTAATATCCACATCGTATTCTAACAACGCAGCGATCCAATTACCCTGTCTTCCCTCTGGATCTACCTGTACCAAAACATCTTTAACCGCTACGTTAGGAACGTATGCTATAATGTGGGAATGCAGTATATACACACGGAAATCTTTCAAGGCCTTTACAAGCGCAAGTGCTTGTTTCTCAATAATGTTGTATTTCAATGCTCCGTCCCTTATAATCCGACTGAAAAAAGCAATGGGCTTCTCAACTCCATCCCTTTTTTGCATTAAAACAGCTGCCAATGTGTGCTCAGAAGCAAAGGAAAACAAAATGAAGTCCTGTGTGTAGTCCAGGCTGATTAGAATAGGGGCTGAGGAAAGAGCTAACTTTACCAAATTGAATGATATCACCGCCTCTTCTGTCCACTTTACCTGATTGTCCTTTTTCAGCATGTTCGTGATTTCTCTAAGATGCTCTGCAAGATTTGGAATGAAACGACGCAGAAAATTCATTTTACCATTAAATGACTGTATTTCTTTCTTGTTCCGGGGCTGTTCAATATGCTGTATGGCTTCAACACGTGCAGAGTCAACTTGAATGCCATCTTTCGATATGATGTGTCCAAGGAGCTTGCCTTCATCCATGGCCAAAAGACTCTTTTTCGGATTCAGCGAAATGCCATATTTTCTGCACTTCTGGAAAACAATTTTCAAATGATATAAATGTTCCTCATCAGAATTTGAAAACACAGTTAAATCATCAAGGTAAACAACCAAAAATACATCTTTCTCGTTGGCAAAATCCATGTCCATTGCACGCTGAAAGGTGGCGCCTGCATTCTTCAAACCAAACGGCATTTTTGCATAATGAAACGTTCCCCAAGGAGTGGTGAACGCAGCCTTATCACGATCATCTTCATGCACTAAAATCTGATTATAACCTGAGTATCCGTCGAGTAGTGACATCCTTGATGCTCCAACTACTTGCTGCAATATATGGTCCATTTTTGGCAGCGGATAATTGTCTTTTAATGATACCTTATTCAGATTTCTGAAGTCAATACATAAACGGATCTCACCTGTCTTCTTTCTCACGGGCACCAAATTCGATATCCAATCTGAAAATCGAATAGGCACAATGATTCCTGACTTATACAACCTATTTACCTCTTTTTCGATCGATGGTAGCAGCTTTGGATTGATTCTCCTCAACTTTTGACGAAAAGGCTTCTGATTTGGTTTGATGGGGATAGTATGCTGAATGATGTTAGTATCATATGTTTTTAGATCTGAGTAATCCCACGCAAAAGCATCAGAAAATGAAGACAACAATTTCACATACTCTTCCTTTACCTTTGGTGACAATGACTTTGATAACTTAACCATCTTGGGATTCTCAGCTGTCCCAATATTTACCTCTTCTACCCCTTTCTCGGTTGGCCTCAATGTCGGTTTGCGGGCTACATCGTCTTGGTCAAATCGTTCTTCCAAAGGAATCAATCCCTTAGGAATGATGTTATCCTTAAGTTGCAGCACTTCCATTTGGTTTATTTGTATGTCATCATTACCATCATCATGTTCTGTATCTATGGAGGTGTCTCTAAACTTACCCTTATTCTGCAGAAATTCACTAATCTCCCCATCATCCTGAAAGACTTGCCAACATCGCTGATTGTCTGGAACGGTGGGGCAGTGTTTCACATGAATCTCGAACTTGTTGCTGGAATTCATTGGAATTTTTAAATTTCTTGCTGCCTTAGCAAGTCCATCAGCAACACCATTTTGTATGCGAGGCACACATGTCAAGGTATGATTAGAAAATAATTTCAGAATGTCTAAAACTGCATTACAGTAAGCCCTCATGCGAGGATGCTTGGCCTGAAACTCACCTTTAACCTGCTTTATCACCAACTCTGAATCACCATACACTACAATCCTTTTTGCTTTCAGCTTCTTAAGAATCTTAAGGCCAGCAATTAGAGCCTCATATTCTGCTTCATTATTAGAACAGTCAAATGCAAGCTTGTAAGAACACACTCTGACATTGCTTGGAACCTTATCCGGAGCGGAAAATGGACTACGAATCCAAACACCAATTCCAGCACCGTCACTGCCCACTGTGCCATCAAAATCCATGGTCCAAAGACCATCTTCATCGTCCTCTAAATGCTGAAATTGCGGCAGCTCTGTTTTTTCTGTTTGCTACCCATTGTCTTTAGCGGATTGCTCCACAGTAGCTTGTTTTTCTCTTCTTTCTTTTTGCAGAACTTCTCTAAAATTCTCAGTGATTTATGGTATATCTTCCGCCTGAACTAATTGACTATCTATATCATTAAAACTATCAGCAAATAAAACAAACGATTCTAAGTCGGTATGTACATAATTTACAGGATGATTGATAGGCTTCTCCTTGCTAGTTATAATGTATTTCATCTTCTACTCTCGATATAACTTTCTCATTTGACCGAAGACTGGAATTGTAGCATAAGAGAAATCTAACTGAAGTGTACCTTTCAACTTTGCCCCCCAAGATCTTGAAAGGAGCATACCAAATCGCGGAGGAATGTCGGCCACCACCACATCCATTAAGACATTCTTTGCTGAAATTTGATCTAAGCTTACAACCAAATCTTTGATGAGTCCTATACACCTCACACGGTTGGAATCAAATGAATACAAATCATGATATTTTCGTGTAATGTCTAGTCCCAATTTTTCCATGATCGCCTTTGGCATCAAATTGTGCGAAGCACCCAAATCGAACATGGCATTATGCAAAACATATTCATGCAGCCTCAAACTGATATAAAAGGGAGGAACATCACTGTCAGGGGACTCACCATCTAATGCAGGCCCGAAAATCAATTCTGGCTGATCATACTCAACATTTACCGTATCGAACATTGGATCAAAGTTCAGAATTTTGGATACTGGACCGCGGTAGCTGTTGTTCTTCATGATCTCTGTCAAAGGAATAGATATTTTTAATTTGGAAATTTCATTTTCCAAACTAAATGCTGAAACTTTCTCAACCTCTTTGACCGGAAATTCCTTCTTTTCAGCCTTGTCTTTCACTATGTTTGGCTGATTTACCTTTTCTGCTGATGATACTTTACTAGCTGCGGGATCAATTGTCTCTTTTCCTTTCTTCTGTGGTATCGATGAATCTGCCTTTGGTGCTGAAGCTTCTTTCCGTTTCTGAATTGGATTTATGGGCACATCTCAGTTTCTCAATGAGTATTGCTTCTGTTGATCGGACAAAGCATTCAAATATCCTCTTTGGTAATCATTTGACTCTTCCTCTAACTCCGCATCATTTGCTAAAATGAAATCTTCATCTTTCTGTGCAGCTGAACTTTCTCCATATTCTTCATCCTCAGTAATATAAATAGGAAAATCATCGGGAGTGAAGAAATGATTTTTCTAACCTGCTACATCATCATCATCGTTTGAATCTTGACTCACAAAATTCTACAAAAGAGGTGTTTTGATCTGCTGCTGGGCTGCCGGCTCTTGTGCTCTTTGTTCACGCTGCTTTATTCTGAACTGTGGCTACTGCTGGCCACGATAGTTTGGATTCTGAATCTTCGTTTCTAGTTTGTCAAGTGTCATCCTTTTGAACATTTTTTCCATCTCACGAAGAAAGTGCTGTTCGGATGTAGATGTGGAAGGCTCTTCCTTTATTGTCACTCTTTTCTCTGCTTTCAACCGTGCTCTCTTATCGTTTAGATTTGCCTCAACACTAACGGAAATCTTCTGCATATCTTCTAAGGTAGGCGGATCTCTGTCACGTAGAGAATAAGCCATTTCTGGATCAAAGCCATCCGAGAATTTAAGAAGAGCTGACTTTTTAGACGGTCTTAAGTCATCTGGAATTGCATTATACATTGTATTGAATCTGATGATATAATCCTGAACGGACTCACCAGGATTACGCTTGATGTTTGTGTACTCTGAAGTAATCTGCAGCGGATCTTTTTTCATCTCCCATCGATCTAAAAACTGTGTCTGAAGGTCTTGCGATTTATTGATACTTCTGGCCGGTAAAGCTCTGAACCATTTATGAACCTCTCCTCCGAAAGTCTGGGCAAACAATCTCATTGAAACATTTTCTGCATCAATTTCATGCAAGTCCAAAAATTCTGTCATCCGAACAATATGCTGTTGAGCTGATATACTCTGTGGTGTACCATCAAATATGGGAATCTTGCTCTGGTAATCAGCAGGCATAGGATCTAAATTGGCCGGCAAAGCAAGAGGTGCAAATCTGGCTGCCATGACTCTTGGCGGATTTATAATCTGCTGTCTCGGAGATACAGGAGGACTGTGAGCAGTAGGTGAACGAGGTGTATGCGGTGGAGACGGAGGAGAAACTACAGTTGATTGCTGATCAGAAATCTCAGGCTGAACGGGAATGGTAGGAATAAAGGAAGGTTCAGTGGGAATCCGTGAACTAGATGCAAATTCAGATGGTGCAAGAGTTTTTGAAGCAGATTCAGTGAATTCGGGAGTGTTGGTAGCCACAATGGAATCTTGCAATTGTCTGTCCAAGTGATATGAAACAAATCTAAATTGCAAATCTTCAAAAAACAAACGATCCAGAACTAATCTTGATAATTCAGTTTCAGAAAAATTTACGAATAAGGATGTTTCAAACCGTTCATCAAAAGGAATTTCATCAACATATATAATTTTCACAGGACAGGATGCAGATCTAGAAAGCGATCTAGAACTTCCAGAACTCTCTTAACTTTCTCTTTCAGAACTTTCTTGACTTCCTTGTCTTCTAAGGATCCTAGGAATCAGATTTGGATTTTCAAATACCGTTGGTGGATTAGAGTCAGGATTTGACCTAGTATTCCCTCTTGAAGCCAGTGTATTAATCTTCTCGGAATAAATTTCAAGGAACACAATCAATTATCTTCAGCCTTTCGACTTCTAGACTCAATCATCCAAAGGTCTAGAACGAACAAGTATACTGGGGTAATTTGCAAATCAAGTGTTGCATTCACAAGGCTTACCGGAGATCGACTGAAGCAGTGTTTATCTACTTCGCTGATGCATAGCAAAAGCGTTTCGAAAGCTACCTGGCGTGACTTCAGACTTCGTCTAAGAATTATGAAACAAACACATCAACAAGCAAACCATCGAGATTTTGTATCCCCAGTATGGTTGCCACTATGTTAGCACTCAAATCTACCTTAGGCTGAAATAAGGTAAAACTCAAGGCTACATCAAACCACGCTCAGCCTCGTAGCTAGCCCTACGAGGACAGGAGAGGGCTCTCTCCGGGTCTATCTCGGAAAAAGGTTTTCAGAGGGGCTGAGATGACTTATAATGAACAATTAATATGGATTTTAGGCTAGTAAAGAGAGAGGAATGTTTGATTTTGATTTTTTGGGTTTTCGTTGGAGAAATGGGAAAAAACAATTTTGGGTTCGGGGATAAGGTCAGATCTTTGCAGATTTCGAGTTGGGGCGAGGTAGGCAATAGTCTTAATGCTTTTGATTGGATATATGGATGGATCAGAATGAAAGGGAGCTGAAAAGGGCAAGGATGAACATGGATCCTTTCCAAACAGGCGAAAACATGAAAAACTAAATGAATTCAAAGGCAGAGCATTGTGAACAATGGATTCAACCTCATCTACTCATTCATTTAATTTAAGAAGCATAAGTGAGACATGTCATACATTAAACATAAAGGAAATTACAATAAAATGAAAGAAAACACCATTAAGAACTGATAGCCACAAGAATCCCAACAGGTGCTGCAAAACCTCTGATCTTTCCTTAGCCAAAATATGAAAAATATGTACAATGTGTGCCAAAGTTTCCCAAGAGTCCAACCTCTTGGATGTCTCAAAAATTACAATATATAGATCACTCTAACCCCTCCCCACACCTCTAGGGGTCGAAATCCTCCTTCTAGGAGCAGTTCCAACAAATTCTAATCAAGGAGCTAAAATCTAGGCAGCTAACAACTTGCCTCTAAAAGAGTGGAAACTGATTCATTTACATGATTTTCACTTTTTGAGAGTGAATCTTCTATAATATGTAAAAATGAGCCAAAGTTACATGTCAACCATCAATTTACATCATGAAAACCCAAAAATTTCATCCACAAGCAAAACTGGTCCCAACTGGCCGAAATTCTGAGCTGGAAGTTGAAAATTCAGCCAAAAATCTAAGTGGGTAGCGCCCCTGAGCTGAGTGGGTAGCGCGCCTTTCAGCCTACATTTGAGGCACTTCTCGGCATCCAAATTGAGCTCATGATAGCTCGTTGGAAAGCCCCGGATGTTGGCTATCCAAACCAAGTGGAATTTTCCAATTTGGAGCTCATTGACCCCTCCAAAACTTCATTCTCCCAGAAGTGCTTCCTGCTGGTGCAAAAGGTGGCAGCAAGGTGGTTTTCATGGTGTTTTTGAGCTTTTTGACCATCCAGAATCTGATGAAATGCTTCGGCAATGCCTGAGGATGCATAACTTACCATGAAAAATTCAAAAATGCAAATATTTCCTTCAGCAAGTGTCCCAAAAAAAAGTGAGCATATGGACGCGCTACCCGTATAACTGAAAAACCTGTTTTTAGACCAAAATATTTCAAAATGACAAAATTTTCTCCGAATTTGCTCAAATTCAGAGTGAAGACCCTCCATCATGTATCATGCCCAGCCAACGAATCCTCGGCCAAAATCCTGTTAGAAAATTAAATATTACAGAGCAATGAAACACATAAAATATGCGGAAAATACAAGCACACAAAACACATAAAACCAGAGAGACACAGATATACGTGGTTCACCCAGTTTGGGCTACGTCCACCCTGAACAGCTAGTCCTTCCTTTATATTATCGAACAAAATGAAGAGACAAAACCTACAGCAGATCCGTTGTAATATCCTCTGTTCTCTCTCACAGTCTCCCTCTCTGTTTCTCGCTCCGAGAATACACTCATACTACACAGCCGCAATACAATACCCTCATATATACAAGGGGTTGCCTTCTAGGGCAAAAAAAACTAATCTAAACATAACTTCTACTGTCAGATCATTTGCCTAATGAACGGCCCAGATTGACTAGAAATTACTATACTTTTACAAGGCAATTTTACATCTGTTTTTAGCTTCGGGGGCGCCGCCGGACCCCCACTTACGTCGACACCTTGGCGGCGTTGCCGCCCCTTTTAAGTGTCAGGTCCAAATGTCATGACAAAGTAACAAGAGAACCTGTGTTCACACCCAACAATCTCCCCACTTTGAGACCGATTGTAGCAACTCCATCGTCGTCTATCGTCGGACAATGACTCCTCTTGGACCTTTGGCCGTTTTCATCTTCATTTTCATCCTTGAAGACCAATTGAAACTGAGCACATTCTCAGTTTCTCCCTGGTTACAACTTTTGTTAGCATATCTGCAGGATTCTCGCTAGTGTGTATCTTTTCCAGCTTCAACTCTCCATCTTCCAATACTGACTGTATGAAATGGTACTTGAGATGTATGTGTTTAGTCCTGGAATGAAATGCTGAGTTCTTTGCAAGATGAATAGCACTTTGGCTATCACTGTATAGTGTGCCCATATCATGCTTCTTACCCAATTCATCCATAAACCTTTGTAACCAAATCATTTCACTAAATTGTGAGCAACATACTCTGCCTCTATATTGTTGAAAGTGCAACAACACTTTGGATTTTTGAAACCCAACCCATAGTTGTTCCATGCCCTGCCAAAGAAAATGCATATCCCCTAGTGCCCTCTCACATCTCCCTATCTCTGTCACCTGCCATATCTGCATCAACATATCCCTGTAGAGCAATGTTCGAACCACCAAAGCATAATGCTTGATTTGTGGTACCTCTCAAATATCTGAGAATCCATTTTACTGCCATCCAATGTTCTTTTCCTGGATTATTCATGTACCTGCTTACAACTTCCACTGCATGTGCAATATCAGGCCTTGTGCAGACCATTGCATACATTAAGCTTCCAACTGCTGATGCATATGGAACTTTAGACATATAATCCATGTCTTCTTGGATCTTTGGGCACATCTCCTTACTAAGTTTGAAATGGCTAGAAAAAGGTGTACTAACTGGTTTTGCATTCTGCATATTAAATCTTTTCAACACCTTTTCTATGTACTCATTCTGAGAGAGCGTTAATTTGTGATTTTTCCTGTCTCTAGTTATCCTCATACCAAGGATTTGTTTTGCAGCTCCCAAATCCTTCATTGCAAATGAATTTGCCAATTTTCTTTTGAGCACATTTATTTCCTGCATGTTAGACCCTGCAACAAGCATGTCATCTACATACAATAACAGTATAATATAGCTACCATCATTTTGCCTTTTCAGATAAACACAATGATCAGAGTGACATCTAGTATAACCTTGTTCAGACATAAACCTGTCAAATTTTAGATATCACTGCCTTGGGGCCTGTTTTAAGCCATACAAGCTCTTCTTTAACCTGCACACCAATTTTTCTTTCCCTTTTACCTCATATCCTTCTGGTTGCCGCATGTATATCTCTTCCTCCAAATCTCCATGGAGAAATGTTGTCTTTACATCTAACTGTTCAAGATGTAAATCTTCCGCTGCTACAAGACTTAAGATAGTTCTGATTGAAGTCATCTTAACAACAGGAGAAAATATCTCATCAAAATCAATACCTTTCTTCTGTTCAAACCCCTTCACCACAAGTCTAGCATTGTACCTCTTTTTTCCTCCATCTTCTTCCTTCAGCCTGTAAACCCATTTATTCTGCAATGTAGTTTTACCTGCAGGCAACCTGACTAAGTCCCAAGTCTAGTTATGCATTAAGGAGTCCATATCTTCTTCCATGGCTAGCTCCCACTTCTTCCTACTTTCAACCTGCATTGCTTCTTCATAACATTCAGGTTCACCAGAATCAGTCAACAATAAATAATATAATGAAGGAGAGTATCGTTCAGGGGGTCTACTTATCCTGGTAGATCTTCTAACACCACTTTCAAGTGTTTGATGTGCCTGTTGCTGTTGTGGTAGTTGTTGTTGATGTGGTTGTTGATTATTATTATTTTCAGGTGCCTTTATTTTTTCAGTTATCTCATCAAGAACTGTGTATTCCTTGCTTTCTTTTTCCTGTTTCTTTTCCTGCAGCTGATTCTTATACAAGACCTTTTCATTGAATATTACATCTCTGCTCCTAATGATTTTGTGATTTTCATAATCACATAAGCGATAACCAAAATCATTAGCACCATATCCAATAAAGGTACATTTCTTTGATTTTGCCTCAAGCTTTGTTCTGTTTTCTTTATTAATATGGACAAAGGCCTCACAACTAAAAGGCTTTAAAAAAGAGTAGTTTACCTTTTTACCTGTCCATGCTTCCTCTGGAATACCACCATCCAAGGAACTTGAAGGCCCTCTGTTTATTAGATAAACAGTAGTATCTACAGCATCTGCCCAAAATTGTAAAGGCAATCCTACATGCAATCTCATGCACCTTGCACGCTCCATGATTGTTCTATTCATCCTTTTTGACACACCATTTTCTTGTGGTGTTCTTGGAACTGTCTTCTCTCTACGAATTCCATGCTCTGAACAGTACCTATCAAACTCTTTGCTGCAATACTCACCTCCATTGTCTGATCTGAGAAACTTCAATTTCTTTCCTGTCTCAATCTCAACCAAAGCTTTCCATTTCTTGAAAGTATCAAATACATCAGATTTATTCTGAATACAATAAATCCATGTTTTTCTAGTCGCATCATCAATAAAAGTAACATAATAATGAGAGCCACCGAGAGATGATACCCGAGCAGGTCCCCATACATCTGTATGAACAAGCTCCAATTTTTCGCTCTTCTTTTCTTTCCCAACTCTGAGAAATCTGACTCTCTTCTGTTTTCCATAAATGCAATTCTCACAGAAATCCAAATCAACATTCTTCAAACCTAGCAACAAATTTCTTGAGTGGAGAATCTTCATTCCCTTCTCACTCATGTGTCCGAGCCTATGATGCCATAATGCTGCATCTGCTCCTTTGGAAGTTAAAGCATTAACAGAGTTAGAAATACCATTGCATAAATACAATGTACCAACCTTTTCGCCTTTGCTACTACCAGGGCTCCTTTGGTGACCTTCCAAGTTTAATCTCTGAAAGTTGTCATACAACCTTCACCACCTAACTGCCCTGTTGAAATCAGATTTTTCTTCAAATCTGGAACATGCCTTACCTCCTTTAGTAGCCATTGGTTTCCATTCCGTTGTTTTACAAGAAATTTACCCATTCCAACAATTTTACAGGGTTTATCATCACCCAAACGAACTTGTCCAAAATCTCCTTGAACATAGTCATGAAAATATTTCTTATCAGGTGTGGCATGGAATGAAGCCCCTGAATCTACAACCCAAGAACCAGTAACATTTTCGAAAGAAAGAATCAAAGCATCTTGTAACACATCACCTGTCACATTTGCTTCATGATTGTTTTCTTGTTGTGTGTCTCCTTCTTTTCCCTTCCGAGATCTACAGTCTTTCTTTAGGTGTCCTTTCTTTCCGCAATTCCAGCACACTATCCCCGATCTGGACTTGGATCCGCCTTTCCTTGATTTACTGCGATATCCCGAGCTCTTTCCTCTTTCCATTCTTCTTCCCCTAGACTCTGCACTCAAAGAATTACCTGATGTCTCACCGGAGCTTTTCCATCGCATTTCCTCGCTAAGGATAGCACCAACAACATCATCAAACTTTAAAGTACTAGATCCAGAGACAGAGTTACTAATGGCCATTACTAAACCATTCCAACTCTCTGGCAATGAGCACAAGAATAACAGAGCTCTAACTTCATCATCAAAGTTTACCCCTACAGAACTTAGTTGACTGGTAACTGTATTAAATTCATTTAAATGCTCTGCAACAGATCCACCTTCCGACATCTTCATATTAAATAGTCGTTTCATAAGAAATACCTTGTTTGAGGCCGAGGGCTTTTCATACAGTTTCGCCAACGTCTGCATCAAGCCCTCTGTTGTTGTTTCCTTCAAAATATTGAAGGCGACTAACGCCGCAAGACACAACCGTACTGTTCCGAGTGCCTTCCTATCGAGAATGTTCCATTCCGCGTCTGTCATGGTCATCGGCTTCTTTGTTTTTACGCTCAATGGTAGGTACAGATATTTCTGATACAGATAATCTTCCATCTGCATCTTCCACAGCGCAAAGTTTTGGCCGTTAAATTTCTCGACCCTAAACTTACCATCGTCCGCCATTGCTCCCACTCAAACCAGGAACCCTTTTTTCCTGCGAGTTTATCAGCCAAATATACCTTCGGCTCTGATACCAGTTGTTAGAAAATTATATATTATGGAGCAATGCAACACATAAAATATGCGGAAAATACAAGCACAAAAAACACATAAAACCAAAGAGACACAGATATACGTGGTTCACCCAGTTTGGGCTACGTCCACCTCGAACAGCCAGTCCTTCCTTTCTATTATCCAGCAAAAATGAAGAGACAAAACCTACAGCAGATCCGCTGTAATATCCTCTGTTCTCTCTCACAGTCTCCCTCTCTGTTTCTCGCTCCGAGAATACACTCATACTACACAGCCGCAATACAATGCCCCCATATATACAAGGGGGTTGCCTTCTAGGGCAAAAAACCCTAATCTAAACATAACTTCTACCGTCAGATCATTTGCCTAATGAACGGCCCAGATTGAATAGAAATTACTATACTTTTACAAGGCAATTTACCCGTTTAGTCGGCGCCGCCCTCCGGATCCCCCACGCGTCGAATAATTGTGCCGTTGCCGCCTTTTAAGGCATGCGGGTCCAATGCCGTGATACAAAGTAAACAAGATAATCGTGCTCCACACCCAACAAATCCCAGTGGATTCAAAGCCTTTCTCCACCTTTTTCGCCGTTTTAGTGCTTCGCTCAACCTCCTCTTCAGAATCTTCATTCTCGCTTTGCAGACATGCATGCGAGCCCAATAATGGCCTTTCATGTGACGATGGCCTTTCATGTGACGAAGCATGTCTTTCTCTCTATTGGCCTTTGCCAACAACTTCTCCAGATGAATGTTAACATGCGTGAGTTCAGTCTCTCGCTCAACTGGTGTCATATCACCTGGTCTCTTCCGGGCCAATTGTCGATCCTCACGGATTCGACGTAGCTCATAAAGTGTGTGCTCATCCTCTAGCTGTTTGTTGCGCTGCTCCAGATAGTTTATCACCCACTGAGCCTTCTACAATTGATCTTTCAGCGTGTCATTCTCGGCCCTTTGCTCCTGGATGATCTCCCTCAGTTTCGAGCTAGGAGAGCTCGCATCAACATCAATGATTGTGAAATCTGTGTCCCGGCCTCCTGATGGGCCCTCATCATGCATGGGATTCTTGCCCCTATCCTAGATCTGTACCTATGTTGAAGAAGAAGGCGAGACCCCTTCCACATCATGTGGAGATAATACTCGCTCTACTGATGAAGTCGGCAAGACCCCTTCCACCCTGGGTGGAGATAATACTCGCCATGTAGCTGCAAATAAGGCCTTGTGGCCTCGGTGATATGTCACAAACAATGGAGCGCTGATATGCTCAATCTCAGAAATGCCAGGCTGGTGTGAACGCTCCCCCGCATCATGAACTACCTCGGGAGGCGGCTGAGACGCTGTGAAAAAGTCACGGGAGATGAAATCCTCCCAAGCGATGCCCTGCTGTGCCAACTGATGTAACACTATGATCTTGATCAAAGCGTAATGATATATACTTCTATGCTGCTGTACTGGGCTCTTCTTCTGTACAAAAATCATCATCCTCTCTATGTTGCGATACATGAAATAGAGAATGTTCATCATACGTACCCTTGTGAAGTGCATCAACAAACGAACATGGTACGCAAAGAGACGCGAGAATCTGCCCTCGCAACTAAAATACCGAATGATGAGTTTCATCAGCGGTGCAAAATCATCCCTCAGGAATCTGAAAGGAAAAACTCTACCCAAGTGCCTCATATACCCAGGTTTGATGTATGGCTCATAGTGGAATTTCTCTAACTGCTGACGTTTGTTCCATTCCTCTCCTAGATTTGGTATGCCAGTGGCCTGAGCAATAGTCATTGGTGACAGAATGAAATCTACTCCAGCGAGATTTACACGGCCATCACGTAAATGTAGAACAAACAGGCGAGCTATTTCACGATGAAGCTGGGTTTGTGAAATCATTTCACAGAATCGAAAACATGACTGAACCCAAAAACAATCCATTGCAAGCGGACATGCCTGCAATTGAGCCAAAGAAGTAGGCTCCTCCCTGAGATGTTTACCACCTTTGCCACCTCTGTGAGGCCTCCATGGCACATTACCCTCTGTTGTGGAATCACTATCCGACTCTTGCTCATAAACTGACTCTGTCTCTGACATGGCTTTGAACAAGATATTTTGTAATATGGATGTTGATATAGGTGCAGTGAAAGCAAAGTTTTAATGTATGTTCAAAACCCAATAGATGTCACCCATGCACCCAAGTATTACAAGAAAACAAAATCATAATGAGGATGGCTCTGTTTTAATGGCATAAACACTATCACTGTTTTGATCACAAGTTTGACAAATGAATACCAAATGCAGATGTATGGTATAATTTTATAATGATGGCCAAAATTTGTCAAAGGGGCAACAAGTATGGGACTGTGTTTTATGAACTGGAGAATAGGGACAACATGAAAATAACCATAGTGACACAAATGGCCATGACAGTGGAAATATTATGGTGATGACAGCAGTGATAAGATTATGGTGATGGAGGCTATAGACTAGTCAACATAAAACTGTGCAGAAACATGAAAGGGCATGACAACAGTGATAAAATGATAACTGAGGGCGTAAGGATGATATACACAATGTGCTAGGGCATGAGCATATTTACCATTCAAGAGTTTTCAAATTTTTCATAAAAATGTCCATATATTTCCAAAAACCCTTGAGGAATTAATTTGCATGTGAATGTAGGGTTTATACATTTCTCTCCAAGCATGGCCTATTTCCCCAACATCAATAACATCACAACCATTGTTAAAAATCTACTGAGCAATGATAAAAACCTGTTTGCAAGTTGTTGGAGTCAATTTGAATCAAAACTGGGCGCAAAACACAAATTTCTGGGCTCTGTTGCTATGTGGGTAGCGCCCCTGCCCAATGGGTAGCGCGCACCAAGTGGGTAGCGCCCGTTCTATTTAACACTGGCCGTGGTGTTCAAGTGGGTAGCACGCACCAAGTGGGTAGCGCGCACCACGTATGGGTAGCGTGCACTCCAAACTCTGTCCAGAACTCTGCTAAGCGCTATTTCGGCCCTCAACCACACAATTTCGACTTCTGCCTGCGGATTTTTGCAAATGATTTTGTTTGCCATGTTTATATATGAAGAAAATATCTCACCAAATCGGATTTAATTTCAAATTTGCTTGATAACCCATTTTCATAATGTTTTTCATTTTGACATTTGGTCATTTAATACAATGTTTCTCTTTGGCTTTTCTGAGCTTTGGACTAAAAATACTTGTTTGTCTTTTGCAGGGATGTGGCACTTGGCTTTGGAAAAGATCAGAGGCTTGCACTGAAGCTTTCTGATAATGAAATAAATACAATTATTACAAAAATGAAATTAGACAATTTCTAGTTCCAAAACAGAGTTTTGGACTAGAAATGTCTTCAAATGCTTTTGATGATAGAAATGTGAAATAAAAACTTGCGAAACCAACCTCATGGCCTGCGGGCTTTATGACATGTATGCACAGGACTCGAAAACCCTAGACTCTAGGACTAAAGACTCTTTTTAATGAAAACAATCATTTAATGACCATGAATGAAATGACGATGAACTTCAGTGATTTTTTGAGGAATTTTTTTAAATAGCCCTGCAGGTACAAGCATGAGGAAACACATGACAACCAGACCCCCTCGTTAGTCAGTGGCATGCTCCTAGCGAAATGCAACGAAGTGGAACAAGCGAGACACCTAAGAATGAATATGCAAAAAGTAAAATGATCTCTAACGGAGGGCTGTAAGGACCGAATCTAACATTACCAACCCATGAAGAGGTTCATCTATACCATCGATGAACATGTACACCCTTCTTGCTGTAGAAAAATTAGGAACCATAATAGATAATCCCAAAAATTCAGAAATATAAGACTTTGTATTACCTGATTGTTTAAACTTTACAAGGATAATGAATGGTGCCTCTGGATCTCTTCTATCAAACCTTTCCACCAGTCTTCTAGTGAACTCTGAATAAGCAGTCTCATTGGCATGACCCAATGTAGACAAGCCATGGAACCACCAGTTGTGTGCTTCACCTTCAAAGTGTAGCACTGCAATATTCATAGCCTCCATCTCAAGGACCTTGTTCAACTGAAAGTAGATGTCAAGTTTTTCTACCCATGCTTTTGCAGAACACTTGGATGACCCATCAAATTTGGGTAAAAATAATTTTCCCATAGAGTGAGGTTGATCATGATTCTGAGTGAATCCACCATATCTATGTTGATGCCTTGGTCTTCTTTTTTCCTTGAGGTGACAAAACTCTTGAAAACTCAAGTGATCTTTGAATCTTTGATTTTTAGATTCATATTCTTCAAAATAGTCTTCAAGGGATGCTTTCTCTTGAAACCCTTCATTTCCCACAACCAAAAAGGTAGGCATGGTAGAGCATTAGGAAACTTGTGGCTGATGCATTGGCTGATCATTCCAGTGGTGAGACATGCCAGAGCTTTCTCCAAGATAAAATCTCTTAGGAGATTATTTTATTCTGTCCAATATCATCTCTTTGATCTCTCTAGTAAGATATTTCATGGCTCTCAAAAGGATATTTGCAAAGTCCTTTCCTTCTTCATCACTTCCAGATTAAGGGGCTTTACCCTTGTCTTTATCATCATTTGTGTAATCAAATTTCTATCGTCTTCTTTTTAGATACCTCTTCTCTGTATCAGTAAGAGGCTATTCTTCTTCTGAAGACATATTGGCTTCTTAGAAAGCACAGGTTGTGCCAAGATGATTTCTTTGATACCACTGTAATATCCCAAAATAGGGACTGCAGCAATATATAAACAGTTATGCAGAGAAATAACCCAGATCATCTAAGTAAGAGAAGGACGCCAATATGGAGGCTCTTTATTTACATTTACATCAGCAAAATAGATGCACAAGAAATCCCATGAGATGTACAATAGGAAATAGAAGACTTTAATGGAAGAAATTCCTCAAAAAGAGGTGTTGCAACCATACATTAAGACTGAAAAGAGAATCACAAAATTATTTTATAGGCTGCAATAGTTGTATATTACACTTCAGATCTAGAGCAGATCTGTGTAGGAAAAGTTAGATCTATATTAGATCTTTACATTAGATAGGCTCTTCTTCAAATTCCCCTTGGGGTTTTTAGAAAAAAATGAAGTACAAGGAGTAGATCTAAGATCTAATGCAACAGATCTGCAGAAATATTAATAAATTCATGGAAATATATATTTGATCTAAAATTTACAATATGATGATCCCCTCCAATGGATCTCAAATGTGAAGGGCAGATCCCCAACACATGAAAACCACTCCTCCAAAAAGTGTGCCAAAAGACACTGCAACAGTACCCACACAAATATCGCAATTCTCGAAGCAAGACTGCACTGTAGGATTTAGAACATGTTTGGCATGATGCCAAGATATTAAAATGTAGCTACAATGATCCAATACTCTCTTTCCAATGGGATAGAAGCCTTCCCCACTAGAATGGCCTAGATTTTAGTAGATCTAGCCTCCACTTGCTATAGCTTTCAAATACAACCAAACCCTCAACAGGATTTGCATTGTAGTTGGAAGAAGAAGCTTTGCCTTCAGCCAGATAGTGGACTATGCAATACAATACTCTCCTAAGAGCTACTCAATGGGAAGAGGTGGGATTCTCGATCAGGAACACCCAAAACTAAACATCATTTGCAATCTAAGCTAAACAAGAAAATAAATCTTGTATGTCTAAACAGACAATAATTCAAAAATATGATATCGTTCAACAACCTTTTCATGCTGCCATCCTCTTCCTTTATAATTTGATAGCTTGCAAACCCTAAACCACCTCCAATGAAATAGCTCCTTTCACATGAGCCACCTCCAACTAATACTGTGTTGTGCCCCATTGATGACCATTCCTCCAAGACAGCGATGTTGATTTGGTCATGATTGACCCAGTCAAAAGATTCATCCCCTTTCACACCTAAGGGTGCATATTTAAATAGCACATGTGGCATTGATTTATTTACTATTTAGGATTTTTATTGATCCTCATTTACATATTTATTCATCAACAGAAAAATAAAACAAAATTGAATATTCCCATTATCTTGAGACTAATTGGGAATATTACAGGTTGTATTGGGTTTTGAGATATTTTCCTTGGTGTGTTGTTGATATTATATTTTTATCTTTTCTACCTTTCCACTTCTTCATCCCCTCCTTAGAAGCATCATAGTGTTCCTTTTTCTTCAATATAATTTATTTCCCTTTCTTATTCCCCGTGTTCTCCATACATTGTACCTGCACACAAGTAGTGGTCACTTATATGGGCTTGAACAACATCTCTTTCTCATTGAAATAGATATGTATTCCCCCCATATGCATGATGAGTAGATATAGACTCTTTGGGTAGATGCCCATTATTATGGCCATCATTCTAAATTTTGTGGTGGTATAATCATGTACACTCTACCCTTGCTTCTACCTGAACCACTTCGACCAAATCCACTAGTCTCCTAGATACCAAATAGAATATTTCATGAATTTATGATGGTTTTAGGGTCCTCCCACTTTTTTAGTGGATGATATACCTCCAATCTTAAGGTCTTCATGTGGATTTCGTACCATGTTAGCACATGGCCCTTAAATTTCAACCATGAAAATGAAATATTCTATTCTTCCTCTATATTTTTAACACTGAACTAAACTTATAATTGTTACAACTAGTGATTTGAACTTAAGAGCATCAATATCATCTTGACACGAACCGATATTGAGCTTCACTTCCATTTTGAATAGGGACTATGAATGTTTCACGACACTCAAATTGGGTTATATTTTCATGTTCTTTCTTCAGCTCCCTCTTTGTTCTGCTTGATCTCCAGATATCCCCTCTTATTGAAACTCTGTGTTAGAACCACCATATTCTCCAAAGAGCCTAAGAGTATTGGTCAAGGCCACCATGGCTTGATTCTCATTATATTTTATATCTTCAACTTATGTTTCCAACCACAAAAGCATATCTTCTATAGGATCACAAGGGTTATTCACAAATTCATCGATCATGCTTAGGGTTTTATGAACTTTGTCTTAGCAATCTAGATACCATGAAAATATTCACAATATACCCAAATAAAACTACTTTAATACTAATTTTATTTGTAATATGTCATGGCTATTCCACTAGACAATTCATCACAACAAATGTAATAAATTATTATTAAAAAACGTGAACCTACGATATGAAGGTTCATTTCTCTTTAGCTTTATAGATATATAAATTATTGTTTATTGCATATGCAAGAAAATTATAATTATGAATAAAAAATAGGACAGTGAAATAAAAACTCATAAATCATAATTGACATAAAATATATACTAGGAAACACTTTCAGGATAAAACCGTGTTGGAAGATGAGTTTTCTCTACTCTCTTTCTATAAATAGAAATGGCTCCAAGTACAGAGAAGTAAGTGTTGCACATAGTGTTTTCAATGATGAAAACAAGTGTCATTGTTGTAAAATGGGATGCCTAAGGAATTTGTAGTATCATCCATGAAGAAATATGACAACCTAAACTCTTTCTTGACCTCATTAAGTCAAGTAAAAAAGGTTTGAATTTTATTTAGTTTTTAATGAATTTATGATGTAATACTTAGCGTATGGATAATATGATTGGATAGTCCTCATCAATACCTTTCGAGTGGTATAGAACACACACAAAAACTACTCCCGGATGAAAAGGACCCATACTATGGAGAAAAACCCTCAAACACCACCTTTTTTAAACAAAATGCATATTTTGGTAAAATATATGGTTTAGTGATTAAGTCAATGGAGAATAGTGGCCAAACATGGATGATGTTTAATGTTATTAATGGTCAAGAAACTATGTTCAAATCAAAGGAATCAAATGAATAGATGAAGAAATGAATGAAAAATGTTCTACCAACATGCTCACTAATTAATTAGGGGTTCCCCCCCGCATGATATCCACTCACATATTTCCACGTGGTGCACTTTGATTAACCTAAAGTGTTGACATGGAATTTATGACATGTGGCAAAATAAAGTTGGCCAAAGAAGTTGACATGGTATCCTTGGTAATGTGGTGAATAGTTATTCGAAAAAGGAAATGATATGGAAAGAAAAGGGATGACCTGTCCTAAAACATCATTTTGGTGATGTAAACAAGGTGATGTGGCACCTCAAGGTCCCACCACATGGAAACTGCATTTGACATATTTTTATTGGTGAAAATTCCAAAAATGGTTGGCATGTGGCGCCCCTAACAAGTTGCCACATGATGTGTTGAAATCATTATAACATCATCATCTGAGGTACCATGGACCCATAGGATCAAGGTCACATGGCATGGTCATATGACTCAGTGAATGGGGCTGAGTGCAAACCTTTAGGTCACATGAACGAGGACACATGGTCAACATAGAAAAATGGGGGCTAAGCCCATATTATATGGGAAATGTTGTATGGAACAATGGTCAGATATAAGGGTTGTGGGAACACATCATACATAAATATAAACACACCACAACTCAAACCAAAAGCATCCAAAAATTTCACAGTAAAATATATGAGGATATATCCTAGAGGTAGAGCTCTATGGTTCCATTTATTGGCTCTCTGGTGATGGTTAAAATTTCGAGTTTGTGGATGGTGGTTTATATATTGCAAGCTCTACAAGCTATGAAGGGTGTGTTATGGTTTTTCATTTTGAATCCTATACTCCTTTTATGTGACTTTGTGATGGGTAATGATTCGTCCACCAGGTTGGTTGGTTACGTGGCTTGGTTTGTTAAGTGTTAGTCATAATTTCAAATACGGTTCAACCTAGTAAAAAAAATTGTGCAAACATTTTCACATAAATAATTTTTTGCATTTTGTAGAACACTTAAAAATTTGATGGTGATAATTTTGTAGAACCGTTGCTGGGAAATAGGAATTTTGTAGAATGTTCCCTGAAAGGGCTATTTTGTAGACAAATTAATTGATTTTTTTTTTATTTTATATAGTTTTTTGGGGTTTCTTTTCCCAAGTCAAGTCCAAATTGAAATCTGAACAAAGAATGATGATTATAGTTCGTTTGTGAATATTTTTGAAGGCATTAAAAGCCTTGATGATGTATTTTTGGTGTTGAGGATAAATGTTATATGTTTTCAGGGATTATGAGTAGGTTGAAATTGGTATTTTGTATATGGAAAGAATAATTTTCGAGAAGGGTTTTATGTGACCAAATGGATGGATAGGAAGGAACAAAGTATGAACAAGATATGACATGTTGATGAAAACATTATAACGGTAGGAGTATCATAATTTTGAAGACAAATATTTATGAAAGAGTAGGTGGATGTAGCTTGAAATATTATGAAAAGTGGTCCATAAGAAGTTGAAAAAGGAGTTGGGTGCCTCATCTGAGGTTGATGCCTCATTTAGGTTGGATACTTCAACAAGTGAAAGCTTTCACATCACTACATGTGGTTCCTCAATCAGGTTGGAGCCTACAAAAAGTCAAATATTACCTATCACTAATGTTGGTGTCTAACTTAGGTTGGAACCTACAACAAGTTGAAGCTTGCACAGAACTAAGGTTGGTGCCTCGATAAGGTTGTGTTGTCATTTTAGTGTTTCCATTAATGTCAACTAGTGCCTAGCAGTGTTTTAGCCTTGTAATAATAATTTCTATGCTATGTACAATTTTATTGTGCATTCTCCTAGGTTTGGAATAATGTCTCAAAGTTGTGTGTACATACCGTGAAGTTGAGCTACAAATTGAAAGGTGAAGGCTTATGAGGTGCATATGAAAATGTAATTCTACTTTCATAGGGAGATTGAATTTTTTTGGAATCTTTGTTGCGATAATTAGAGACTTTAAATATGATTGCAAAGGTCCTACATGATCAGGAGGTGAGCGAATGCTAGCATGAGAAATTTTTGGAATAAGAGGAGAAGGTTTTTCCTAAATTAGGCTACAGTCTCTAGGAGTTAGTGTTATAAACTTATTTTTCTCCTTAGGGTTAGTGCCTCTGATAAATCACGTTGATTGACCTTTTTCTTGGCCTCCGACCTTCTTCTTACTATTCATGATACCCAATCGCATGGATGATGGCTTATCAATGCAAATGGAAACATTCAGTCGCTGGAAGCTTGCCTTATCAATGTGATTGAAATATTTTTCCTCCTCTTTTATGCTTACGACTGGGGAATATTTCTAGAGTCTTGTGGTTCCTAGGATATTAGTTCAACTAATCACCTATTCGAGCTAGCCAGGGATTATCATTGAGAATCTTTAATCACTTACAGTTGTCCTAAGTGTCTACATTCACTCACTTAGGAGCTCTCGTCATCCTATTTATACTGGACCATCTGAGAGGGTGAGGATAGCTAGAGATTTTGGGATCTGGATCTTATGCTTTAGCATTAGATTTTGTTGTGAGAGACAAATTTTGTGAGTTTTATGTTGCTAGAGAACTTGTTTATCATGTATTATTTCATATTATTGTGGGGAGAATCTATCAGATTTCATAGAGGAGACTTGAAGCAAAGGTATATGTGTATCTTTATTTTTTATTAATAGAAATACATGTGTATCCTAAAGGAACACGTATTTATATTAATCCAAAATTGAGATACACATATACCTTTGCTTCAAGTATCCTCTCCAAAATCTGGCTGAGTCTCCCCACTATAATAAGAAAATATCCATTATAAACAAGGGCTCTAGAAGGATAAATATCATAAAATATGTCTCTTACAAAATAAATTTGATGTTAAAGCATGATATTTTGATCCAAAAATCTCAGACTAGCCTAGCCCTCTCATATGGCCCATTATAAATAGGATAAAGTAAGCTTGTAAGAGGATGAACGTATACATTTAGGATGAAGAGAAGTTTTTAAGATTATCAATGATAATCCATGACTAACTCAAATAGGTGATGATTCGAACTGATCTTTTAGGAACCAAAAAAATCTAGAAATATTCCCCAGTCACAAGTATAAAACAAGAGGAAAAATACCGCAGTCGCACTGATAAGGAAAGCTGCCAACAACTCAAAGATTCCAGTCACAATGATAAGTCATCATTCACGCGACAGAGTGTCATGTTTGGCAAGAAGAAGGCCCGAGGCCAAGAAAAAGGCCAATCAAAATGATGTCTCAGAGGCACTAACCCTAAGGAGAAAAATAGGCTGATAACATTACTATTGATTTTAGGTACACACATGTTGATGGTGAGTTCCTTGTTTCTGTCTGAGATGTTGAGAGTATCCATGCACTATTATATGCCATATATAATACCCATATTGTTGTTTTTTCATATATATCTTATATCATTACTCATGGATGCCATGTATTTGATGCATATCATTATTTTGGGCTATCATACAGGAGATCACACTTGTGTGCAGTTGTAAAAGCCATGAATAATTACTTTTTAATCATGTTAGTGTATTTTTCACAAAGAAACTCATGGTGTCTAGCATGTATTGTAAAAGTTTTCAAACCATCTATGTATGGGGTAAAAGGGTCGAAGTGACATCTTATTTGTATATATTTTATGTATCCCTATCACATTCGGTGAATGGTGTTAACTTGGTTCCATAGATTCATAGGCTAGTGATAGGTGATGAGTCCCATCAATAAGTATATAGTAAAGATCATTATGCTATAATCTAACCTTAAAACTATCCTTTTCTGACATTAATTCACATTTTTGGTTATAATATGCTTAGTAAGAATAGTAAAAGGTGGTTTTCATAGTATGTGGCCTAATGTGGTTTAATTGAAGGAAAAATAATCATTTTTGAGGAATTTACTATGGAGGGGCTTGATGGAGACAGTCAAGAGATAATATAGGGGGTTTTTCCACCTCCTTAACTGTCTAACACGACTTGAGATCAAAACATCCTCACTCACAATTTCGAATTCATTGAGAGCCGAGTAACTCCAAGTGCAAGTGAAGCTCAAGAAGGGTCAGATCCACAATTTTCGAGATCAAGGAGGGAATCACTCCTATTTTCAAGGGAGCTTCTGTCAGCTACCTTTTTGAACAAAAAAATGAGCTAAAAGGATCATTAAGATTAAATTTTTTTATTAATATAGGACTAGATATTGAGCCCATGGCTTGACATTGTCATTTTTAACTTTCATGTGATGTATGAGAGTATATTTTTCTGATAATGAGAAGTTGGTTATTAAGTTGCATTTGAGCTAGTTTTAGAGGGATAAAACCCTTAGGTTTGGGCCCAACCTAGAATCTTTATTCCCTATTCTGTATTTATGTATTATTCTTAGTTTAAATCATTTTATGTCTTTCTTTTATTGCAATAGATGATGAGCTATAAAAACCTCTGATTGCAAGCTTCTCTATCATCTCTCTTGTGGGAGAATGGTTGGAAATATTTACAATCTCAGTCTAAAAAATTTTTTTGTTCATGATTTCCTAGAAATAGATAGATGTTAGTTGTCCTTCTTCATATTAGTTTATGCAACTTAGGAGTTATTTTAGTGATCAAAATAGTGTTGTGGCATAGATTATATTTTATTCAAATTCAACTCATATTTTCCAACATATTTTATATCAATGTGTTAATGATCAATTGATGCATGCATGTGGCTAGTTTTAGGGTTGTGTTGATATGTAGTGGAGGTAACCTATTTCATCTCCACTTGAACTTTTCCATCTTCTCCTTCCACCCATCAATTTTTCTACCAAAAATTTGTTTCCATAGTCACTCTATTTAGGCAATTAAGAACACTGTGGGATTTCATCTAGGTGGAAGACAAACCTATGAGAAATCTTGGGCTTGGCTAATAGGATTCCCCAAACTTCATTCACTTCATCTAACCTTCATACACCTCTTTGTGCCCTCAAGGCACCATTTCCACCCTAAAAAGGCTCTCAAAACCCCTCTTGTAGCAATACATGTCCCCCTGTACCAATAAAATACCTCATGTAGTAGGCTTGTGGCACCATTTTCTTCCACATGTTTTTCTCCCCACTTTAATGTTAGCTTAGTAAATATCAATAATGACCCCAATTTGTGATTTTATTATCAAGAGAAGCTCCTATACCACTCCAACCGCCTATTTTCCTCACTGCAAAATAGAGTAGAATTAGTGTTTTTCATTCACAAGCATGTTACAAGTTAGATTTATGATTTTAAAGAAAGTGTGAAGTAGATAAATGATACATGAAAATAGGTTACTAATTTGATGAATTGTGAAAGATAGAGTAGCTTTAATTTTGAAAGTAGATTATCCCTTTTCTCTTTCATGTCATTTAAATTAGCATCTACAAGATGAGTAAATCGCAATTTCAATTTCATAGTTAGAATCAGTTTCAATTGTGCTTTCATTAGAAGTATTCACTTTAGCTAAGTTGGTGGAGTGGTCTCTGAACATCTTGATCTGATGTCATGACTGGAAGTGACATGAGTATAGCCTAACATACTGTGCATATAGCATTGTCACCTCTAAGTTTGTATGAACTTTGGGTTGATAATTTTAGTTGAGGAGCCCTTGTGAGTTGTAACACTCTTGGTGCAATACCAAGACCCACTAGTTAATGGTGTCTTTTCCTCGGAGGTGTTTAAGTAGGTGTTGTTTCTTTTTAAGTATTGTTTTTTTCTATTTTGTATCAATCTTATTGCTTTGAAAAAGCGAAAAAATAAATTTATTTTTCTCATGCCTTGTAAGAGTAGGGATAACCAAGGGAAATTTTTACCAAAAACTCCCACACCCTCAAGGATCGAACCTTGATTCTTCTTTTGTGGTTTTCAACTTCCCTCTCTGAATACAAGGGAGTTTGAAGACCCTATAGGTGAGAAACCTGAAATTTCTTAAGAACCTATTAGGGAAGAAGAAGAAGAAAGCGCCTCACCTACCCAAACCATGGTTGAAAATAGGAACAATGAGATTTTCTCCATCATAGAAACCAATGGAGAGGATAAAATGAATAATATAATCCTCATTTCACTTCCACATTTCCATGGCTTGACCTCTGAGGATCCTGACACCTTCATGTTTGATTTTGATGTTGTTTATGATGAGAAGAGGCTAAAGTTTTTCCCTACTACCCTTAAAGTAAAATCTTTTCACTGTTTTATGGGTCTACCTACAAGGAACATCACTACTTGGGCCCATATTCAGCAAGCCTTCAACGACAAGTACCGAGAATATTGTAGGTCCAAAGAAACAAAGGAGGAAATATTTAGGATGACCCTTGGACCTGATGAATCCCTATAGGACTATGAGAAAATATTTTAGCTCAATTATAGGATGGAAAACTCTATCATTGATTATGAGTCACTCAAGCTATTCCTTCTTTGAGGGATCATGGAGGATGTGATGCAAACCCTTAACATGCTATTTGGAGGAGATATCTACCAATTACCTTATGATGAAATTAAAAAATGTGTTCAAGAATCACTCTAGGGTTGATAGTAAAAATGGTAGGTCTAGCCAACTCTTGGTTAGTTCCTCTCCCTCCAAAACATCCATCAATCATGAGATAGGGAACATGTTGGAGGATTTCAAGAGTGAAATTTTTCATACCATTTCATTGCGAATGGATACCATGAAAATAAAAAGAAGGAAAGAGGAAGAAGAAAGGTCACTAGCTATTTTCTTCCCTAGATGTACTAAAAGACATAGTAGGGAACTGATATGTCTTCCTTGTCCATGAAGAGAATCATGCAACAACCAAATTATCCTCTTTTCCATGCTTAAAATTTGTATATCATGGAGGATTAGAGAGTGGTTCATAAAAACTACATTTCATTAAAAAAAGGAGGCTACCAGGACCTCGACCATATCAACAAGGGATGAAAGGTGCACATTATCCTCACTAAAATCCAAATTATAATGCACCTTTCTAGCCTTGGTACCCTTCCACTCATCCATCATGGTCCGCACATTCTCCTTGGCCTTATGCTTCTTTGTATCCTCCTAGACATGTCAACCATATTTTTTAGCCATATCCACCTAAATCGGGGTAACCCTTCACAAGGGTGGAAGCCTCAAACAAACCAACCTCCTATTTTACTGCTTCCACTCCAGCGTCAACCAAAACTAACTCATCCCACCACACCTAAGTAACCTCAAATTTCTTTTCAACCTAATTTTTTGAAACCAACTCCAAAAATATAAGAAAAGAGATATCAATGACTTAGAAATAAGCCACTTCGAGGGGAGAACCTCCAATACATTACATGAATGAAAAATTATTGGATTATACAAATTACAAAACATATTTTCTATATATAGGGGTCAATGGGGCCACAATGTGATCCTAGAGGGGCCACAATGTAATCCTAGCCGACCTAAAAATAATAATTTAAGGGCACAATAATAACAATATGGGGGTTACAAGGGTAAAATAATAACAATAAGGGGGTTACACTAACAACAATAAGGGACTATACTAGTAATATAGGGACCTATCATGCCCCTCTCCTTCAAAAAAGTGTTTTCCTCAACCTTTGATTAGCTTTGGGTGCTTCTGTATAAAATTCTCATCCTCCCATGTAGAATCTTCAGTGGGTAAGTTCTTCCACTTGATGAGATACTCTGAAATTGATCGATTCTGTAGCTGTCGAGTTCTGGTTTCCGTGACTGCTTCAGGTTCCAATATGATTTTTCCTTCCTCATCAATTTTTGGAAATATTGTTTGAAATGGAATATTTTCACCTATAACCTTCTTTAAGCATGAAACATGGAAAATTGGATGCACTCGTGAAGAAGCAGGAAGATCCAATTTGTATGCCATAGTACCAATCTTTTGGAACACCTTGTAAGGACCATAGTACTTTGGCGATAAGTTATTATGCTTCTTAGCTTGCTTGGGACATTTGTTTGTATGGTTGTAGCAGTAAAAATACCCAGTCTCCTATGTCAAAAATTCTCTCGCTATGATGTTGATCTGCCTGCTATTTCATTTGATTTTGTGCCAAATTCAAGTTTTCCTTTAAGAGTTGGAGAACTTCTTTTTGATGCTCGACGTGATCTTCCACTGCTTGAACCTTCAAATTTTCTCTTAAAGATGATGTGATGGATGGTTTATGATATCCATAAAGTTCCATAAATGGGGCCATTTTTGTTGTAGTATGGAAGGAAGTGTTATACCACCATTCGGTGAGAGGTAACCACTTGACCCATTGTGTTTGTTTATCAAATACAAAACAACGAATATATCCTTCCAAAAATTTATTTACTATCTCAGTTTGACCATCGTATTGAGGATGACAAGATGAGCTATGAGCTAATTTACTACCCAAACAAGAAAATAACTCCGTCAAAAAATTTCCAGTAAAAATGGGATCTTTTTCACTCACAATAACCCTTGGGTTTCCATATTGCTTTTGAATTGTTTCCATAAATGTAGTAGCAACTGTACTTGCTTTAAATGAATGAGATAATGCACAAAAGTGTGCATACTTGGTAGGTCTATCAACTACCACCATGATGACACTCTTTCCTTCAGACTTAGATAAACCTGTGATAAAATCCATTGAAATCTCCTCCCAATGTTGACTTGGAATGGATAAAGGTTGTAGAAGACCCGGGGTCTTAATTATCTCGACTTTATTCTGTTGGAAAACCAAAAATTCCGCCATAAAATTTTGAATATCATATTTAAGGCCATCCCAAAAAAATTCTTTCTTCACCCTGTGGTAAGTTTTAAAAAATCCTGAGTGTCCTCCTAAAGGAGAAGTGTGCAATTCCAAAAGAATATTTTGTTTTAGTTGGGAATTCTTACAAAGATATAAGTGATATTTGTACCATAATTAATCATTTTTCCAACTATATGTATAAGATGTACTAGGATATTCTTGCAACTTTTGAATGAGTGTCCACACTTCTTTGTCCTTCTTCCATTCATCTCTTGCTTCGGTTATCCAATCTGGTTGGATAATAGAAATGGCACAAAGAAATTCTTCCACCTCTTAATTCTTTCTTGAGAGTGCATCTGCAACAACATTTAGCTTCCCCTTTTTGTAGATTATTTCAAAGTCATAGCCCAACATCTTTGTGACCCATTTTTGCTGCTCTTCTGAAGATAGTATTTGTTCCAAAAGTGTTTAAGACTATCATGACCAATTTTTGCCTTGAAGTGTCTTCCAATTAGGTAAGTTCTCCATTTATTTAGTGCAGACAATATTGCTAACATTTCCTTCTCACAAATAGGTTTCTGTAAATACTTTCCTTTGATTGGATGACTTTCAAAAGTAATGGGTCTTACTTCTTGCATTAAAATAACATCAATTCCATTTCCTGAGGCATCACATTTCACAATAAAGGTTTTTTTGAAGTCTGGTGTAGCTAAGACCGGTGCTAGGTAGATTTCCTCTTTAAGATGTTCAAAGGCCTTAGTTGATTCAGGAGTCCATGAAAATGCATCTTTCTTCAATAATGTTGTTAGAGGTGCTGCTATTCTCCCATAATTCTTAACAAACTTGCGATAATACCCTATTAACCCGAGATATCCTCACAACTTCCTTATGGTTGTGGGGAATTTCCATTCCTTAATGGCTTTAATTTTGTTAGGGTCTACCTTAACACCATTGTGAGATACAATATGACCCAGATATTCCACCTCTTGTACTCCAAAGAAACATTTGGATTTTTTTGCATATAATTGTTTCTCCTACAATAGTTTGAGCACCCTGTCAACATGTTGAACATGATCCTTCCAAGACCTACTATAGATTAGTATATCCTAAAAAAATACTAGCACAAATTTTCTAAGGAAGGGTTTGAAAATGGAATTCATCAACCCTTGAAATGTAGAAGGTGCATTGGTAAGGCCAAAAGGCATGACCATAAATTCATAATGGCCCTCATGAGTTCGAAATGCTGTTTTCGGAATATCTTTAGTCTTCATTCTAATTTTATGATATCCTAAACGAAGATCTAACGTGGTAAAATAAATTTCTCCATGTAATTCATCCAATAATTCATCAATCACAGGAATGGGAAATTTATCTTTAATGGTGAGCTTATTGAGCTCCCTATAATCGGGACACATGTGCCATGATCCATCCTTCTTGTTTACCAATACTACATGAGCAGAGAAAGAACTTTGACTAGGTTGAATTATACCCGCCTCTAACATTTCTGCAATCATATGTCCAATTTCTCCCTTTTGGAAATAAGGATATCTATAAGGTCTGATGTTTGGAGGAACACTTCCTAGAATCAAATGAATAGCATGATAATGATCACGAATAAGTGGGAGTCCTTTGGGATTTTCAAAAACCTTGGAATTATTGTCCAAGACTTTTTGGATATCTGCAGAAATAGATGATTTTGATGTTGGAACTTCTAGTGAGAATAATTGTGCAATTATGCCTTATTGTTCTTTCTTTAGACTCTTTGTCATGCCATTAGAGCTTATTATCTTTCCCAAATTCCCTGCAATACCACGTAATTCGACTTCCTTTCCTTCTGAAAAAAAATTCAAGAAAATTTCTTGAAAATTAAAAGCTATCGTCCCCAAATATTGTAACCATTGTACTCCTAGTACAACATCAACACCTCCCATAGGAATGGAAAGCATTGGACTATTCAATACATATTCCCGTTTAGCTTGATAGCCCATACAAATTTTCTGAGAGCAATTTATAGTTCCTCCATTTAAAACCATCCCTTGATACAGTCTTTGGTATCCTCTTAATTCAATTCCTTGGCTACCTTACAATGAATAAAATTATGGGTACTACCATAATCAATCAACACTATTACCTTTTTCTTCTTGATATGTCCTTCTATCTTGAGAGTTTGAGGAGTGGTAATTCCTGCCAATGCATTACACGATATGGTCGGACTCATTTCTTCCTCTCCTAGGTTGGTTCCTAGTGTATATCCTCTTCTTGTTCATTTTCTTCGTCCTCCTCACAATCTAGGAAAAATAATTTATTCTCAGCACACTTATGACCTTTAGTGTATTTTCTATCGCAACTGTAGCAAAGCCCTTTTTCTCTTTTTTCTTCCAATTGTTGTGGTGTCAACCTTGTAGGTTGTTGAAATCTTGGAGTAGTAACACTTCCCTCTTTATAGAAGTGAGTGGTAGGCTTCCTTGTTGCCATAATTTTACATTCAATTTTTCTTGCCAACCTAAATGCCTTCTCCAATGAGTCAGGTTCCAAAACAAAAACTTCATGTTGGATGTTATCCTTTAAAGTACCTATGAAGAGATCAATCTTGTGTTCCTCTGGAATATCAGTTACCCTTATATTCAATTTTTGGAAGTCCTTAATGTGCTCCCCCACTAAACCCTTTTGTTTGAGATTTATCAATTGGCTAAAGAAGGTGTTGCTCTTTGTATCCTCATAATGTGCTATCATTTCATCCGTAAAAATTGACCAAGTGACAATTTTTTTACGGGAGCAAAGCCATCGATACAACACAAATGTATTTTGTTCTAAATGTAAAGTTGCAATGCGTAACTTTTGTGTGTTTTGCACATTATTGAGATCAAAATATTGCTCCATCCGTAGTATCCATGTTACAGGATCCTCTCCATCAAACTTCCTCATATCCATTTTTTGGAATATGGTGGTTCTTCCCGCCAATATTAGAGTTTATGAAATCACGATTAGCATTTATTTTGTTCTCATCATGAGTTTCCTCTACTATCTTTTCACCATTAGGAAACATTTTTTGTATAAACTTTGTCAAACCTTCCATGTCTGCTTTTAGATCATTCTTCATGTTTTCAATTTTTTCGTCAATCTTAGCTTCCATGTCATTCATCTTAGATTCCATGCCATCCATCTTAGATTCCATGCCAGATTCCATGCCATCTATCTTAGCTTCAATGGCATTCTTCAAACCATCCATCTTAGATTCCACACCTCTCTTCAAACCATCCATCTTAGTTTCCATGCCTTTCTTCAAAACTTCCATGTCATTTTTTGTTGCTCTTTGCGACAACGAAATTTGTTGCACTTTCTCTTGTAAATTTCATATGTCATGTTGCCATTCTTCGTCTTCATGAGTCAAAGTAGAGACTTCTAAAGGCTTAATGGGTGTTGAATTATTTTTAGGGGCCATTTTAGAATCTAACACTGATATATATTCTACAATATTCCCTTGGAATCAATTCAACTTGATTCTTCAAACAAGACTCATGCAATTCGGGAAAAACAAATATACACACCTTTTACTTGCTTTTGAGGAGCTCTATATTGAAATTGAATTATCTTTGTGATTGTAGATCCTCAATATCTAATATTTGGCCTTGTAGTATCCCTCTGAAGCTTATTTCAAATGTCACAGGTCTGACCTGATTTGGATTCTTCAAGACAAAGTAATGTCTAATCTCCCACAATCACCCAATTATGGACTGGTTCAGTAGAGTGAACTTGTATGACTTTCCATGTCTCACTGTTTCATCCTTTGGCTCTGAAATTGATAGAAAAAAAACTACAGTCTGTGTACTTGCAGCCACCTTTTACAACAATTCCAATTCGATGCTCAGAGAGAGAGTTATGAAGATTGTATCACGATAGCCTCTTCGAGATGAAATTTGGGAGCCTGAAAAAGACCTAACTTCCATAGATCATATCTCCGAAAATGTTGCGAACCAAGCTCTGAAATTTTGCGATGATGTTCCTCAGGATTTTGGCTTCGCTCTCTAAAATATTTTAGCTTCTGAAACTTCGTATCAAAAATTGTATAGAGAAAATTTTGCAATGACATGTTTAGGTTAAACTCAGGAGCCTCCAAAAATCCCTAACTTCCACAGATCATATCTCTGAAAATATTACGCACCAAGCTCTGAAATTTTGCAACAATTTTCCTCAGGATTTCGGCTTCGCACTGTAAAACTTTTAGCTTCTGAACCTTCGTAGAAAGAAATTTATAGTGAAAATTCCATGATGACCGGTTCGGAGCAGCAAAAACCCTAGAATCCAAAGCTCTAATACCGAATGTTGTGAAAACAGCTGCAAAAATAGAAGAAAAGAGATATCAACGCCTTCGAAATAAGCCAGTTCAAGGGAGAAACCTCCAATACATTACATGAATGAACAATTCTTGGATGATACAAATTTCAAAACCTCCTTTCTATATATAGGAGTCCATGGGGCCACAATGCAATCCTGGTGGGGCCACAATGTAATCCTAGTCAACCTAACAATAATAATTTAAGGGCACAATAATAACAATATGGGGGTTACAAGGGTACAATAATAACAATAAAGGGGTTACACTAACAACAATAAGGGACTATACGAGTAATATAGGGACCTATCACCTAATCTGAACCCAAAATATAAGCAGGAATAATAGGTCTACAATGGAGAGATGTACTTTTCTCCTTATGTTGTGGAAATCCAAGAGATAAACCTTCGGTATGGGAAGGTGCTCCAATAAAATCACCTACTCAAGGAGGAGACTTTCCCTTAAGTCAATGCACCCCCCTATCCTAAAAGGTTTTCCCACCCTAATCAAAACACCCTAGAAGAGGTTGAAATTATGGGACAATTGAAGAATTTTTGTTTCAAGATACCCCTTCTCCAAGCCATTAAAGAAGTTCCCATCTACAATAAGAGTATTAAATAAAAATGTTTCAAAAGTCGTGGGAGAAGAAGAATAGATACCCCCAGCATTAATATTTTTGGAAAAAAATATGATCTAATATTTTGGAGGGTGATATCCCCAAAGTACCTAGAACCTGGTAGCCTATTAGTGGATGTGTATATCAATGGCATTATGGTCTCTAATACCTTGATTGATCTTGGGGCTGCCATCAATGTGATGACTAGGGAAACCATGTTGAAACTCAGTCTCCAAGGAACTTTAAGAAATACCACCATGTTGTTGCATATTGTAGACATATCCATAGTAGCTCCTAAGGGAATTATTAAGGATGTCGTGGTCTCCATTGAATATTGGGAGTACCCTACTGATTTCTTGGTTCACCAAACCAAAACAAAATTTAATTGTTATCCTCTCATCTTAGGAAGACCTCAGTTTTCCATTATTGATGCCTACATTAATTGTAGGGTTGGGAACATAAATATCAAGAATGGACATTTATCAAAACAACTTGTGTTGTATCCTCCTAGTCAACCTTCTATTGAAAATGTTTTACCCATTCGGTTAGAGCATGAGGAAGAGGATGAATTGTATCATACAACCCCCTACCTAGTCTACACTCTAGAAAATATCATACCAGGGGGGGGGAATTAATGAAGATGACCTTATTGACCATATGTTACAAAATCAACCTCCCACTCCCATACCAGTTGATGAATTGCTAAAAGAATATGAGGATAGTTTGGGGACTAACTTGTGATCTGTTGATTCTTGTTGGCTCGGTTGGGCTTGACTCAAGTTCAACTTGTATTTCACACCAAAAAATCCCTCATACACCATCCCTTTCATAAATGACGTGCAAGCATATCATAGTCTCACCCCGAGGTGGTTATGGGTGGTTGCAGAACCAGGTTTCTATAGCCTCGAGGGACTGCGCAAGGTGGCTTTACTTCACTTTTATGTGTTTTAACCAATATTATAACATAAAAAAAAAGTATTGCGCGATATATATTAATAAATTACTTCATGACATTTAGATAAACATAAATGCATTACAACATAAGATAAACTGTGTTGTCACAACATTATAATCACTTCACATAAACAAATAAACAATAACACATATAAACACAGAGTATGCTCAAAACGATTCTTCTTTACTAAGATGGATTTGTTCAATGCATACAACTTCTTCGAATTGTACACAAAACTGTAGGCATTAGATGAAATTTCAGCCTAAAAGTGGCCTCCTAAGGAAAAATAATAAAATTAAAGTTAAAATAATAAAATAATAGTTATAAATTTTGGAGGGAAAAGAAGAAAACTATTTTTTTAAATTGTATTTTTCGCTTATCTCCTTATAGGTTTACTCAAATTTCGAGGGTATACAAAAATTGGATGCAAAATTTAATTTGAAATCGAACGAGTACCCATTTTCATACTTTTGAGAACACCCACATTGATAAAAAATTCATATACATTAAAAAACGTGTTAAATACATTTTTTTAATGTATCTGCAATTTTTACCAACGTGGGTATTCTCAAAAGTATGCATAATGGGTACTCGTTGGATTTGGAATTTAATTATGCATCCAACAAGTGTCTACACATGAAATTTGAGTAAACCTATAAGGAGATAAGCTAAAAATACAATTAAAAAAATTATTTATTCTTCTTTTCCCTCCAAAATATTTACATGTACCTCTTTCTAAATTTAAAATATTTTGACTGGTATACATATTAAGACATGGAAATTGCATGAAAATTTCATGGGCACTTTTGGCATGAAATTTCCTCTAATGTGGTTTGTGCACTAAGTTGTAGACTCTTCTAAGGTCTCTGCACACTCAGCTACGAAGCCTTCCCTTAAGACCCAAAAAGAGACTAAGGACAAAAAATACAATAGTTTTCGCTCATCAAATATCACAAATATTTACTTCAACACAACATTAAATTTCCTTATATAGATTTACATAGATGCAAAATCATGGTCCACATACCATAGGATACAAAACAAAACTAGATAAATCCTAAAACATGTTACAAAATGAGCGCATTTGACCCACCCCAAAGCCCCTAAACACCTCGTGCTAGATATAGCTTCGTGGTAGCATGCATTCCTCTCCTCAAGATGCAGAGTATTTAACTAAAAATGGACCAAGTTTGGTTGCACCCAAAAAGCCCCCAACACTCACATGTGACTCATCCCAAGTCACTCAGCTAGTATGCCCTGAATCTTCGTTGTTATGTTGTTGTAGGCCTTATTGCATGGCTGAAGCATCTTTATAATATTCTTTTCTTCCCGGCGCACCTCTTCGAGTAGCTTCTCTATTGTCGATTTGGATGTCTTTTGTAGCACATATTTCTGCCTCTGTCGCATCTCCTTCAGCTTTCCATCTAGTGTATGTTAGAGATGAATGGTCTCATCCTGCCATGGTTGAGTCCTTACTATTATAAACCACTCTTTCCTCCAAAGATATTCGATCTAACTCTGTATATTGTTTCATTTTTTTATTGTTGCGAGCCTCTACGAGATTACTAAGGTCCTCACAGTTTCCTGAATTTCATCCAACCACTTCTTCTTTATCTCAACTTCTTCATCAATTCTCTGAATGTTTGGATCCTCCTATAGTGAGGTCCAAATCTCCATAGTATCATCCAATAATTTTCCACACTCTACCACCCTGTCGGTGATGCCCTTCAGTGCAGTTTTGAGATTCGCTTCCCTCTGTTCACGTACCTCTAGTGGTGTGAAAGGCTGGAACCTTTGTTGCAACTCAAGAATCTGTACCTCATATTCAAATATCAACTTTTCAATCTTATCCTTTGAATCGTTGATCGCTAGGGCAAGCGTCACAACCTTTTTTGCTGGTGCCTCTTCTATGCAGACCTAGACTTCCAGGATTTTTCTACAAGTCTTCCCAATAAATTCTTCTAGTTCCTAATGTTGCTAGCACACCTTATTTCGTTTTTCAATCATCTGGTCAAGCTCATTCTTCGTCGCAGTTCATTCCTGCTTCATCTGTATGTTTGAACACAAAGTATGTTTTTATCGCACTTTTAACTCTTCTATGATGCCTTGTTGGAACTTGTGCAAAGTTTGTGTCAGTAGCACAATGATGTTCATGATGGAATTTTCCCATTGTTCCACATGCTTTCCATATTTTACAGCTTCGAACTGCTGTGCTCCTCATAGTAACTACAAAATTGTGAAATCAAATGTTGTCTCGATGCGGGGCTCTCACTACGCTTGTTGACTTGTCTGTGCTTGTGGCTTGACTGTATACACCAATAATTTTAGTTCTGCCATTATTTCCTTAACACTAATTAGGAACATGATGTATCTATCCTCGATCCTATTCCATGACTCCTCAATCACTACTTGAACTTTATCCCCAATCTCGTCGATGTCCCCCTCAATGAGGACAAGCAGTGTTCCTCCTCAAGATTTAGTTACTTTCTTCTTCTTCCTTAGGCTAGTCGTAGTCACTGTAGGTACCCTATTCTAGATGATGAATGGTGAATCCTCTAGCTCTACATCGTTGTGAGCGTCTCAACCACCCTGGTCATTTTATGGTTCTATTCCTTTGGTCTCTTATTCTTTGTATTTCTCTCTCTCTTACCTGGTTTCCCTTTCATCTTTCCCACTTGTAACTGCATGTTGCGCATTGTATTTTTCTACTTTACTACCTCTTATGTGTGGATTCACCCACTCCACTAACCACTGCTTTATTTTCTTGACAAGGTCATTCTAGGTGACCAGATATGATAGAGGACGCCATTCCTCCATCGAAACCTTTTTGGCTCTAATGTATACCCTGTGAAAATTAGCCATGAAATTTACAATGTTCTAGTACTGCTCATACAAACTAGGTGAAAAACAGGGACATGGGTTCACCACCGTGCGCAATTCCATCTCCATCCATACCCAAAAATTCTTGTTTTCCATTGCGCACGTCAGCTGCTTGGAAAACCAGAGCGACATGTACCATGTGGATTCAAAAACATGTAGTTCAACTATAGGAAATTGTGACTTCGTCGGTTCCTTCCATGCCCATAATGTAATGATCAATAGAAACCACGTGTAATAGAATATCTTGCCTTCCTCCTGTTCTTCATGACAATATTTAAAAAACTCATTGCTTAAGTATCTCACTGAGTTGAATTGAACCCCTTTACTACACTGCACGACTAAGGAGACTACAACCACGAGAAATTTGTTGGCTCTGCATCTTCTCATTATCTTTCCTGCTATAATGTGCACGATGAAGCGAAGTGCTTTATCATTGATAAAATTTTCATCATAGCCTCTGGACTTCTTTACTAACCCATACTTCTTTTACATCTCATCTCTGACTACCTTTTCCTAACTTTTGCCAAAACATTCTTGAGCAGGGTCCTTTCCCTCATATGGCAGTGCGGTGATCCTTCTGATAAACATATCATGAATCAAGATCCTATCTCTCAGCCAGAGGTGCCCATCATTCACTAAAGTAAGAAGTTGTCGGAAACCGACTGTGTTGAGGGAAATTTGACCAAAATGTGCCGCATTCAAAATATTAGGAAATCCTTCCTTTTGCAATCCTTCAGCCGACTGGTGTGGCTGCAACCTGGTGACATTACTTTCCGGATAGTACACTTGGTGTAAGTACCTGCTTGGTTCAAATTGTGGGTACTTTCTTCAGTCGTTGAAATCCCAATCCTCCATTTTCAGCTATGGGATTTTCCCCATCACTTCTATTTCAAATGAGACCTTCTCAGACATCAATGGGGTGAAGGTGCAAAAATTCACATTTTTAGGATCCTTGAATAGTTTAGCACTTGGCTTCCTGGGTGGAAAGTATGGTGGAAACATAGAGGGAAGATCTGAGCCCTCTATCTCCATTTATTCTAGCTCAACTTATTCTTCATTGTCATTGACCTTCACTGGTTTCTTCCCCTTCTGTCAAGGTTTCATTCTACTACTTCTTCATTCGGTTCTCCTTGTCTTCTTTCTTCTAGGGGGATTGTCAAACTCCAGAAGCCGCAGCTGGTATCTTCTCATGTTTCTTCTTTGGTTCTTCTTTTGTGGTTGCATGCCTTCGTGATGACCTTTGGTGCATGGGGGATACTGGTACACTTGGTGTTTTAGCTTCCATAATTCCTCCTAGTAATTTATTTACAAATGATCTAGAAATATCTTCAAAACTCCTCTCAAACATGCAACAATATAGTCGATTCCACTTGGTCGCAAATTCACAATTTGAATTTTTATAAATTAATGTGTAAAAAGGTGGAGCGGGATATAACTTTTATAACTAGTTTTAATTTAAAATCCCATGATTATCTTAGATATTTTTCATTTAATGCATATATGGTGGCATATTCAACCAATTATGTTTCATAAATGCTTTTCCTATGCTCCTTTTAACGATAATTTTTGTTTTAATGACAATGTTTTCCTTCCAACGGACACATTTCCGACTATCTTCGACACGTCCCCTTATATGACGTAGTAACCCTGCCTTTGTCACTATTCTAGCGAACTTAGACATACTCCTGAATATAACGTAGTGATCATCATTTACGTGGCTCTTTCATACTTTACCATACTTCTAAATATCACATAGTGATCTTCCTTCAACGAAGTCTGGTTCTGCATAGTAGTTTATAGTCCAGTGCCCACTTTCAATTGCAGGTGGTACTAAGACTGTCCTCCCTTCATATTTTAGTGAAAATATCTAGGGATAGAGTATTCCATGTATATCTTCAGTCTACTACCATTCAGTAATCCTGAAATCAACTGACCATCCAAATTTGAGAGTTGAATTATGCCACCGTCATAGATGTGCTTGATGATATATGGTCCCAACCAATCTATTTTAAACATTCCTGGGAAATTCACGAATTTTCTATCATACAATAGGACTGAATATCCTTCCTTTAATGTATTATGATTTATGTTCCTTTCATGCTAGAATTTCTCCATTTATTTTTATACTTGTCGATGAAACCTACAATAAACTTGTCTTATTCTAGAGCAAGCAATTGTGCCATCCTTTCTTCCATGGTATCACATTCTTCCATATCTATGAATGTTGAAATTATTAAACTTGGCACAATGTACTCCATATTAATGACTACTTCTTTCCATATACCATCCTAAAAGGCGTATTTCCTGTTAGTCTCTTGCATGTTGTCTTGTATGCCCATAACACTGCTATAAACCTTAGGTCCTAGTCATTTATGTTAACATTGCACACCTTTGTCAATGTAGTCTCGAGAATATTATTGAAATATTCAACTGTCACATTCGCCTAAGGATGATAGGGTGTACTCTTCTGATGATGTACTTGAAATTATTCAGTTAGCGCCACATATTCTTATGCAAGAAATGTAAACCCCTGTCACTCATCAAGATATTTGGACTTCCAAATCTTGACAGAATATACTTGAAAATGAAATTTGCAGCGATATCTACATTGCAATCCTTCAAAATATTTGCCTCGTCCCACCACCTCAAATAATCAGGTGCAGTGATTATGTATCTTGCGATGGTCTTCTTTCCTGGTGGGTTAATATGTCCAACAAAGTCAATAGCCCATTTTTCAAATGCTTGTAGTGTCACTTGTGGATTTAATGGTATTTATTGCCTTCTAGATGGATTCCCTGTTCTCTAGCATGCATCACATGCTCAAAAAAATTCCCTTACTTCTTTATGCATTGTGGGCCACCATAACACGACTCTACAGATCTTCTGTGAAGTGGAATTTCCTTCATAATTTCCTCCTACAACTCATTCATAAGCTTCTACAAAAATATTTATCCTTTCATGCTCAAGGACGTATTTGCGTAGTATTTTATCTGGTCCCATTTTGTACAAGTGTCCTCCAATCAACGAGAAATCAAATACTTTGACTACCAGCTCCTTTTGTTGTGTAGTGTACTCAAAGGGCACCATTCTTGTGGCCATAAACTAAATAATATCGGTGAAGTGATATTTCATGACCCTAATTTTGAATCATTTCACATCGGGAAATTTATCCTTCAACTTGAGGATTCTTTCTCTATCTCTATCATTGATAGAGCATCAAGCCCAGACTTCAATCTGCATGGTATGACTAAAACTTTGAAATCGCACTCCCGGAACAACAACAATCGCCGAAATATTTTTCCTTCTACAAAAATTTTATTCACCAAATACTTTAGTGTGAAATGATTAGTGAACATATTGAAGTGTGCCCCAAACAAATAATTTATAAAACTATGTAATGAATAGACCATAGCTAACCCTTATCTTTCTATCATATAATAGTTATTCTCCGCCTTGGACAATTTTTTTCTTGGAAAAGCTATTGGGTGATAAATTTCTCCTGCTCGTGGTTGTACCAGTACTATACCCAAGACAATGTAAGATGCATCAACATGTACATGAAATTCCTTATTCCAGTCCAGGAAAACCAGAGTAGGTGTAGTTACCATCTTCTCTTTTAGTATGTCGAGGCTCCTCTGGAGTTCTTCATAACAAAACAGTAAAAGTAAATTTAATTATAAATTACATAATATATAACAAAAATATAAATATAGAAATAACATGTATATCTTAACTATGCTCATGCAAAAAAGTCCTTGGTCCAGTCTTTTCTATTAAGATAACTTCAAAAGTTCAAAAGTGCAACTTCTCAAAAGCCTTCTTTACAAAATTTGTGGACCCTTTTTAAAAATACATGAAAGAGTTTATATAGTAAGATAGAATTATAAAAATAAAAAATACATGAAGTATTGAGGAGGTTTAAACAAATCTCATTGAAATAAGTGAAATAAGACGTAAATAGAGATTTTTGGGTGATTAGCTTCAAGGGTGTGGTGTTGTCTCTGTTTTCATTTGTTGCTTGAGCTGAAATATATTTAACATGGGATGAACTTGAGGAGGTTGACCTGGCTTGATGTGCAAATGTGTTGTGTAGACCGCATTTGAAAGTGGAGTTGTCATATGAGATGATGTGTCGGTTAGGTAGCACAACATTAGCCACTAACTATGTGGCTTGACTAAGTAATGCTAGTACTTCTCCCAAATGAGCTTTGCCAACTTTTTGATGTTTTCCTCCTTTTCTTTTGACATCTCCTACCACTGTTTCGTTAAATATTTCACATTAGGGAGAGAATCGGGTGGGAATTTATCTATCAAGTTGTCAACAAAGAGATTATTGCTGATAGTTTCAACAACATTTTTAGCCACATATCTTGCTCTGTATATTGCCCTCTCTTCTCGTTTAAGTCGTATGTCCTGTTAGGGTCCTATAAATATAGGATTCACAATTTTGAATTGACGTTTGATAGTCTTGTAAAATATGTACATACCTTGCTTTTTGCAAGTTTTTTTCCCATATTTTGAAAAAATAAAAAATCAAAAAGTCAAAAAGAGGGTAAAAATTCCTAAAAGAAAGATTAAAGGACTTAAAAAAATATAGACCCTAAAAGAAAAAAGATGAAAATAAAACATGAAGTGTGCAAGTCCAAATGCCACTACTTTTTACTTTTTGCAAATGATTATGGCAGAGTGTCAATAAATGCTATAATCCAGGATGAGTTAAATTGTTTAAACTTGACTTGTCATGTTTTCAATTTCCATGTTTTAGATAGTGAATAAAGTTTTGTCAGACAGTTTAATCCTGACAAATCAATAGATAGGTAGATAATAATGAGGAGCTCATCAGTTTAATCCGAGCCCTCAAATGAAATAAGGTAGAATTAGATAGTTTTATGCTTTCAAAAGAATAAAATGATTCAAGGTAGCAAGCTTAAATGCACCTGCTAAAAGGAATAAAATTTGTTAGAGTAATGTTGGGTAGGTAGAAAGAAGTGGGAAAAATCATGTAATATTAATCACTAGGAAAAAATCACTAATTTTCCTCCCCTTGTAGGTATTCAGTATTCTATACTTCCAGTGAAAGATACTCAGAGCATTTCTTTGACTTCTATTGGGACCAAACGCAAGGCTTGATGACTGGATAGTGGAAGATGTTGAACTCTTATGATAAAATCCCCTTCACCATTATTCATCCCTCATTCATACATTTAAGTCATCTTCATAAGTAAAGAGTCCTTCTCACTTAATGAAACTTAAAATATCATTTAATTAATTTCCCTCATTCAGAAAAATACAAAAACCCTAAAAAAACACTCTATCCTAAGTAAATTGGTGAAATGATGAAATAATAAGCTATGCTTTTATTTATTCAATCTACTTGGTCATTTAGTGTATTTTTGTGTATTCCATCTCCCCTTGTCATATTAACTTCTAACTTACTTTATTAATTCCCTAAAAATACCTTATCCTATCTATATAATTCCCTATATCTAAAATACCCCTTAAAACCTACTATTATAAAGTTTTTAGACGAAAGTTAATATGCACATGCTAAATTAAAAACCCAAATAATACCCCCTTTGGTCTAAAACTAACTTTAATTAAATACCCTGCCCCCTATGGTTATTAGACCCTTCAAATAAGTCTAAAAATTATATAATAAAATAAATATCCAAAATGTGGCTTTCCACGCATATCCTATGTATTTTGTAATAAAATGCATATACCTCGCTCATAGCATTTTAGCCTAAATATGAAAAATGTTTTATCACTTTATAAATGTTGAAAAAGGTTTGAAAAATCCCGCACATATCCACCTCTAAGCAAGCAAAGTCACCTTTTTTAACCTAAGGCTAAGGTTAAATATCACAAAACTTAAAACCTTACCCTTTCCATATTTATCCATGTTATATAAAACCTCACGTTTTATATAATTAACCCATGATATATAAACCATCGCAACCTACCTCTATATTAAAGCTTTTCATAAGAGCTAACCATAGTTAAACCAACCTAATCCCGGCTCATGCACCTTCTCTTATATAAAAAACTCTTTATATATAAACATACCATTATTTAACCCTTTTAACCATATGTATGAAACTCGATTTTACATATAAAACCTTTGACAAACCCCGCTTAACAATGCCTCGGTCCCACCTTTGATTTCCGCAACTTTCAAACAGATCCTCACCATTCGCTCCCGATCGCAAGACCTAATGGCGTGAAATCAATATCGCGCAAAAAAATCAAATGCAATTTCCAACACCAATCGAGTGCGAAATGGGTGGTTTTGCCAATTCCGTCTCCCGTGACGTGTCAATATTCAGTTGGATCACGTTCGTTTGGGTAAAAACAGCTTACCACCTGAACCCAACACGAAAACTGCTGTTGGTTTCACATTTGAGAATCCAAACTGTTCCCGCCATTTGATAGGACATGCATTTAATGCATCGATGATGATTAAAAATCAAAGTTTAAAACCTTTTTTATATCACTTAGATGTTTATTTTGCGTTTCAAACTGTAAAAAACTTCTGGCCAACTGAGAAAAAACCTTTTGATCAAAATTATTGACTTATGCCTAGAAAAAGTCAAAATTGACCACAAATTCCCCATTTGAAGACCATTAAAACCATTCAACTACACCAACAATCTGGAACAAACTTCAAATTCAATCATGATTTCCTAAGAACCCTTCAAGCAACTAAATACCTACATTCAAGGTATTTCTTGACAATCAAGACCTACAATTTCAAATTTTTGACCAAGAATCATTGAACCAGGTTTCCAATTAAGGGTTTTACTAAATAAATTTCCCAAAAACACCGAAAAAGAGGCCAAACCCTGGCCAATTTTTTCCAGAATGTTATGAGTTTGAAAGAAGCACTTTTTTAGCCAATTTCCTCAATTTATGACCTCTAAAGATCAATTTCACATACAGAAAAGGATTTAAAGCCTTCAGATATCCTAAAAACCCCTTTTTGTAGCCAATCTATTCAGGAAACCCTTGTTTTCTGTCTTATTCCATTGTATATCCTCTGACAAAGAAAATTCACTCCTGCAAACAATTTAAGCTTGTAGTAGTTAGTCCAAAATGACTAAAAAGCAAATCACAGCTAAACCTGGAGGTTCTAAACCAACCAAGCTTGGAGGATCCAAAACTCCTAAATCTATAACCCTTAAAGATGTTAAAGCTACTACAGCCCTCACTGCTAAATCCACTGTATTAGTAAATCCCCTCCATCCACCTGTAGCTTCTGAAGAAACCCTTCCATTAACTGATATGGACTACAATATTGTTGACCCTGTGGTAGAATTTAACCTTTTAGAAATACGTAATTGGTGCTATGATAAGTACTTGGACAAAGATGAAATGCCTATTTGGGAGACTCATTTGCCCAAATATGTAGTTCCTTTAACCCATCCCGGACAATACCTTGTTAGACTGTGTCAAAAGCATTATGAACCAGGACAAAGGGCCATTGTTAATGCAGACAGAGAAATCCTTTTTACTATTACAACAAAGTCCATAAATTACATGCTGCAATTATAGTTTGATCCTTAATCAATCCCCCTATCTATAGAATTTTTGACCCAGTTATACTTAAGCCTGGGTTTCCCAAAGAAATTTATGATATTTCAAGATTTTTTACCTTCCCATGTTGACATTCCTAAGTTGAACCCTCCTTATTCCATTGCCAAATTTCTTGAAGGTTCTAGGCATATTATTTCAATGCTATCTTTTATACTGGGATACTTTACTGATGGATTCACTGATGAATCCATTCTTGGCTTGCTATCCACCTTATCTCCAGGCCAAACCCCAACACTCATTTTTTGTTATGCCAGTTTCATAGTAGACAGTATTCATCATCAACTTACCAAACTACCCACTGAAGGGGTTTTCAGATAATCTTCTTACTTGTTTCACTTGTTTTTTTTCTTCCAAGCTGATAATTTTCTAATTGCATTGCAAAATATGGACTTGGAGGGTAAGCCTTTATCTGTTGTCTTCGGGACTTCCTTACTAAGGAAAGAAAATAGTGAATTCACTTATACAGATTTTTCAGACCTTTTCCTCTATCCAGCAATGAATATTTTTCACAAAGAAGAGTAGACCAGGGTCAATGAAGAAATGAAGAGAATCTTACAACTATCAGAATAGAATAAAATGGGAGACTGGTTTCTTTATGAAAATTATACATAGATAAGAATTTTTGGATCCAACTTATTACCTTATAAGTTGCCAAAATACATGAACATGAGAGTTTTTGCATTGGAATATTTAAGACAAATTCTAAATTCTGACTCTATCAACTTCTTAGCTGCAAGGAAAAAGACTCAATTCAAGTTGAAGAATCAGATTGGTCCTTTTATCATAAATAACAGAGAGGCAGAAAAAGAGATATCAAAGGGACTAGTAGAGTTCAAATTTCAACAAAATTTTTCATGGAACTATGATCCTCAAGGGATCCTGAGCAATTTAAGGGTAAAATGTAAACTTACACCCTTCATACATGAGCCCAAGCTAGAAATTAAGAAATTTTCCAATCAAGAATAATGGGTGGAAAACACACTGATAGATACAATCACTAGTACAGAGTCAATAGGAAAAGTGGTTACAACACAGGCCTTGGAAGTTGTAAAGTAGCCAGAGAATTTAGCCAAAAGAAGTAAAGAAGAAGGAACATACATAGTAGAAAAAACTACAGAAACAAAATTCAAGCTAATTTATAATAAAAGGCTTAAATTCAGCTCAATTGGAAAAGAAAATGTAATTGATGTTGAGGATACAAATGAGCCAGAGGTAAATAATGATGAAGCTATATTAATAATCAATCAAACTCTTGCACAGATTGAAAAGGAGAAAACAACATGTAAAGATGATGCTCAAATGATTGAGAAACAAAATATGGAGGCCTCTTCCTCACAAAAATCTGAGGAAAAATAATTAGACATCAAGGAAAAGTATAAGCAGATAAAGCAGAAGAATTAGGAAATTAAATCAGAGATATATTCTCAATTCCTCAAGCAAAAACTAGGGAATCAAAATAGGCTACTAACAACCTTTGACTATTCTACAAACAAAATGATTATGTCATTTTTGCAACCAACTACTTCAACACCAAAGACGGTGGAAGATTATAAAAAGGTGGAGTTTGAACTAGACACTGAAAATGTTCATTAGCTAGACCAAATTGAGTTCCACAGACATAGCTCTGAAATTTTGTATTCGATTCTGGTGACAAAAGAAATGAGTGATACCAAGTTGCAGAATACTATTCTTAACATGCAGGATCAAATGAAGCTAGACAAAGGATATCTGTATGAAAATGACCTAAGGATTAAAGCCTTAGAGGGTTTGATTTTACAGGTGGGATATGATCCCTCAAATTTTTAGGTAGCAGAATTGTTGATTTAGAAAAAGAATGATGATATTACAGCTTTGAGGAAACATCTTAAGCTTCCTCAAAGTGAACATCCACAGACTAAAGAAATCATTCAAGAGAAAAGTGAAAAATAAGAGATGATGAAACTCATCCTCAAAATAACTGCTCAAATCAAATAAATGGAATCTCGAATGGACCAGCTTGTCCAAGAGAAGAAAACTATGAAAGAGAATGACACTCCTATCATTCCTTTAGTGATACCAGTGATTACAGCAGTAGTGGCATCCACATTAGGAGAAAAACTAGCACCAAAGGAACCACTAGCAACTGCAGTGCCAATGAGTTCAACTAATACTTCAAACACAAGTTCTTCTACAACACAGGTTCAGCAAACAGATGGAGCAGGTCAGATTGTGAAGGCTATGGAGGAATTTTCATTGAAAAATAATGAAATCAATATTCTAAAGAAGACGATTGAAAATATTGAAGCCACAAAAAAAGTTAGCTCAAATAAATGCTAAAACCCATGAGCAGAAGGCAATTAGACTTGGGGAAAAATTCAAGGGCTTACAAAAAGAGCTAACATTCACTGAAAAAATTTAATTTTTCAAGCATCATCTATGGAAAAACATAATTGAGGCCATTCGCCCTCAACGGCCTTCAATTCAAATTATATATGAGCAGAGAGACTTATTGTTAGCATCTCAGACAGAGATTCAGAAGAGCAAGGATGAGTTAACTAATAAGCCAGCTCAAGCTTTAAAACTCATCACATTCCTGAATAGGAAGAACAAAACAGAATTGGAAGAATTACAGGTAATGGATAGAAAAGAGACCATTTTACAGATTAAAAAGGTAGTAACAATGAAAAATTTGATGAACTACCTAGAAGAAAAGTGTGAATCAATGAACATTTCCATAACAAAGTTTATGGTGAAATATACAAAATTAAGACAAAAGGGCTTTCCATACATTCATCTCTTCAATGAAAAACTAATTCCCTAGAAAGATTATGATAAGAAAATCAGGGAATTTTCCAGGGAGCAAGTCAGCAAACCATTGCCACAAGGCACTCCAACAAGAAAAGTCCTCCTCCAACACTTTCAAGATTTGTTTTTTCTACAAAATGAGATCAAACATCTCTTTGTGTTCAAACCAAATTTTTCTAAATACACAGAGGCAGATGAGAATTTTAGAAAGCTAAAGAATGTCAAAATTCCCAGTGAAGAATAGTGGCAAACATTTATATATTTTATGTGAAAATGAGAGGTAAAACAGTGAAGAAATTACCTTGAAAACAGTCAAGAAGAAATAGTGAAACAAAAAGACAGTCTATTGATTTTTTACTACAAAAGATATATTTTTACAATAGTAAAACAGTGGAAATATCAGTCAAAAGTATATCAAAGTTAAAGATCAGTGTTAAAGAGTATCAGCTAAGGCAACTCAAATGAAGATATTTTCTAGCAGCTAGCAAAGCAGGACAGCTAATCACTCAAAAGTTGCTTGATTAGATAAAGTAGTTCTATTTATTTTGGATAAAAGGACAAATTGCTAATTTGTTAAGAAGATGTCCCTCTTATTTTGTAAATATATTTTCTATTTTCCTAAAGATATTCCTAGATGTCTCCTAGGATATTTGTAACTACATTTTTTATCCAAATGGAAAATGGCATCCATCCATGGTATTCATCTACCCATGTTATCCATCCACCCATGGAATTTACCCATGGTATTGTAAATGTCATCGACCCATGGTATTCATCCACCCATTGTATTTATTCGCGCATGGTCTTGTAAGTGACATCTATCCATGATATTCATCCACCCATGGTATGTATCCACACATAGTATTCATCCACACATGGAATTTACCCATGGTATTGTAAGTCGTATCTACCCATGGTATTGTAAGTGGTATCTACCCATGGTTTTGACCCATGGTATCCACCTATGGTATCTACACATGGTATTGTAACTCAAAGAAGGCTATAAATAAGAAGCCTCAGTTTGTAAAAGGACATATTGTCTGCCACAATGTAGCTTCTACAGTTATTCTCTATTTTAATATAACAAGTTTCTTTGTGGTTTTATTTTCTTTGTGTTCTTTTTCTTCTGGAATTTTAATTTTGCAAATATTGTCAGATCTATTTAAAATTTTTAGATCTTGGGGGCCTCCCCCCCAAGATCCGGATCAGTGGTATCAGATTCAGGTTACGCCTCCATGGGAATGAGGGTTTGAAACATATTTCAGTTTCAATGTTTTGTAGCAATCTTCAGCAAACTCCATGAATTTCTTGGGCTGCTAGTTTGAAGATCAGATCTGGAAATTTTGGTGTAAAATTTACAAAATCTAAGACCATATCTAGATTCCTTGCCAAAAAACACCCAAATTCAAAAAAAAATTGGCCGAATTGGAGTTCGGATGAGGGAGATATCACTGATTCTAAATCAGCAATGTTGCAACATTGCTAATTTAGAATCAGTGATATCTCCCTCATCCTCAGTTATTTTATTTATAGCCTTGTTATTTGTAAAAGGACATATTGTCTGCCACAATGTAGCTTATACATCTATTCTCTGTTTTAATAAAACAAGTTTCTTTGTGGTTTTATTTTCTTTGTGTTCTTTTTTTTTTCCTGGCATTTTAATTTTGTAGATCTTGTTAGATCTATTTCAACTTTTTAGATCTTATGGGCCTCCCCCGAAGATTTGGATCAATTTTGTATAAATACTTCTACATTTGAAGTATTTAGTGTGGAATAAAATTGCTAGAATTTACTATAGACTTTTGCTAAACATTGGACGCTATTATGTGTTGATTTCGAAGTAGCAGACTGGGCAAAGCTAATCTGGCATCATAATTCAAGATCCCTATGATAAGCTGATGAGTGAAGTACTTTCTTCTTGTCATTTTTTTCTTTCCTGAGTTTCATGCAATTCATTATATGTTTTTTCTATCTTAATGGGTAGCTAGGAATATTACTACATGCTAGTCTTATACTCCCTATTTCTAACTAATTACCATTTTAATGTTTTCCACTAATTTATGGTGTTAGGAATTCTTAATTTCTCCTACTCCCATTTGACCCCTGCCTCCTTCCTCCATTTTCAATATCAAAGGATCCTTCATAAGCCATTTATCCTGATCATACCATTTCACCAAAAAATAATTTTCCAAATCTCGAAGGGTTATCTATCTTGCCCTGAAAACATTTGTATCTTTCTGGCCTTAAATTCTATTGTTCCTAGCTATATTTAGACTCCATAGCTCAATGGACAAGTAGATTTCTCTCTAGTTTACCTCTAAGTAATTTTTTCCCACCAAAAGCTTTAAAAACATAACCAATTGTTCTATCATAACTAGCCTAAAAACATAAATAAAAAACAAAGATAAATCTTAAAGAGAGAGCCCTCTCTGAATTCTAGGAAGGCTAGATCCTAGGATTTGAAGTAGGTTTGTGGTTACCTCTAGTTTTCTTAGACTATAAACTCAAATCCCACAACTTAATAAATTACTAGAGTGATCACATACTGGCGACCATACTAGGAATTAACCAATCTCCAGTCTTAAATTTAGTCTTATAGGAAGATATTTCAATTATCTTTTTACTTTAAGATTATTTTTATAGGTTGTGGGTATTCAAAATAGTCATTCTGGCTTCTAGGAAAACCTACTATATTAGGTCTAACCTGAAAACCTACTATATTAGGTCTAACTTGGATCCTAAGCCTGCAGTTATAGTAGATAACCCAGAACAGATTGGAAAAAAAGAAAAAACAAACTGTCAATTTGGAAACTGAAGTACCATTAAGAAAAGCCAATTCTTTACCCAAAGAGTTAGTGAGTTTAGATGATATTGATTTTTATCTGAAGTTTGAATATTCATTGTTTAAAACTAAATCTAAAACTGATTTGAAAAATATTGTTATAGATCCTGTTTTCCTTTCATTTTTAAATGCAAAACAAAAAAATATTTCAGTAGGAAGAAAGTCAAATAAATCTGAATATCAAAATACAATTGAAAATATTAATGTTTCATTGATTAAATATATTAATTAAGCTATTGAATTAGCTCATTTGTTATCTTACATAAAACCTCTATTTTCTCAATTGCACACAACAATAATACCAACAACAGATTCATCTTTATATGTTGTCACTTCATTTATAGATACTTCTGCAAGTTCATATATAGATCATTTCATTCCTAAGTTTCCTTTGCAGCCTAGGATATTGTTTCCTTCATCCAATCAATCCACCGCATCCACTACTTTACATTCAGATTTTATAAGCACCACATATTTATTTCCTAACAATTCCATTTACATACCATCTTCTTTTCTGAGCTCTTCAACTACATTTTTTAATTCATGAGCTACCATATCCAGCACTGCCCCTATCATTACTATTATACGTCTTAGCTCAGCAAAGCTTCAAGCCATGGCTGCTAGGTATGCTCCCCTTGTCTTACCCCAAAACCTCCATGATATGCCTCAAGATTACCAAAAAAATGTACCACTATTTGATGGCCTTTCACAATATACTTCTCAACAACATGTAACAAAAATGACAGATTACTGTGAAATTTATGAAATTTATGAGTCAGACGTCTAGATGAGGTTATTTGCCCAAAGTTTGATAGGAGAAGTTAAAAAATGGTTCAAAAATTTAGCTGCTAGTAGTATAGCTAATTTAGCCGCATTTCATAGAATATTTTTAAATAAATGGGGAAAGGAAAAATAACCCCCTTCAAATTTTGTCTGAGTTTGATGCTTTGAAAATATCTCCTACTGGGTCTATCCAAGACTATTACACTAGGTATAATAGTGTCTATAATTCTATTCCTGCAACTCTTAAACTTACACCTTACTCTGTTCTACTCAAATTCCCTGATGAATTTGATACAGATATGGCCTATAAATTAAGAGAAAGAGATGCCCAAACCTTAGAACAAATGCAATTAGATGTTGTTAGTGTAGAAATTAACATTTTAGCTAGAAGGCAAGACTTAGAAATGAAAGAAGAGTTACAATTAAAGAAGAAATTTCAAACTCAGATGTAAAATTAGATTTCGTTGCTAAAAATTTAGAAAGGGTGGTAGAAATATTAGATAATTAAGATAGAAAAACTCAATGGGATAATCAATCTCATATCATAAATCCCAATTTTAGAAAAAATGGTAACCCTAGAAAAGCTAAAGAAGCTACTCCAGACCAAAAAATTAGGCCCCCATTTCAAGAGAACTATGTTGAAATTTCTCAAAATAATGATGATGATGAGGATGACATCAATCATCTAATGGGAATAGATGAAAACAACACTATTTTCCTCACTCAGGAAGATCTAGAACTATTTGAGCTTCAACAACTCAAATTAAACTCCAGTGAATCCTTTGACTACAAACAAGGTTATGACTTTGCTATTAATGAAATTCACAGTCAGTATAACCTTAGAAACAAGAAAAATAATGAATCTTCTACTAAAAACAATTCCCAAAATAAAAATAAGAAAAATGTATAATCCCCAAAAACAAAAGTTTTGCAAATTCTCCCAAGGGAAAATAAGAAAAATTCCAATATTTCTAGTCCTAAAAAAGCAACAAGTCCCAAAATTGTTGATATTACTGATGAAGTATCTCAATCTTCCAAAGATGCACAAAAAGCTAATACTTCTAAAGCCTTTGATTCAGTAAAAATAACAAATTATGATCCTAAATATATTCTGATGATTCTAAATCAACAAAACTTAGAACAGATAGTTCTAGAACACCTGCTGATAATTCTAAGTCTGATAAAATTCCTGCTGCCACACATACAGTCCCTGAAAAGAAAATTAAAAGAAGCAAAACTCAAGAAACTCAGACAGAAAATTCCAAGACAACTGAAGATAAAAATACAGCTGTTGAAAATCAAGAAAAACCAACTCAGATTACAGTTACTAAAGATGAATTGGTTCAAATTAGTAAATCTCAATCCTCATTCAATATTTAGTCTGAAATTGCTAAGTTAAAAATACCTATTCCTTTAACAGAATTGGTTAAAAATGACTTATACAAATCAACTATAACTGAAACTTTGAATATGAATGATGGTGAATATGCCCTTAATTTGAATGATGATCAACCTGGGTTGATTTTTGGCCCTGATGTGAATGGAAAGCATTTAGATGGATCAATCCATCCTTTCTATATCAGTCTTACCATACATGATCAGATTTTACACAACTATATGTTAGATTCAAGAGATTCCCATAATTTAATGTCCAAAGCTATCATGGAAACTCTTAATCTACAAATAACCAGGCCTTACAAAGATTTTTTCTCATTTGATTCTACCAAAGTTAAGTGCTTAGGATTAATTAAAGACTTATGTGTAAATTTAGTTCAGTACCCTGGTAAGAGTATGGTAATGGACATTGTAGTAGCTGACATCCCACCAAAGTATGGTATGCTTCTTTCTCACTCATGGGGAGAAAAGTTGTAGGGATCTCTACAATTGGACATGAGCTATGCTACAATATCAGTGTTTGGTCAACCCAAAAAGCTATATAGGGAAACTTTAATGAAATTCATGGTCAGTATTGCTGAGAGATCCATAAATTACACCATTTATTCTACACCAACTGACATTGACTCTTTTATTTTGTGTAACTCTGACAACAATGAAATCCAAACTGAACTGACTGATAAAAAGCCAAAACCAAACAATGACAACATATTTCATGAGTCCCGGTGGCACTTATACTTTTATGGATCTATAAAAAAATCAGGAGCAGGAGTAGGAGTACGGATTACAAATATGGAAACTAATCATTCAGAAGGACATGCCTTCACACTCAACTTCAAATGTACCAACAACATGGCAGAGTATGAGACACTTATTCTAGGCCTCCAGATCATTAGAAACTTAGGAGGAAAAAGAAAACTAATCATTAGAGATTCAGAATTAATCATAAAGAAAATAAATGGAGTTTATTCTGTCTATAACCCTAGACTAGCCAGATACAAAGATACAACAATTGATTTAACTAATGATTTATTGGAATGCAATTTTGCTTCTATAACTAGAAAACAAAACATTCAAGCACAATATCTAGCAAATTTTGCTAGTACTTGTAACTTACCATTCCAACCAACTCATAGGTATATTTTTGAGGTTAAACATAGACCAATTATCCCGGACAACATCAAATACTAGCACATTTTCTCTCAGGATGAACAGATTTACCATTTTTTGAATAATGAAGAAGAATTTCAAAATTGTAAAATAGATACAGACTGTAATATACATTCAGATTTTGATCGTGAAATATATAACATAGATGTACATAAATTTAAAAAACCAACTGTATTTACTCAATCTGATATAGATAACTTAGAGAATATAGATGTTGAGCAAATCATTGAAGAAGAAATTGACATGTTAGATTTGAAAGATAACTTTCTTCCTAAAGGTTTAACCCCTTTGGAAGACCCTTTTGATTCCAATGATGTGCCTAAAAAGCATAAAATGGAGCCAGTTAGGTCTGACATTGAGGAATGTAACATTGGGACAAAATTAAAGCAAAAAATGATTAAACTTTCTAAATCTTTACCTCAACAAGAAAAGGAACAATACATTAATATTTTAAAGGAATATCAAGATGTGTTTGCTTGGAGTTATGCAAATCTTAAAGCTTATGACACAAACATAATCCAAGACAAAATTCCCATAAAAGATGATCAAAAGCCATTCAAACAAAAATTGAGGATAATTAATCTTGTTCTTTTACCTTTGATATAAAAGGAAGTAAAACGCATGTATGATGCTCAAATCATTGCACCAATCCGATATTCTTATTGGGTTTCAAACCTAGTACCAACAAGAAAGAAAACAGGTGAAATTAGGTTATGTGTCTACTTTAGAAATCTTAACAAAGTATCTTTAAAGGATAATTACCATTTACCAAAGATGTATCATATGTTACAAAGAGTAGTTGTTTCCTCTAGAATTTATTTGTTAGATGGCTTTTAAGGATATAACCAGATCCTAGTCCAGAAGGAAGATCAGGCTAAAACAACTTTTACCACTCCTTGGGGCACTTTCATGTATGTGAAAATTCCCTTTGGTTTGATGAATGCAGGAGCAACCTTTCAGAGAGCTATGGACATAGCCTTTTCTAATGAGATTCATGAATTCTTGGTAATCTATCTAGATGACAATATTGTATTTTCCAAAAAAAATAATGAACACTTGGATCATTTGAGACAGGTCTTTATTAAATGTAGGAAATTTGGCATCTCTTTAAATCCCAAGAAAAATCTCTTTGGACTAGAGGAAGGTAAGTTACTAGGACATATAATTTGAAAAGAAGAAATTACAATTGATCCTGCTAGGATAGAAGCAATTTTGAACATTCATCCACCTAGAAATATCAAAGAATTACAAGCTTTCTTAGGTAAAATTAAATTTTTGAGAAGATTTATTTCAAACTTAGCTGAAATCATTAGAGAATTGAATAATATGTTAAAAAGGGACAACTTTAAAATGGACAGTTGAAGCCAAACAATCATTTGATTCCATAAAAAAAGCTTTAACTAAAGCACCAGTCTTAATCAGTCCAGATTTCAAGAAAGACTATAATTTTTTCTTTTGCATCAGAACATACCATTGCTGTAGTTTTACTACAAAAGAATGATCAAGGTTTTGAACAACCTATAGCTTTTCTCAGTAAGACTCTTAGAGATGCACCTCTAAAATATATCATAATGGAGAAACAAGCCTTAGCCTTGGTTAAAACTATAAAAGATTTCAGAGTTTACATTCTCTATTCCCACATAATTGCATATGTCCCTAATTCAGTAGTTAAAGGAATTCTTACTCAGGATGGCCCTGATGGAAGAAGAGGTAAGTGGATTGCCACTATCCTAGAATATGAAATAGAAATTAAACCAACAAAACTCATAAAAGGATAAGGATTAGCGAGATTAATGGCTGAATCCAACTGAAATGCATTAGAAATAAATTTTATTGCTCAGATTGATGACCAGGAAGAGATGGCGACTCCAATGATCAGTGAAACCTTTCTAGATTCACCTTGGTACTTAGATATTATCTTTGTACTTACAAAATTACAAGCTCCTCCTCGATTATCAAGGACAAAATCTAGATTTCTTAAACTTAAAGCAATGAGATTTTGTATTTTAGATAATGTTCTTTTTTTGAAAGAACATAGTGGGATATTACTAAATTTTTTACTAAAAGAAGAAGCTGACAAAATTATTGAATAATTTCATGCAGGTGACTGTGGAGGGCATTTATATTGGAAAAGTACTGCAGATAAGATCCTTATAGCTGGTTTTTATTGGCCTACCTTATTTGCTGATGTTAAGAAATTTGTTACTTCATGTCATAAATGTCAAATTTTTGAAGGAAAAAAGAAATTATTACCTTTACCCTTAAATCCAATTTCAACTGAGATGACATTTCAAAAATGGGGTTTAGACTTCATTGGAGAAATTCACCCCCCATCCTCTGGCCAACATAAGTGGATTTTGACTGCTACAGATTACTTTACTAAATGAATTGAAGCCATTCCTACTAGACAAGCCACTGACACAGTTATTATCTATTTCATAGAAAACAACCTTTTATCTAGATTTGGATGCCCTCAAAAAATAACTACTGATAATGCAGCAATATTTAAATCTAAGAAAATTATTTCCTTTTGTCACAAGTATCATATTACCCTAGGCCACTCTACTGCTTATTACCCTCAGGGTAATGGCCTAGCTGAATCTTCAAACAAAAGTATTGTAAATATCATTAAAAAATTACTTGAAGATAAAAAAAAAGACTTGGAATAAAAAGTTAGTCTATGCCTTATGGGAAGATAAACTTACCACCAAAAATTCAATTGGCACTTCCCCTTATAAAATTGTTTATGGGATGGATGCAGTTTTCCCATCATCCTTAGGTGTTCCAGTAATGAAGATCATTAAAGAATCACAGGTGGAAATCAATGATATACAAAGGAGGATAAATCAAACTATTCATCTACAATAAACAAGAGAAGAAGTCTATGAGAAATCCCAAGTCATTAATGATAAAATCAAGAAAATTTTTGATAAAATAAGTAAAGAAGATGAATTTTACATTGGAGATCAAGTATTAAAGTGGGATTCTAGGAGAGAGGACAAAGGTAAGCATGGGAAGTTTGAATTTCTATGGAAAGGACCTTATGTAATTTATGGATATGAGGGTAAAAATTCTTTCTTCATCAAAGATTTGGATGGAATAAATATTCAAGAAGGACCAGTTAATGGTAGAATGCTCAAACACTACTATTCTTCTGAGTTAACCAATAATTATTCCCAGTTACTTTTTACATCATTGTAAATATGCATTAAAGTTTTAGATTGGATTGGATATTTTCTTTCCAAATTTGAAGCCCAGAGAGAAGTCCCCAAGCTTTGAAGAGAAAAATATCATAAATATGATTTTTTGCAGAAAACAAAATGAAATTACTGGATCATCATGGTCAAAATTGAAGGCTACTAGTCTTAGAGTTCTTGACATTTCATCAGGAAATGTCGTCCCCATGTGAAGCCGCTGTTAGGGTCCTATAAATATAGGATTCATAATTTTTAATTGAATTTTGATAGTATTGTAAAATATATACATACCTTGCTTTCTGCAAGTTGTTTTCCCATATTTTGAAAAAATCAAAAAATGAAAAAGAGGGTAGAAAGTCCTAAAAGAAAGATCAAAGGACTTAAAAAAATATAGACCCCAAAAGAAAGAAGATGAAAATAAAACATGAAAGTGTGCAAGTCCAAATTCCACTACCTTTTACTTTTTGCAAATGATTATGGAAGAGTGTCAATAAATGCCATAATCCATGATGAGTTAAACTATTTAAATTTGACTTGTCATGTTTTCAATTTCCATGTTTTAGATAGTGAATAAAGTTTTTTCAGATAGTTTAATCCTGACAAATAAGTAGATAGGTAGAGAATAATTAGGAGCTCATCAGTTTAATCTGAGCTCTCGGATGAAATAAGGTAGAATTATATAGTTTTATGCTTTCAAAAGAATAAAATGTTTCAAGGTAGCAGGCTTAAATGCACCTGCTAAAAGGAAGAAAAAATGTTAGAGTAATGTTGGGTAGGTAGAAAGAAGTGGGAAAAATCATGTAATATTCATCACCGGGAAAAAATCACTAATTTCCCTCCCCTTGTAGGTATTCAGTATTCTATACTTCCAGTCGAAGAGGCTCAGAGCATTTCTTTGACTTATGTTGGGACTGGACCCAAGGCTTGATGACTGGATAGTGGAAAATGTTGAATTATTATGATAAAATCCCCTTTACCATTATTAATCCCTCATTCATACATTTAAGTCATCTTCATAAGTAAAGAATCCGTATTACCTAATGAAACTTAAAATCCCATGTAATTAACTTCCTTCATTCATAAAAAGACAAAAACCCTCAAAAAACACTCTATCCTAAGTAAATTGGTGAAATGATGAAATAATAAGCTATGCTTTTATTTATTCAATCTACTTGGTCATTTAGTGTATTTTTGTGTATTATATCTCCCCTTGTCATATTAACTTCTAACTTACTTTATTAATTCCCTAAAAATACCTTATCCTACCTATATAATTCCCTTTATCTAACATACCCCCCAAAATCCACTATTATAAAGTTTTTAGACCAAAGTTAATATGCACATGCTAAATTAAAAACCCAAATAATATTGTTGAACCCTTAGTTAAACTGAGAGGGGGGGGGGGGGGGGGGTGAATGAGTTTAACACATTCATGGACTTTTAAAACTTTCCTTAAACTAATTTACACCTTCAATTCAAGATCAACTTAATATGTGAGCAATCTTAATTTGTGAGGAACAAGTATCAAGCAGATTTGTTAATGTAACAACAGTCTTAATATGTGACCAACAATTATTAATCAGATTAGATAAACCACATCAACACATAGACATCATGCACAGAGACACCAGATATAAGTGGAAACCCATAAAGAGAGAAAACCACATCTTGTTATTGTTGTGATGCAAAGGCAAGCTCCAACTCCCTCTCACCACTGATTTTATGTAGGCTCCAACCCACAGGAGACTCCTACCCCAATTCTGCAAGCTACAACTTGCAAGGAAGCTCCAACTCCCATCAATTTTTGTAGGCACCTACCTACAGGAGGCTCCAACCTCAGTCAGCTACAATTGACATTTTATCAAGCTACAACTTGATGTGGAAGCACCAACTCCCATCTATTTTCTGCAGGCACCAACCTAGAGGATGCTCCTACCTCAGTCAGCTACAACTGACATCTATCAAGCTACAACTTGATAGGGAAGCTCCAACTTCCTTACTCTTTCAAAAGAAAAACACTTGCTGATTTACCTTGGATATCAACTCTGTTCTGTACCTTCTCTTCTGTTTTCCATCAGTCCTCATATCTTCCCTTTATCATCTCTACATCTTCTCAGATTCACTATCAGCTCCTCCTTCTTCTTTGCTTAGCTCCTCCTTTTTCTCTGCCTCACTGCTTCATTTCTGAATTCTCTAAATTTTCACAACATCTCGTTCTGCTCCTCCTTCTTCTTATCTTTTCTGCCTCAATTCCACATTCTCCAACCTCTCTAACCTCTCTATGCATATCTAGATGATATTACTTATAGAGAATTCCTGATGACTATCTGTTTTCATCTTAGGAATTTGAAACGGATAGCCATACCTCTTAGTCTTCTGCCTTCTCATTTCTTTTCCAGCTCACTCAGAAAAATATAACTGTATCTACTAATTTTAACATTACAGTGGGATGTTTGTTCTCCTCCGGAGATTTTCCAATGCAACACAAACAATATAAATCAATTAAATCATTTACACTTAATTACAATGAGAGCTTCAGCTCACTCATTCAGCCTCTTGGTTCATTGCGCTTATCTTTTCTACAACTGTGTTTTGTCCCTTTCACCTCTGTTTGTTTTCCTGTTCACTCTCTCAGTGTAACTGCCATATGCCATACATATGTAACTGCGCTTTTTATATCATGCTAATTAATTCTTGGCACAATAATAATAAGGTGTTTTAATATGTACACTGCCGTGGTGTAACTTCTATGTATCTGTAACAAGGCTTTTTATTTATAACGCAACTTCAACTTTCGGCATAATTATACAGAGTTTTAACATACAAACTGCCGCTTTATATAACTCAGATGCCTCTTGTCAATATCACAATAATGAATCATTTTAATACATAAAATTCCCTTTCGGGCCCACTTCGCCAAACTTTTTGATGCGATGTATCACTCCTCGACTGCTTGCGATTGCGATTGATCGCAATCACAATTTCCATTTAAATGTTCCGATGCTCTGCTCCTTCTCCGATGTGATCAATTATTGTTCATTTTGAAATGCCGATGCGATGTATAACCTTTCAAATATTTCTGATTGTGATTAATCGCAATCACGACTTTTAGTTGTGAGTTCCAATGCTCCGATGCGATGATTCAATGTTCACTGATTTAAGATTCTCCAATGTTCCGATGTTCTGATCCTCCGATGCTCCGATTCTGATGATTCATTGTTATGAAGGAACTCAAACACATATCAATCATGGTTTATAAACCCATCGGGTCCGGACTTTCATCGCAATTGCAATCTTTTGTTAACATGTTCCGCTATCAACTTTTCTCTGATGCGATTGGTGAGGGTCCCACAGTTTAAGTCTTTGGTTGTCTTAGGCCTGAGCTATAGAGTACTTCACATATATGTATATATATACATATATACTTTGACCCTTTGTTTAAAAGGTGCTACCCATATATAAAGTGTTGCATATAGGTATATATGTATACTTTTCCGCTTTGGTCTTTAACGTATCCTCCAGCTGGGGTAATGATTCTCAAACTTTTATGTGGGGTCCCACTTGCGTATTAACTTTGGTTTATATGCAATCATTTACATAAGGTTTTTGGTCATCCACCTTATATATCCGCATACCAACTCATTTTCAACATACATGTATGAAGTCAACCTTTAATAGTTCAATAACCCAAAGGTTCTCACCTTGGCGAAGTTCAACCCACTATCTATATATATATATATATATATATATATATATATATATATATATATATATATATATATATATATATATATATATATATACATAAGTATATTCCGGAATACCCTTCGTATGATATATTATGAGTCCAAAGCACAACTTTTGGTTGGCGCATTACTTGTGCATTTGTATATATGCCACCACTGCAATATTAGCTTATAACTAAACCCATCAAGACATTTTAATACACAACCATTCCATGGAGCCCACATGTGTTTGATACACTCTACATTTTTAGTACGTTCCAACTGACATCACCCTTTGAATCATATATATACATAAGCCTAAGTCAATCTTCGACCATGGCTTTAACCCTCGGCATATCATAATGTATTAACTTGCAACACATAAATAATCCGCACATAACCCATTTCTATATGTGCACTCAACTTTAATATATATCCAACATTGCAATGAATATCAAACCCGATACATATTTTAACATACACACGTTCCTGGGGCCCACATTCAACCACTTATCAACACTCCACAGGCTTAATACATCAAGTGTATTGACACATATCAACCTGAAAATAGATTTTCCGCCTTCAGCTATGGACATACACATATATATGTTTTCCCTTGGATTAAAACCCACTTTATAACACTGCATACGCAAACTTAAAAATTCGACCATTGGAATAACTAGACTATTGATTCAACGTGAATTCGGGACCCATATGCATTTCTTGCATTAATTGTTGAACAGATCCAACGGTCTGCCATACGTCGCACTCCAACCCATAATCCGACAGTAATCGATGAATATTGCGTATATTAGAAGCACTAACGTTAATATTTTGAATTCACACGATGAAAATGGTTTTACAATACTGCCCTCTGCCATGTGTCACACAGAGGCATGTATGGCGTCAAAAAAGGTGTTACTGCTTACCACTCGCAAGGGCACGTGATACTGCTGGTTTTTCTTTCGAAACCACTGTCACTATTCCCTCTTGGTTCTAGTTCTAATAATTCTGTGTCAATATTTTGTTATAAGGAATTTCTGCCTTTGTTATTTGTCAACCTTTGGCTTTATCACTTTTCTTCTGATTTCTGGTTCCGCCCTTTTAAATAACTATCTTCCTCTGTTTTAACCCCGTGGCGTGACTTCACCAGTATCGACCACAGTGTTCAATGGCTTGACCATCGTATGATTCAACCATACAAATGAGATGTTTAAACCTTCGAATTCATGGTTAACACATGCTTCCAGTTTTATATGCAAGTTAGGTGGTTCAAACCTACAGTCGAGCCCGAATGAGATTCAACCTTATCATATACAAAACATCTACATAGAAATTCATTTGAAGCATTTCCCATACAATTATTACTGTGCCATCACCTGATTTCACAATTTCATTTACAGGTTCACTGTATTATGACTGTAATTTCCTTCGTATATATATAGCCTCACACACTATACTCCACAGTAAATCCATGTACAGAGTTAAACATAATTGCACATAGGAGCCATTTATACTCCCAATTACAGAGTCTCATCATACCCATGCAATGTTGAACAATTCCTCACATAGATACAAATAAATCCACCTGCAAACACTTCTTCTTATCTTGGTAGAACTTCTTCTTCTCTTAACTGTGCCCCTTTTTCAAAATCCAATGGCCCTCCTTTTGTCCTCACTACTCTACACCTTGAATAGCTCTCTTCTTCTTTGCTATCCTCTGCTCCTTGACTGATGCTGCTCCTTAATTCTCTTTTTACTGTCTCTGCTACCTCTATTTTTGCTTCCTTTGCTCCTTGGCTGATGTTTCAGGTGCTCCTCCTTTTTCATATCCTTTGCCATCAATGACAACATTTCCAACAAATACCCCCTTTGGTCTAAAACTAACTTTAATTAAATACCCCACCCCCTATGGCTATTAGAACCTTCAAACAAGTCTAAAAACTATATAATAAACTAAATATTCAAAATGTGGCTTTCCAAGCATATCCTATGTATTTTGTACTAAAATGCATATACCCCGCTCATAGCATTTTAGCCTAAATATGAAAAATGTTTTATCACTTTATAAAGGTTGAAAAAGCTTTGAAAACTCCTGCATATATCCACCTCTAAGCAAGTAAAGTCACCTTTTTTAACCTAAGGCTAAGGTTAAACATCGCAAAACTTAAAACCTTACCCTTTCCATATTTATCCATGTTATATAAAACCTCACATTTTATACAATTAACCCATGATATATAAACCATCGTAGCCTGCCTCTATATTAAAGCTTTTCATAAGAGCTAAACCATAGTTAAACCAACCTAATCCCGTCTCATGCACCTTCGCTTATATATAAAAATATTTATATATAAACATGCCATTATTTAACCCTTTAAACCATATGTATGGAACCCGATTTTACATATAAAACCTTTGACAAACCCCGCTTAACAATGCCCCAGTCCCACCTTTGACTGCTTGCAACTTTCAAACAGATCCTCACCCTTCGCTCCCGATCGCAAGATCTAATGGCGCGAAATCAATATCGTGCAGAAAAATCAAATGCCCTTTCCAACACCAATAGAGCACGAAATGGGTGGTTTTAGCCATTTCGCCTTTTGTGATGTGTCATTATTCTATTGGATCACATTCGTTTGGGTAAAAACAGCTTACCGCCTGAACCCAATGCAAAAACTACTGCCGATTTCGCATTTGAAAATCCAAACCGCTCCCGCCATTTGATAGGACATGCATTTAATGCATTGATGATGATTAAAAATAAAAGTTTAAAACGTTTGTTATATCACTTTGATGTTTATTTTCCATTTCAAACTGTAAAAAACTTCCGCTCGACTGAGAAAAAACCATTTTCATCAAAATTATTGACTTATACTTGGAATAAGTCAAAATTGACAACAAATTCCCCATTTGAAGACCATTAAATCCATTCGACTACACTAGCAATCCGGACAAAACTTCAAATTCAATTGTGATTTCCTAAGAACCCTTCAAGGAACCAAATATCTGCATTCAAGGTATTTCTCGACAATCAAGACCTACAATTTCAAATTTTAGACAAAGTATCATTGAACCAGGTTTTCAATTAAGGGTTTTACCAAAGAAATTGCCCAAAAACACCGAAAAAGAGGCCAAACCTTGGCCAATTTTTTCTAGAAAGTTCTAAGTCCGAAAGAAGCACTTTTTTAGCCAATTTCCTCAATTTATGACCTCTAAAGATCAATTTCACATACAGAAAAGGATTTAAAGCCTTCAGATATCATAAAAACCCCTTTTTGTAGGCAATCTATTTTGGAAACCCTTGTTTTATGTCTTATTCTAGTGTATATCCTCTGACAAAGAAAATTCACTCCTGCAAACAATTTAAGCTTTTAGTAGTTAGTCCAAAATGACCAAAAAGTAGATCACAGCTAAAGCTGGAGGTTCTAAACCAACCAAGCCTGGAGGATCCAAACCTCCTAAATTTGTAACCCCTAAAGATGTTAAAGCTACTACAGCCCTCACTGCTAAATCCGCTGTATTAGTAAATCTCGTCTAGCCACCTGTAGCTGTTGAAGAAACCCTTCCATTAACTAATATGGACTACAAGATTGTTGAACCTATGGTAGAATTTAACCTTTTAGAAATACATAATTGGTGCTATGATAAGTACTTGGACAAAGATGAAATGCCTATTTGGGATACTCATTTTCCCAAATATGTGGTCCTTTTAACCAATCCTGAACAAGACCTTGTTAGACTATGTCAAAATCATTATGAACCAGACCAAAAGGCCATTGTTAATGCAGACAGAGAAATCATTTTTACTATTATAGTAGAGTCCATAAATCAAATGCTGCAATTACAGTCCGATCCTGAATCAATCCCCCTATTTATAGAATTTTTGACCCAGTTTTACTTAAGCCTAGATTTCCCAAAGAAATTTATGATATTTCAAGACTTTTTGCCTTCCCATGTTGACATTCCAAAGTTGAACCCTCCTTATTCCACTGCCAAATTTTCTAAAGGATCTAGGCATATTATTTCAATGCTATATTTTATACTGGGATACTTTACAGATGGATTCACTGATGAATCCATTCTTGGCTTTCTATCCACCTTATCTCCAGGCCAACCACTAGCACTCATTTTTTACTATGCCAATTTCAGAGTAGATAGTATTCATCATCAACTTACCAAACTACCCACTGAAGGGGTTTTCGGATACTCTTCTTACTTGTTTCACTTGTTTTTGTTCTTCCAAGATGATAATTTTCCAATTTCATTGCAAAATATGGACTTGGAGGGTAAGACTTTATCTATTGTCTTCTAGAATTCCTTGCTAAGGAAAGAAAATAGTGAATTCACTTATACAGATTTTTCAGACCTTTTCCTCCATCCAGTAGTGAATATTTTGTACAAAGCAGAGCAGCCTAGGGTCAGTGAAGAAATGAAGAGAATCTTACAACTATCATAATAGAATAAAATGAGAGACTAGTTTCTTTATGAAAATCATACAAATATAAGAATTTTTGGATCCAACTTATTACCTTATAAGTTTCCAAAATACATGAACATGAGAGTTTTTGCGTTGGAATATTTAAGACATATTCTAAATTCTAACTCTATCAAATTCTTAGTTGCAAGGAAAAAGACTCAATTCAAGTTGAAGAATAAGATTGGTCCTTTTATCATAAATAACAGAGAGGCAGGAAAAGTGATCTCAAAGAGACTAGTAGAATTCAAATTTCAACAAAGTTTTTCGTGGAACTATGATCCTCAAGGGATCTTGAGAAATTTAAGGGTAAAATGTAAACTTACACCCTTCATACATGAGCCAAAGCCAGAAATTGAGAAATTTTTCAATCAATAAGAATGGGTGGAAAACACAGTGATAGATACAATCATTAATACAGAGTCAACAGGAAAAGTGGTTACAACACAGGCCCTGGAATTTGTAAAGAAACTAGAGACTTTAGCCAAAAGAAGTAGAGAAGAAGGAGCATACACAACAGAAACAACTACAGAAACAAAATTCAAGGTGATTTATAATAAAAGGCTTAAATTTAGCTCAATTGGAAAATAAAAGGTAATTGATATTGAGGATACAAATGAGCCAGAGGTAAATAATGATGAAGCTACAGTAATAATCAATGAAAATATTGCACAGATTGAAAAGGAGAAAACAACAGGTAAAGATGATATTCAAATGATTGAGAAACAAAATATGGAGGCCTCTTCCTCACAAACATCTAAGGAAAAAGACTTAGACATCAAGGAAAATTATAAGCAGATAAAGCAAAAGAATGAGGAAATTAAATCAGAGATATATTCTCAATTCCTGAAGAAAAAACCAGGGAATCAAAATAGGCTACTGACAGCCTTTGAATATTCTACAAACAAAATGATTATTTCATTTCTGCAACCAACTACTTCAACACCAAATACAATGGCAAATTATAAAAAAGTGGAGTTTTAAGTAGACACTGAAAATGTTCATGAGCTAGACCAAATTGAATTCCATAGGCATAGCTCTAAAATGTTTTTTTCAACTGTGGTGACAAAAGAAATGAGTGCTACCAAGTTGTAGAATACTATTATTAACATGCAGGATCAAATGAAGCTAGACAAAGGATCTTCGTATGCAAAGGACCTAAGGATTAAAGCCTTAGAGGATTTGATTTTACAAGTAGGATATAATCCCTCAAATGTTCAGGCAGCAGAATTTTTGATTAAGGAAAAGAATGATGATATTGCAACTTTGAGGAAACAATTTAAGCTTCTTCAAAGTGAGCATCCACAGACTAAGAAAATCCTTCAAGAGCAAAGTGAAAAGGACGAGATGATGAAATTCATCCTCAAACTAACTGCTCAAATCAAAGAAATGGAATCTCAAATGGACCAGCTTGTCCATGAGAAGGAAACTGTGAAAGAGACTGACACTCCTATCATTCATTTAGTGATACCAGTGATTACCACAGTAGTGGCATCCACATTAGGAGAAAATATAGCACCAATGGAACCACTCGCAACTACAGTTCCAGTGAGTTCAAATACTACTTCAAACACAGATTCTTCCACAACACAGCTTAAAAAAATAGATGGAGTAGGTCAGATTGTGAAGGCTATGGAGGAATTTTCTTTGAAAAATAATGAAATCAACAGTCTAAAGAAGATGATTGAAAATCTTGAAGCCACAAAAAAATTTAGCTCAAATAAATGCTAAAACCCATGATCAAAAGGAAATTATACTTGGGGAACAAATCAAGGGCTTACAAAAAGAGCTAACATTCACTGAACAAATTTCATTTGTCAGGAATCATATATGGACAAACATAATTGAGGCCATTCACACTCAATGGCCTTCAATTCAAATTATATATGAGCAGAGAGACTTATTGTTAGCAGCTCAGACAAAGATTCAGAAGACCAAGGATGAGTTAACTGATAAGCCAGCTCAAGCTTTTAAACTCATCACATTCTTTAATAGCAAGAATAAAACAGAATTGGAAGAATTATAGGTAATGGATAGAATAGAGACCATTTTATAGATTAAAAAGGTAGTAACAAAGAAAAATTTGATGAAGTACCTAGAAGAAAAGTGTGAATCAATGAACATTTTCATAACAAAATTTATGGTGAAATATACAAACTTGAGACAAAAGGGCTTGCTAGACATTCATGTCTTCAATGAAAAACTAATGCCCCAGAAAGATTATGATAAGAAAATCAGGGAATTTTCCAAGGAGAAAGTCAGCAAACCATTGCCACAAGGCACTCCAACAGGAAAAGTCCCCCTCCAACACTTTGAAGATTTGTTTTTTCTACAACATGAGATCAAACATCTCTTTGTGTTCAAACCAAATTTTTCTAAATACATGGAGGAAGATGAGAATTATAGAAAGCTAAATAATGTCAAAATTCCCAGTGAATAACAGTGGCAAGCATTTACAGATTTAATGTGAAAATGAGAGGTAAAACAATGAAGAAATTACCTTGAAAACAATCAAGAAGAAACAATGAAACAAAAGGATGGTCTGCTGATTTTTTTACTGCAAAATATATATTTTTACAATAGTAAAACAGTGGAAATATCAGTCAAAAGTGTATCAAAGTTAAAGAGCAGCGTTAAAGAGTATCATAAGAAATATTATTAGCTAAGGCAACTCAAATGAAAATATTTTCTAGCAGCCAGCAAAGCAGGACAACTAATCACTCAAAAGATGTTTGATTAGATAAATTAGTTCTATTTATTTTGGATAAGAGGACAACTGCCTAATTTGTTAACCAGTTGTCCCTCTTATTTTGTAAATATATTTTCTATTTTCCTAGATATATTCCTAGATGTCTCCTAGGATATTTGTAACTAAATTTTGTATAAATACTTCTACATTTGAAGTATTGAGTGTGGAATAAAATTGCTAGACTTTACTATAGACTTTTGCTAAACATTGGAGGCTATTATGTGTTGATTTCGAAGTAGCAGACTGGACAAAGCTAAACTGGCATCATAATTTAGGATCCCTATGATAAGCTAATGAGTGAAGTACTTTCTTCTTGTCATTTTTTTCTTTCCTGAGTTTCATGCAATTCATTATATGTTTGTTCTATCTTAATGAGTAACTAGGAATATTACTACAGAATAGTCTTATACTCCCTATTTCTAACTAGTTATCATTTTAATGTTTTCTACTGATTTCTGGTGTTAGGAATTATTAATTTCTCCTACTCCCATTTGATCCCTGCCTCCTTCCTCCATTTTCTAGATCAAAGGATCCTTCGTAAGCCCTTTACCCTGATCATACCATTTCACCAAAAAACACTTTTCCAAATCTATGAGGGTTATCTATCTTGCCCTGAATAAATTTTTACCTTTTTGGCCTTGACTTCCAGTGCTGCTAGCTAGATTTAGACTCTATAGCCCAATGGACAAGTAGATTTCTCTCTAGTTTACCTCTAAGTGATTTTTTCCCACCAAAACCTTTAAAAACAAAACCAATTGTTCTATCATAACTAGCCTAAAAACATAAATAAATAAATAAAATGATAAATCTTAAAGAGGGAGCCCTCTCTAAATTCTAGGAAGGCTAGATCCTAGGATTTGAAGTAGGTTTGTGGTTACCTCTAGTTTTCTTAGACTAAAAACTCAAATCCCACAACTTAAGAAATTACTATAGTGATAACATGTCCCAATTAGTAAATAGGATATATTTTTTTTTATCCTCAATTCTGGGAAGATTTTCCTTTCGTCCTTCTGCTCTATCCTACCATGTGATGTGCTTAATAATTTTTTCATAAAATTCATCGAAGTTCATCCTCAGATCGGTTGATTGTTGCATAAGTAAATAAATTTTACGACACAGATCATTGATGATTGTCATATTTTGATAAAATACTACTTGTTTTAATTATAAATCTTCCAAGAAATCACATAAGAAATTTTGGAACCGATGCGTTTTGAGCGTGAAATGTGTTTATTTGATCCCGTGCTCTTGTGGGATTCCCTACATTGGTGAAACTGGTCGATCGATTAATAAAAGGATCTAGGAGCATTCTGTGGATATCAGGCATGGTAGAACCAGGTCCTCAGCACTAGCTGAGCATGCAGAGAAGACGAAGCATCTCATCTGTATGGAAGACTGTTATAGGTCAAAATACCTCCTCATCAGCTCAGAGGGGAAGACAAATATGGAAGAAGTACAAAGACCTAAATTAAACCTATTTCTGCCAGGGTAACACATATATAGAACAGAACAAGAGCGTTATAACGTAGGCAAGAAATACATTGGCCGCGTTAGTGGCTAGGGCAACGCTCTGTTTACACTGGAGGGACGCGTTACTCGTGTTTTAAGTTTGAATTGGGAAAAGAGCGCGGAGAAAGATTTGAATCTCCGACTTTCCCTCACAAAGGAGTCAGTTCACAAAGGAAACTGTAGAAGCACCAGTTCATTATTGGTCATTGCCATGGAAGACTGAACTCCAAGAGAGGCAAAAGCATGGAGATCAAGGAAACATCTAAGCCTTTTCCATTCCAAACTAGTGGAAAGAGAAAGGAAACAATGGCCTTCTCCCTCTCCTATAAGAAGGAGCTGAAGGCTCTTAATTGAAGGTCGAAGGATTGCTCAAGGTTCTTGTATACTTGTGGAATAGAGAATAGTGTGACATTGTGAAGGCCAAGAGTCAAAGAGGCTCCTAGAGAGCTTGTTGACTTGGACTTCTTCACTAGAGAGAGAAGAGAGATTGGGAGATTGAGGAGGGCTTGGTACAACCGATGGTTGTAATCCTCCTTCTTTCAAAATAAATAGAACTGTGTTCATTTTGTCCATTCAATGCTTAATATTGTCATTATTGTTTGAACATTTATCTAGTATGATATGAATGGCTCAGATGTGTATAATCTAGATGTTTATTGTATATTGATTTAATTGATAGGATACTTGTTATATTAGAAATTACGCGGGTGCTTTGACTAATTGCAGGACTCGTATTTGGAGCCGGAGAAGAAGGACTCTTGCTTTGCTGCACAGCGCTCTCCAAGGGATTCCAAGACTATCAAAGAGGTAATTCTCTATTGTATTCTTTCAAGTTATTTAAGGCTAATATGAACATGCTCATGCCATCTTTGTGAACAGCATAGCTAATCTTACTGTCTGCCTCGGGCACCGGAAATCCCTGAGAGGGATATTCGAAAAACCAACCACCCAAGTAGTTTACCCTATAGCAGAATTGGCAACTCCACTGGGGATCGAACCCAGAATCTCTGGTTTCGCAGACAGTTTCCCCCATAGTTTCCGGACTATTTATTCCTTCCTTTCTTCTCTTCTTCTCTGTTCAAAGATCCTTCCGACCATTTTTAATGCCCAGTAGACATACCAAACGCTTGTAGAGTTCAATCCTGTTCCTGTCTGGCCAACTGAAGAGCTTTTCCCTGGTTAACGCGACCTATGCAGGCTATCCAGTGCGTTATAACGCGGTCTAGGCTTAAATACAGTGCATTATAACGCTGTATTTTCTCACAGACAGAGCGTTACTCAGCCAAAAACCTTGTTGTTCATTGCTGTGACTGTGTTTTAGCTGTAGAGTTTTTTGGCCATCAGTACCTTTCAGCGATTGAATCCCTGTGCTTGTCTGCTAAATTGGCATTGTTATTTTTTTCTCTTATTTAGTTAGTGAGCAAAACATTTACTTTTTAAAAGAGAATTTTTTTATTTTTTTTTATTATTATTTTTCTGCGTTTAGCTGAGTTTGTTCTGAAAATTTTAGTTCACAGAATGTTAAAAGAGGTAGATAGAATTCTAAATCTTCAAAATTTGAGCTGTGTTATTTACATGTTGGTGCATGGATGATTGAAAAAGAAACCTCTCCCTGTAGAAACACTCTTCATTGAATTTAATATTTAGAGCATGTTTTGCATGGTTTCTTGAGTTAGAGTCTCACTATACTTCATACGTCCATTCCCCCTCCGCAAGACTAATAACAAAGTACACTAAAAATAAAGCGACACTAAAATCAATCTAATAAATTTTTTTTGAGCTCACACAAACAGTAGTTCAGGCTAGGATCTTGGGTTAGGAAAGTGAGAAAACTACCCAAGATCTCAAAACTTGAAAACTAGAGTCATTAACGAGTGAAATCCTGCTGCACTCACATTATTGGGACCATTCCTTTATTGGATCTCAGCGCGAGACAACACTTGGGTGCACTAGAAGGTAGCCCGCCTTCGACTGCATCCTGTGGGTGTGTTATATATTGCGGTTCCCTTCGGGGATGTCAAAACTAGATCGGGGATCTAGGTATTCTGCCCATATAGCACATTGTCCTTGACCGTGGACCCCCCTGATGATGTCTGTGATTTGAGGTATCCTTAGTGGCCATAATTTTAGGGACTTACACATGGTGACTAGGACGGGCTGTCCTGGTACCTGAAGTAGATGGACCCACTCTGTCTTCGGTCTTTAGGAGGGTACTCGTCTTCACGAGAGTGCTTACACCTATCGTCTGAGGTTCAGGCGAAGCTCTAGAGTGACGGTAACTGTACTTTCGACCAACCCTCTCTGTATACTATTGCGAGACTGGATTTCATCACTAGTGAACGGTAGTACTCAGACAGGGCACCCTATTCTGGCTGCTTGCTGATTGATTTTAGAAAGTCCTTTTTATTTTTGTTAAGTGTGTGGTTACTGTCATTTGAGACTTCATAATAGATCACAATTTAATAAAATTTGTTAAAATTAAACCGGTCACCGTGGCGTCCCCTGACCCACGCCATCTGTCTCGACGACAGCAAGGTCTACCTCCTCTCAACCTTGAGGAAGAACTGAACCTTGGTGAACCTGGGCCTTCTACGGAAGGGCAGTCTCCTCTGACTAATCTTGATTATCACATAGACCCTTATCAGCCGGAACTCCCGGAGGACCCTTTCACTGAAGGCGTTGTACCTAATTACAATCCTCTGCTCACTGATCTGTTGGGGCCTGTGATAATCCAAATTACACCACGCTGAGACATGTCTGCGGCAACACCAACATCTATTTCTCCACCGGCATCCACAGGGTCGATACCAATGGCAACCATTCCTGGTTCGCCACCATCCTCCCCGCCGGTGGTCAGTTCTATGCCGTTACTGGGTAACCCCAGTAGTCAACATACACCTACCTCCAATCCTATGGTTAACACAACTGTCAGTAGTTTACCGAACCCTTCGGCATCTACTCCTACCGTAACCACGTTGGGGACCACGGTAGCTCCTCCCACGAGCATGACTACTTCGGTGCCCTTTAGCAACCCTTTCGGTTGGAACCCTCTGTTGAATTCAAACCCCCTGGCCACTATACCAGGGGGCAATGTTATCAGTACACAGGTAGCAGGGAATATTTCTCTTCCTATGCAATCCTTAGGACAAATGGGACAACCCATTGTAAATACTATCCCCTTAAGTGGTTCAAACATAGGTGTAGGATCTATACCGTTGCAAAATTATGCAAGTACTAGTATGCCTCCGGGAAACTCTATTGCATCCATTTGGACTAACCAACCCCAACCTCCATCTGGAGTGGGAGGGCACTTTTACGCTGGGGGCAACCAACCATTTGCCCCTCAATACACTATGCCCTATGGACAGCAATCGTATGTTCCTACTCCTCCACCTATGGGAGGTTTTTATCAAAGTCCCACTTACCCTTCTGGTAACACATGGATGGGGGGACCCTATGGTCCAAGTAGTCAGCCCATACTGCCTTGGTTAGGCTCGGGGGAAAATCCACAATTTCCATTCTTGGCAGCTTTGGACATACCCGACATCCATAAGCTGACGAACGACCCCATCAACCACAACCCGCTTTGGCCTCCAATACCGCATAAGATTCCTTCTGATATCCCGAAGTTTGACGGGAAACATGGGGACGACCTGGCCGCACACATCACTACCTTCCATTTATGGTCCATATCCAATTCTATGGTAGATGATAGTGTCCGACTTCGACTGTTTCCCCGCACCCTTACAGGCAATGCCGCTAAGTGGTACATTGAATTACCATGCGCCGCCATCAATACGTTTGGCGCTTTAGCGACGGAGTTCTTAAAGAACTTCCAACTACCAATTAGAGTGGAAACTGGAACAGAATTATTAACATCGTTGTGACAAGACACCGCCACCCACATCTCCGACCATATTCATGAATGGAGACGTAGGAGGAGGCTCATCAAAGCGCCAATACCGGACCATCTCTTGGCCAATTGGTTTTGCAAGTCTCTTTTACCCCACATCTCTAAAGACATTGGCCTTTCTGGTGCGGTGACAGATGATCAATGTATTCGTCGTGCCCAGCACTTGGATTTAATCTATTCACAATCCGACACGATTTATGATCTGCTCCCCCATGCCCCTGGTAACCCAAACCCTCCGGCTACTCAGAAAACTGGAGCTCATGCCGATGGTCTCATTGGCGCAATCTCTGGTGTAGCCACCAATCAGTCTCGAGGGCAAACCTCCCAGCCATCCTCGGCTGCCACCGACCCCCATCAAACGACTCCTCTTCCTCCCGCTGAGATAAATTCGGTGCAAATCTCGCAAAAACCTAGCGGGAAAAATAAGAAGAACAAGAAGAAAACATCTTCTTCGGAAGAGCAGTCGGATAATCAGAACAACCCTAATCAGAAAAATGCTGCCAGAAATGATAGAGGAAAGGATAAACCAATGAAATTTCCTTGCAAAATTTGTGCGGAGGATCACTTGACATACAAATGTCCTCGGCTGTAGGAATGCACCGATTTTATTGCTAACAAGGATTCTGGGCGAACACCTGTTGTTCTTCACAATCCTTTCCCCAATCAACCGCAGCAACATCAACACATGGTTGACAATCCGCCACAACCCCATCAACGGGGCAACGGTGGTTTGTATCCTTCCGGAGAAGGACCATCTGCCATTTATGGCATCGAGAATGTTGACCTTCAAACTCACGCCAAGCTTTATGGAAACCCTACCATAGATGCTCAGGAATCTGGAACTAGTTCCAATCCGCCACCGCCCAACGATTTACATATCGAAAGACCTACTGTTGAACCTATAATTCATCCCCCCAAAGGGACACTTCGATGCACGACTCATAATAAATCTGCACGTGCAGCCCAAAACTACAATATTGTAGAAGATTTGGCGCAGGCACCGTCAGCCATGTCTGTTCTTGAAGTATTACAAACCTGTCCAACACAAAGGAAAGCCTTGCTTTCGACCATTGGTGGAATAGATCCCCAAGATTCAATGCTAGCAATATTTGATATGGAAAAGGCTAAACCTCGCCTATCACATCAACTCGCATTCTAGGTGCAGGTTGTGTCGAAAGGGAGACCAATCCATCGTACTGTCATAGACGAAGGTGCTTCGACTTGCGTTATGTCACAAGCTTGCTGGATCCATTTAGGTTCTCCTACTCTAACCCCGCCATCGAATTCCCTCAAAGCTTTCGATGGCCACACTTTCCTACCAAAAGGATACCTTTCTAGCTTTCCCATCACTCTGAGTGGGAAAATGGTAAACATGGATGTTGAAGTTGTAGAGCGTCATCTCGACTATAATCTATTGCTCGGTCACAGTTGGTCTTATGCTATGACCACCATCGTGTCTTCGGTCTTCCGACTCATCCTATTTCCATTGGATGGGAAAATAGTCACGGTCGATCAGCTATCCTTCTGCACCCCTGATTATGCCACTTTACCAAGTATCTTTGTACCCCTAATAGGATGTGTCCCTGACTCTTACGTCAGTATCGGTACCGGTCTTTTGAATGCATCTTCCCTACTGGGTTGTTTTCCTCTACCGCCGCCACAGATCCAAAACACGGTTGCAATGATATCCACCTTTTCAGATGGATCTATCGACCCATGGATCATCTCGGCACCTTCAGATATTGATTCTTATGGAGATCAGATGCCGCTTTCGCCGGTTGAGTTGGCTTATAAAGCCATCCAAAGCACATCTGAACCCTCCACTAATATGGTTTCGACCGCAGGTACAAGCCTCTCTCCCATAACAGTTCTCTCTAAGGATCTCGTCAATGAAGTTTGGTCTACAGACGAAGCTATTCAAGAGATCATGTCATTAGAGGAACAACCTTGGGGATATTTTCACCATCGCACTTCGACGATTGATTCGGAGGTGATAAAAACCGAAATCCCGTCTTCTGACCAATCCGAGATAGTTCCCTTCTCTTATACGACCGTTTACACTATCGATTCAGAAGGGAACATGGGTAATCTTTCCAAGACACTGCTCATTGATATCTCGGTCAAGACAGGTATCATGGAAAATATTCTGTATTGCTTTTCAAATATCACACCTTTCCAACTTGCTTTCGGCTTGGAGGCAGTACTTCCAATCGAGTGCGAAATCCCATCACTCAAACTTGTTGTTGAACTCCTGCCTGGCACCACCGCCACAGAAGAGCGCTTGCTCTCGCTCGATCATTTGGACGAAACTCGTCGATATGCTACACTAGCACTCGAAGCTCACCAGCGTCGAGTTAAAGCTCAATACGACAAATCTGTCAAGCCTTGTTCTTTCCAAGAGGGCGATCTCATTCTATTATATGATCAAAAGCACGACCTCTTGGGGGCAGGAACACTCCAAACGTTATGGCTCGATCCTTACATCGTTACTAAAGCCCTCTCAAAAGGAGCTTACGAATTACAGGACTGTAATGGAATTCCACTCGAGGAGCCCCGCAACGGGCTCTATCTGAAGAAGTATTTTGCCTAGTTTCGCACTAGGCATATGCTTTGTAATTTTATGTATATAAGTTTTTCCTATTTTATTTTGATGTCTGGATTTTTGTTTTTTGGTTTAAGGTGTTTTTCTCATGTAATCTTTTTCTTTCGCACAGATGTCATCGCATTCGTTATCATACGTCGGATATGCGGACGGTGCTAGTTGTCACACTAGACACATTGCTTCAGCTGCTTGGGTTCTCTATACTCCTGAGTCGGACCTTCTTGGTTCCGGGAGAATTTTCCTGGGTAACGCCACCAATAATGTTTCCGAGTAAATATTAGTGATCCAACTCCTCACGGAAGTAGCATCTCGTGACATCTCCGATTTAGTGGTCAGGTTAGATTCCCAACTCATCATTATGCAGTTAAACAATTATTACCGTGTCCGCTACCCGGTATTGCTGCGTTATTTTTTACGAGTGCGACTTTTAGAACGTCAATTTCAAACAATCACATTTGAACACGTTCCTAGAGAATTTAATGCATTAGCCGATTCTTTGGCAAATTACGTTTTAGATTGGCATTTATCGCATTTATTGTAAAAGATTTACTCATGAGTACATATATTTTTATCACATCAAAAATACATAAAAATTTAAAAACACAAATCACCAAATATATATATATATGTCATGTCCAGTACATAGAAAACATCAAAAAGAAAAATATCCCAAAGCTTGGGGTGTTTTACAAAATTTGGCTACACTAAGCCATGCTCTAACACTAATACATCTACTCCACCAGCTAGGCCTGATGCTCATGATAGCATACAACTGCTCTAGCTATCGTCCTCAGAGGGACTAAGTATCTCTCTGGCACACCCACAGTATGCCGCTCCAGACGAAATGGAACCTCCCGCATAGGAAGCGGTGGTATACCCATACTCAGACCCTCCAGGTTCCTGGAGAGTTCATGTAAAATTTGGGTATCATCAACGTCGCCGGCTTCCGCATCCTCTACTGGTGCGCCAGCCCCGGGTAGCTGCAATCCTCACCGCGCATAGCGAGGGGCCCCAACTGGGCGGACAGGTGCCACATCTGTGTCAAGCAAGCAAAAGCTTCATGTCAAAACTAAATTTTTACCCCTTTCTAAACAAAATTTTTTACATAAACATTCAAAAGCTAAAAACACAAAAAAAAACTTCTTTGAAAAAACACTGATCATTTTTTCTTACCATCGGGCCCCCACTGGGTGCCAGGGGGCAGGACTAACTCGGGATCGCCTGTGAAGTTCATCCCTGCATAGGGATAATCCTCAATCATGATGATCTGAGAGTCCAACCAATCAAAAAACCCCTCATCAAAACAGTGACGGACAGGACCCTCTCCAGTCCATGGAAGCAAAGTGGCCCACCAAGCCTGCCTCGGCTCGCGTGGACCCAGTGGCGCTGTAGGGATCCTGGGCCTCATCAGTGGTATCCGCTCCAGTATGAAAGAAACAATCAGCGTACCGTACCCAAACTCCCGTTGAGTACGGGTCTTGCATGCAGTAAGCTCTGCTTGGACCCGACGGACCACACCGTCACACCAGTCGAAAACCTGAGGCTGCATACAATCCAAGGCTAGGAGCATCTGAGCCTTGTTCGCCACATGTTGACTCTTGGCACCTGCCAAGCGAACGATCATCCATAATATAGCCCGCAGGGGTCTCAGAGTCACCTGTGAAATAGGTATCCGGTTACTCACAGCCTGGGTGCCACGTATGCAGTGCGCATGGATCAATTCAGTAGTGGAACGAGGGTCAGCTCTGGACCCTGTCAAATTGGGCCTCGCCCGACGACATGACAAGCCGGTCAAAAAGTAAACATCATCCTTTTCGATGGGGAGCTCATTGCCACCAATCCGAAAGACATGATGCCGTTCGTCCCATTGCTGGATCAGCCACCTCAGGAGGTCCTCTTGACCCCTCATCAGTTCTAAACGGGCATACTTGAGCAACCCTCACCTCCAGAGATCCATTAAGCTCACTACATCCATCACCATCTCTCGTTCTTCCCGCTCATGCTCTCTCTCTCACCAGATACTCATGATTAACAGCTGAACACCTGCAAATGCAACATTTTCAACCGATTAAAACTTGCCTGGGCCACTTCAAAAATGGAGAAATTGAGTTGTTAGAAAGCATGGTGCGCCTAACGCGGGCACTAGTACAAAACAGAGCATTCTAACGCGCAAGCCCCTCACAGGTTATGCGTTTAACGCGGCTGTCATACTCCTGACCCGCGTTAGGCGCAAATATTTTTCTAGGGCCTCAAAATTTCCTAAAATTGAACCAGCAAAAACTAACAAATCAGAAATTAAATGATAACAGGAGGTTCTAGCTCTTACCTGGATCTCGCAGAATAGAAAACTGTTGCCCGGATTGACCGTAATCGTCAGCTGAAATTTTCACCCCTTTTCCACTCGAGAGCTCCTTCACAGCACTCAAAACAGTGAAAATGAAAGTCTTCTAACCTTCTTATAGCAAATTCTGGGGCATGACTCTCTTAAGTCAGTCGGCAAAGTCGTGATTTCTCGCTGTACACATGTCGCAACTCTCGAGATTTGGTACTGATGTTCTAATTAGGGATCAAGATTTATGAGCAGACATACTCATGTTTTATCGAGCATTCTTTTTACGGTATTTTTCTTGCTCGTTAATCCGAAAAACCTCGAGTTCTCTTCTTCGGACTCGTTAAAATTATACGAAGTTGGCATCGAGCGTTATTTTCTTTGGTCTTTTCTTGCTCGTTAATCCGAAAAACCTAGAGTTTTCTTCTTCAGACTCATTAAAACTATGGAGAAGTATTGAGCATTCTTTTTAGGAATCTTTTTCTCGCTCGTAAAACCAAAAAAATCCCAAGTCACCTTTCTCAGGCTCCTTAAACTATTGAGATAGAGAACAAGGAGCAATTCTTTTCCTCTTTTTCAAAGCTCTTTAAACTGAAAAAATAATCGAGTTTTCTCCGCGTGACTCGTTAAAATTTCACGGAGTTACCGAGTTTTTCTTTGTTGGACTCGTTAAAATTTCACAAAGAATATTGAGTTTACGTCGTCTCCTCGTACTCATAACAAAATGAGGTAGACGTACATTGAACATAGATTTCTCACTTTTCCGGATTTGATGGACTAACTTACGGAAAATGAACTATTTCAGGCTTACTATTATCCCTTTGTCGTGCCCGGTTATCAAGACATGACAAAGGTACTCCAATGGAGTCGTCTTTTACGACATTTTTCAGACTCTCTAAACATGAAAAATTCACCGAGTTTACTCGTCTGGACTCGTTAAACCTAATCAGACAGGACATGGAGTTGTCTTTTATGACATTTTTCAGACTCTCTAAACATGAAAAATTCACCGAGTTTGCCCATCTGGGCTCGTTAAATCTAATCAGATGGGGCACAAAGTTGTCTTTCCTGACATTTTTCAGACTCTTTAAACATGAAAAATTCACTGAGTTTGCTCATCCGGACTCGTTAAAACTAATCAGATGGGGCACAGAGTTGTCTTTCTTGACATTTTTCAGACTCTTTAAACATGAAAAATTCACCAATTTTACTCGTCTGGACTCGTTAAACCTAATCATACGGGGAAAAATTTGGACAAAATGGATACTACCTCTGTTACATTTCCAAAAAAGGTCGATTTGGCAGCAAAATTCTTGAACATGGCACTTCCCAGAAAACTCTTTCGCAGTTAGCCGAACCCCACCATCTATGAGTATTAGCCTTCAAATCCCAGTGTCCCTGCACCGGTAAAATCATAACACACCCTTTGGTGTTCAAGCACGCTTCAGCTGCCTAGTACCCTGCTAGAGTGCCTTCTATTGTTCAAGCAGATCTCGCTATCTACTACTACTATTATCAACCAAACCGTTCATTATGCCAGAAATTATTTGTCGTCTGACGTTCCCATTTACTCTTCCTTATCTCAAATCATAAACAAAATCAGTTGGTTTCCATTTCGTGTTGACTGATGTAGGACGCCTCAGTGCCTACCTTTCAACAGATCACTTCCTATTGACTTCAACATCTTATCTAGGAAGTTGATCCAGAAACCCATCAGTGGCCGGTAGTCTTGTGTTTGATCAAGGGTCTTCATCATTGGCTCTTGGTCGAATGATTCTACGAGTGTTCAACTTCAACTCCTTTTATTCACACTCGCTAGATTGTACTGGGCATCTTAGGGACCATCATCATTATTGGTGGCCACCTTTGCGTCTGTTAACAATTCTCATTATTGACTGGTAATCAGACGATTTTTCACATGTTCGACGACAACTCCTTCATTCACATGTTGAGAAATATGCAGTTTAAGTGAATCGGCGGTCAAGACCTTGGGGCAAAAGGCTACACCATTAAAGTTGTGTTCCCTTCCCCAAGCTACGATATTGTTTATGGAGACAGCTTCTTCAGCCTGATCCTGTTATGACAGACACTTCCACATTGTGCCTATTGGTGGACAGATTCTTCATATCTCTATTCTAGAGAAATCATGTTGTTTAAGCTACTAAGCATGGGACATGCCCGACTCTAGGAAAATACTATATTTTCTGACATATGTTGTTGTTTCAGGTTTTCCTCAGTCTTTCAATCTCTCTCTATCTCTACAAATTATAAAGTATTTCGGCCATCGTCTTCGTCTCTGACCTCACACTTTAGGGGGCATCTGTTACAGGTCAAAATACCTCCTCATTAGCTCAGAGGGGAAGACAAATATGGAAGAAGTACAAAGACCTAAATTAAACCTATTTCTGCCAGGGTAACGCATATATAGAACAGAACAAGAGCGTTATAACGCAGGCAAGCAATACATTGGCCGCGTTAGTGGCTAGGGCAACGCTCTGTTTACACTGGAGAGACGTGTTACCCATGTTTTAAGTTTGAATTGGGAAAAGAGCACGGAGAAAGATTTGAATCTCCGACTTTCCCTCACAAAGGAGTCAGTGCACAAAGGAAACTGCAGAAGCACCAGTTCATTATTGGTCATTGCCATAGAAGACTGAACTCCAAGAGAGGCAAAAGCATGGAGATCAAGGAAACATCTAAGCCTTTTCCATTCCAAACTAGTGGAAAAGAGAAGGGAAACAATGGCTTTCTCCCTCTCCTATAAGAAGGAGCTGAAGGCTCTTAATTGAAGGTCGAAGGATTGCTCAAAAGTTCTTGCATACTTGTGGAATAGAGAATAGTGTGACATTATGAAGGCCAAGAGTCAAAGAGGCTCCTAGAGAGTTTGTTGACTTGGACTTCTTCACTAGAGAGAGAAGAGAGATCGGGAGACTGAGGAGGGCTTGGTACAACCGATGGTTGTAATCCTCCTTCTTTCAAAATCAATAGAACTATGTTCGTTTTGTCCATTCAATGCTTAATATTGTCATTATTGTTTGAACATTTATCTAGTATGATATGAATGGCTCAGATGTGTATAATCTAGATGTTTATTGTATATTGATTTAATTGATAGGATACTTGTTATATTAGAAATTATGCGGGTGCTTTGACTAATTGCAGGACTCGGATTTGGAGCCGACGAAGAAGGACTCTTTCTTTGCTGCGCAGCGCTCTCCAAGGGATTCCAAGACTGTCAAAGAGGTAATTCTCTATTGTATTCTTTCAAGTTATTTCAGGCTAATATGAACATGCTCATGCCATCTTTGTGAACAGCATAGCTAATCTTACTGTCTGCCTCGGGCACCGGAAAGCCCTGAGAGGGATATTCGAAAAACCAACCACCCAAGCAGTTTACCCTATAGCAAAGACGCTAGAGTCCTTGCTAGGGTTGACCATTTCCATCACCAGAAATTTAGGGAGGCGATTGAGATTGAGAAGAGGCCCCATACGTTGAACAGGGATGACAGATGGAAAGTTAGCAGTTGTTGGATTCCATCTCTTCACTCCCTGTAAGGGTCCTTCCTCTAAGTGGTCTCCTTCTTCTTCTTCTTCTTCTTCTTTTATTTTTTTATTTTTTTATTTATAATTTTTTCATTGGTATTTTTATGATTTTGTTATCATATATTTTTATTATTATTATTACTATTATTATTATTTATTTTATTTTTATTTTAGTTTTATGGTATTTTATTTTAATTTTATTTATTGATTTATTTATATTAATTAATTAAAATTTATTTATTGAATTATTTATTTATTTATTTTATTTTGTTTTTTTGTAAGTTATCGAGGGACTATTCACATTAATCAACAAAAATATAGTTACAAATACGAGCCTACTTGGCGATTATCCTTGGACCTGCACAGTTCTAAAAGGATCCCGTACCCAAGGAGAAGGTTAACAGGGGAAGGGAAGCTGGGTGGGGAGATCAAAATCCCTATCTTCAACAAAATTTGAGCACGTAGGCTCAAGACAGCAAAAAGCGAGCTCGTAGGCTCTAAAAAAACCGAAAGGGAAAACATATTCATAACAAAGAAAGCAACAGGAGTTACAGATCTGGAGGAGCCCTGATGTCATCCGCTTCAAAGCCGTCCTCGTCAATGTTTATCGACCTCTTGGGGGTGCCGGCCAGCCAAGCAGTGGGGGAGCGGTCGGAGCGACCCGCATCTTGAGGGGAGGTCTTTGAAGGGCTTGCCTCTGTTTTGACAGTTTCACTCTGATGAAGCTTGGAACGATTCTTTAGAAGTTCATAGTCCGGCGAGGTGCTCTCCACAAATCGCAGGTGATGCATTGTGCGGACAAAAGTCTCAAATTTCTAAGAGAGGACCTGAATCCTCTTCTCCAGATTCCTACTAATATTGTTTTGCTCTTGCAGAGTGAGAGAGAGGAGTGTTTCAATGTTCCAGTGCAGATCAATCGCTCTGTTGAAGAGGTTCACCCTGCTGTGAGTCATACCAAGGTCCGGTATCCACTGAAATTCTGCATCAGCCACTTTCGTCGGGGTGGCCCGATGCCGTTATGCAACCACAACATCCAAGCCCTTGAATAAATCCTACAAAGGCTCCGGGGTGACTTCCCAAAAATGTCGCGCCACGTTACGCTCCAGGGTCTCAGCCCAGGTCATGGGAGGTCTAGCAGGGTTATCCCAATTGGAGGAGCGGTTGCGCCGGTGGGGACAGGGGGGAGGGGGGTGCCTACAGCGAAGAGCCATGGCAGAGGCGATGAAAGTAGCCAAAAGGAACAACTCTAGGGAGTCAGGGGGAACTAGAGCAGAAGAGAAGGGGAAAAGACAGCGCGAGCCAGAAGCAGAATGAGGAAGATGCATGTTGAGGGTGGGATAAATAGGGTGAGATAAAAGCTGAGGGTGATGCGGATAGAAACAAACCATCTTTCCAGGATTAGAGCGCATCGGAGGCCGATTAATGATATCATGCGAATTCATTGCGGAAAGAAGGAAGGCAGACCCGCCAGATATGATTTTAGATCACATCCCTATGAGATCGCATGCCAGAGTCATGGATCAGCACTTGGATCGGTACCTTATCGCTGTGGCTTTCAAGAATTGGAAGCTGGGGATGGGCGCCAACCTTGTTCAAATCATTCTTGTTGATTTCTTCACAATTTGCCTTTATGTCATCGTCCTCGAGGGAGGTCCAATCCCTGGACACAAGTCTCTCATGCGAGATGACCCCCTAGTTGGCCAGGTAATCGACCAGACCATTAGCCTTTCTCCTGACCACATGGAAGGAGATCCCTTTTGCCACATTGATATTTTCACTGATATGCTGGAGTAACCGGTTCATATGCCAGCCCATAGAGATTTTCTCTAGATTTCTTCCCTGTTGAATTTTCCTGCAAGCTTGGGTAGCGATGTGAGAATCACCCTGTACCAAGAGAGGCCAGAATTTGTTCTGCTTGGCTATTTCGAGACCATGTGCTAGAGCCTGAAATCCAGCCACATTATTGGTGTTATGACCTAAATTGCCATAATATATCCATTTGATGATGCCCTGAGCATTTCAAAACACTCCACCAAAACCAGCCAAGCCTGTGTTGTGCTTGGAGGCCCCATCATAATTTAACTTGAGGAGAGGAGGATCTGGAGGAGACCAGAAATTTAGAGGCGGAGGGGAAATTGAAGCAGATGAGGGAGAGAAGGCACTGCAGGGAACCAAAAGATCGAGGAGATTTAAAATCCTTTTATCCACCTTAGAAGGCGGGTTGGGGGCATCCAGGAGCTTTACAATTGAGGCTGATTCCCTCATGATGATCTTTATGCTAAATATACTCTGCTCTTCCGAGGAAGCCACATTCCTGAAGATCTGAGAGTTACGTTCCTTACATATAGCCCAAAAAATTATGCCTGGAAGGAGAGTCCAGGCCAGATTAACAAGAGGTTGGCTAGAGAAATCAGAGCTCCAATTTTCTGGGGTAGTATGAATGGAAATAATATCCCATTCTGAGGCCTTGAAAACTAAAAGGAATCAAGACCAAATGTTCGAGGCAAAAGGGCATGTGTTGAAAATATGGCTAATTCATTCATTATCCGACCTACAAAGACTGCAGACCGAGGGGCCTTGAAAACCTTTTTGTTGCACCATTTTTTGGTCATCTAACCTATTATCATTATATGGACCCAAGTACACCATGTAAGACCAATTTTACCCTAAGTAAAATTGCTTTCACTTTGTGAAATAACTTAATAAAACACATTTATTAGGTTTTTTATGGTCTAAACAGGAAACCCCAAGGGGAAATATTAAACAAATCTATATTTGTTTGGTTTTCCTCATGGAATAATTAATTAAACAATAATTTAATTATTATTTCTAGTCATATTTAACCCAAAACAAGGAAATTAATTAGATAAATCCTTATTTATCTTCTTATTTTCTAGGAATAATTATTTAAATCTTATTTAAATAATATTCCTTGTTAAATATGACTAAATCATTTATAAATAATTAAATAAATCATTATTTATTTAATTATCATTTAACCACTTCCTTAAAATAATAAATAAATCATTTATTTATTTATTATTTACAAATAAAGGGATTTGACCCAAGTCAAATGCCTTTTCCCTCCAACAAATATAGTAAAATATTCCATAAAAGGTGGATCTAGATTTGGTTAATATTATTTTAATCATGCACTAAGATCTAGAATGACCCAATATTTTGTTATAAATAGGAGGGTTTTTCCTACCATTCTTCACCTTTTGTTGCCTATTAGATCACTCTGGATCTATACTCTTGGTCTGACTTTGAGCCATTATCATTGTCACATTCTCCATTATTTTCTTTGTGATCTCCCTTTGAGTTCTATGTTTGTCTGGGTTTTCCACACCAACAAGAGAGAGAAATGCTAGATCTGAAGCACTGAGGACTTTCAAGAACCCATCCCATTAAGGAGAATTGGAAACATCTTTCTTGTTTTCCTCCCAGGTGCCCTTAATATAAAATTATTTCAAAAATATTGTCCTTTTCTTGTCTATTGGATGTATGGAGCAAAACCTTATTTTCATTGCTTAATGTCTTTTTATGCATAGATCTAGATTTGTGTAGCATTTGTCTTGATCTACTAACTACAGATCTGAAGATATTGGCAGCCATATTTGATGTTAGGGATATAAGTTATGCGTAGCTAAAGTGGTCCTTTTTCGTACACTTCGACAAAAGATTCATACTAAAAATTGGCGACTCCACACGGGTTTTCAATTACGATCACTGTCATTTTTCATATTCCTGCATATCCAGCTGCTTCAGACCCTAGGGTTTCTTTTCAGTTTTTTGTTTTTTCCTATTTATATGTCATTTTTCACCTATAAAAACCTCAAACATTAAAATTTTTAACTTCCATGTGTTTCTGGCCCTATTGCGCAGGTAACAGACATCAGCCACAACTGAGATGGCAACTTTTTCTGAAATCTACTACCGAGACACCCGGAGCTACAGGTCGCACTTTTTGGCCTAGAACCTGCGACCTAGACTGCAAGACACACTTTTCAGCCCAGAATCTGCAACCTGGACAGAAAATAGGTTAGAACCTGCGACCTGCACTTTTTTCTACAAAATTTTCAGCAATTTTTCTAGGTCTGTCTGAAGCTTCTGTCAGGGTTTTCCAACCTTTGTCTCAGCCCATTTAGACCTGTTTCTGATCTGTCTTACTCAACTAAGTGGGAATCTAGCCCCTTAGGGTTTTAGTACCCTCCACTTTTTGTGGAAGATTTTTAGTTGTTTCAAACATCTGAATTTTCAAAGTTTCAGCCTTTTCCTTTTCATATCTAATACCTCACTTTCATATCCCTTTTAGATCAACTTTTCTCCCTTTCAAATCACCTCATATAGTTTTGTTTGGGTTTGCCTGTAAGGTCACCTCCTTGTCCCTTCTGCCTTTAGCTAATTTCCTCCTTTGTTGCAGCAACCTTGCCTCTGCCTCTTTTCTATTTTCTTCACCTCTTTTCAGCAGATGTATCCTTTAGATCCCTATCCCTCCCGACCTTAGATCTATTGGCCCATTTTTAGTGTGTTTTGACAAGATTTTTTCCCTCTTTTAGACTAGTTTTGAGAGACCCGCCTTATTGGGTTAGATCAATGCACTGTTAGTTGTTAATTTTCTATTATTTCAACATTATATACTGTTCTCTGTAGATTTATTTTCAGTTATGCAACACACTTTTTCTTTTACTCTCAAAACATCTAGGTTTAAAAAATTAAAATTAACACATGCCACACACTGACCCTAAGTGAAGACAAGCCTAGTTTACACAACCAGGCAAAGACTTTAAAATCAATTGACACTGCAGCTCTCTACCCTTGTTTCGACATTGTAATCACTTGATTCTGCACCTCCCTGCCCTTGTTGGTTATTCTTCTTCCCTTTGTACTGTCATCATTGCACCCCCAAGGCGTATATCCCGGAGACTTCTTGGCCTTCACCCTCAGTTTTTGGTTGGTCGACTTGCTCCTTCCCGCCGTCGTCGAGTTAGTCCTCCCCCGAGTCCACACTCCGACTCCTCTTCTGATTTTTTGCGTTCTCCCCCTACTACTGGTTCCCCCCTATTACCTTCACCATGTCTGGTCCAGGGCCTAATGCTAGCAGCAACCCCGGCCCTAATGTTGGGACTGTTACTAGCAGAGCCACCACAGGAACTAACTCGATTTTCCCTTTGCTCCCCTATATGGCAGGTCTCAGTCTCCCTGATTTCAATCAGTTGATCAATGATCCTATCCGCCACGATGTTGGTTGGCCTACTATGCCAACCAAGCTCCCCTCCGAAATTCCCAAGTTCGAAGGCCTTGCTGGAGAATATCCCTCCAATCATATCCAATATTTCCACATGTGGTGTTCATCCAATTCCATTACTGATGATTCCATCCGTCTTAGATTGTTCCAATGCACGCTTATAGGCTAAGCTTCTAAGTGGTATGTTGATCAGACCGCCTCTTCCCATACCACCTTTGTGACCATTTCCCAAGCCTTCTTATCTTATTTCTAGCTCCCTCTCTGATACGACACTGGTATCAAACTCTTGACTTCTTTCTATGAATCATCTGCGACCCACCTTTCCGCTCATGTTCAGGAATGGCGGAGAAGAAGGAGCTTATGTCGAGCTCCTAACTTTGAAGATTGGGTCTACATGGACTAGTTCCTTAGATCTCTCTTACCTGCCATTGACAAAGATGTCGCATCCCAGTTCCCTCAAATCGAAGAAGCTGCCCTCCAAATAGCCTTGAAATATGACCTCATCTATGCTCAGTCTAGTTATGTTTATACCGTCCTTCCTGACCTCCCTAGACCTGGTGGTGATGACGCCTCGGGGGCATATCATTCTATTGATGGTATCATTACAGCTCTTTCACATCCATACAATCAACCTCCTATGGGCTATGGTTTCCCTCTGGGAGGGGCCAACACCTCCAGCACTTTTCCTCCTCCAGGTAGCATGTATCCAGCATACGACATGCCTCCTCCTTTTTCCCAACCTCCTGCTTACCTCAATGTTGCCCAACCTAACCATTATCCTTATGCACAGCCTGGTGCCCCAGCTCCCCCAGCATTCACACCTCCACCTCCCTTGCCTTCTCAACCCCTGCAACAGCAACTACCACCCCCTCCAGGGCAAGTATTTTCACAGCAAGGTGCGACTAATCCTCCTTCTTCTCAAAGAAAGAGGAAAGGCAACCAAAATCAATCTGCCCCTGGTAATCATGGACCCAATCCTTCGGTTATTGACTCTAACACTGCTAACTAGTAGCAGGGCACTTAGCCCAAGCTAGATAGGTCTCTTCATACAAATAAGCCTTGTTCGTATTGTGGTGTTTACGGTCATTACACTCACGATTGTCCCCTCTTACCATAGATGTGGCAGATGTGGGAGTCTCAAGCCACATTGTGCGGACAGCATGCCTCCCCTACTGATCCCCCCAATGTGGCCTCTACCCAACCAGCTGTGTTTACCAATCCCTTTCCCCAGCAAGGATTAGTGGCTACCCAACCACCTACTGGACAAGGGGCCACTCAACCTTCACCTTCTGGTTCCTCCGATTACCAGATTCTCATGATGAACTCTGATCAACCTTTAACCGTCCACCTTAACCTTAAAACTCGGTCTCGTCAGTACCCCATGCCTCCCGCTCCGTCTATCCCCAAGTCACCTTCTTCAGGTCCTACAGAACCTCTTTCAACACCCAATGGTCCCTTGCAGATCCCTCAGCCCAAATTTGAGGTTCATACCAAGGTTCCTAAGGGCCCATTACGCTGAAATGCTGCTTCTCGTCGAGCTGCTCATTCGTATAGCATAGTAGATGATTTGGCATAGTTTCCTGCTGCCATTTCAACACTGGAACTCCTTCAGTTGTGCCCTTCCCAAAGGAAAGCTCTACTATCTGCCATGGGCGTTGTAGATCTTGCTGATGACCAATTGATTGTTTTCGATGCCCGTCAATCAGACCATCCTCCTCTTCCTGCTTCCATAGCTTTCCAAATTCCAGTCAAAATCCAGAACGCTAATGTGTCTCGGTGTATCATTGATGAGGGGGCATCCACCTAAGTGATGTCTTCTTCGGTTTGGAAACAACTTGGATCTCCTAATTGGACCCTTCCACGATCACCCTTCGAGCGTGGGATGGCCACGCCTCCCAACCTGTTGGCCTATTCCGTAATTTTCCTATCACTCTTGTGGGTAATATTGTTTGCGTTGATTTGAATTTATCAACGCCCCTCTAGATTACAACATCCTCTTAGGGCGGAGCTACACCTATGCCATGTATTTTGTCCCATCTGCGGTATTCTGCAAGATGTCCTTCCCTCATAATGGAAAGATAGTCACCATTGACCAGTTGACATATCATGAGTCAAAATCTCAAGCCTCACCTGAGTCAACCATCTCTTTTGTCACCAATAAGAAAACCATTGATTCTTTGACCAGTGTCTCTCCCGACATCTACAAAGACTCCTCTTTGCTTGGAACCCTCCCTGGTCTTCCTCCTCCTCCTGCCTCTGATCCCAACTTATCGAATGTTTGCATGATGCAATCGTCTCAGGTTTCCCTCAAGCGGCCCGCGTCGGCTAGTCAGTAGCCTCCTTGCCCTCCACAGCCTACTACTAGCCCTTCGTTTCAGCCTTCTGGACCTCCTCCTCTTGGCCCTTCAGCTAGTATTCATGAACCTCTTTACCCTCCTAGAACGGTTCCTCCAGGCCTTAACCATTTAGGAGCCGTCCCACCTGGCCACTACCCCTCTCGTCAGATACCGTTCCTAGCTCCCCCACTAGGAGTGTACACGGTACCTGTCATGGCCACCCTCTCTCTTCCTAACCCGACCCTTGGGATTCCCATTTGGTACCTTGATCCTCTAGCCGCTACCCTGCCTAGTCAACCAAAACCTTATCTTGCTTTGACCCTGGTTCAATTGGTCTCCATGACTTCTCCCGCTACAACAATGCCTCAATCACCTCAATAGGAACCCCCTCCTGTTGCGGCTACTTCGGGTAAGAAGAGAAAAGCTCACAAGGGGGCATCAAAGGACAAGGTTTCCTCGACAAACCCTGCCCTTCCTTGGCCTTCAAAGCATACCATCCAGTGTGCTTTGTGTGATGTTGCCAGTCATGCCACCCATACTTGTCTGGAGTTGCCACCCCTTAAGTCCATGGTCAATGATATGTTTTCGAAGTTTGATATCCCAGAGGTATATGTCACTATACCCGATTCAGTCCCGAAACTCATGTCTTTGCACAAAAATCACCCTTGTGCTTTTTGTGATTTCTATGGCCACTATACTCACCTTTGTCCTCGCCTTGAAGAGTACCACTCTTCTTTGAAAGCAGTTCGCCAATTCAAGGCCAAGCACAATGAGTCCACCACTCCCTTATTTGCACGTTTTGCTTCGAAAAAACCAGATGACATGAATTCTCCCATTGACATTACCCCTCCTGATGTCGAGATGCCAAAGCCTTCATCCACCATTTTCTACCTATCATCATCCATGAGACCCTCGGTATAATTCCCCTTGGAGACTTCCCCTGATGTTTCACTTGACCTCCCATCAGTGATCACCCTGGGCTCAACATTGGTAGATCATTTATCTGCTTACTCTTTTGTCACCCCTTGTGATGATGCGCATGTGACCCTCCCTTCTCATGATGATGAGTCAGGTATCTTCACCATGTCAGGTGGTCTTTCTTCCACCATTCACCCCATCTTCTATTGCGATGATGACATTATGGAAGAAATCACCACCCCTGACTTTGTTTATTCCCCCTTACATCGAACCCATGCGTTCGAACCACATACACCTTGTGGCCATTACATTGAAACCCAATGTTTGTGTAAGGGGGCACCCATATTTGAGAGACCAAGAGAAGCACTTCTCCAGAACTCTCCTAGTGTATCTAGTCGTGTCGACTTTAGTACCACTATTCTTCCATAGTTAGAAGAACCTCTAGAGTCCCATATCACTTTAGATCACTCTAGGGATGATACCCCTTATCGTTCCTTCATATTACATCAGCAACCCAGTCTCTTAGACATTGTTGTTGACCAACCTATGGGTTTTCTAGGAGAGCATCAGTTCATTATCTCCAAATCCTCTCTTTGGGATAGTGACACTAGGTCTGCCAACCCGGAACCTTAAAGTCCATTTGATTCATATATGCAGTACTAAAAGAGATTGGTAATCCTCCATTTCCTTTCTCAAACTGCATAACCATAACAAAAACAAATGGTGCACCACATCATTAAAATGTATTTGGATTCCCCTTTTTCTAAACACATTTTGGCATGACCAAAACATGCTTGGGGGCACCTATGCCCCTCGACCATAAAAATCCAAGATCTCAGCCAAAAACAACACTGAAACCCCCTTTCTCTGACAGGTCGCACTTTTCAGGTCATTTCCCGCGACAGGTCACAGTTTTCTGCCCAGTATCTGCTACCTAGGTCCCAGAACAAACCCTAAAAGTGTGACCTGGCATATTCATGAGCTCTGGGTACCTGTTAGTTTTTAGTTACTTTATTCTTCACCATGACATATTTTATCCGAGAAGCATCACTTCACCCCTCTTCAAAATCGAATTTCTTCACTTGCAACACTCATACTAGGGGCACCACTTGGCCTCCATACTTGTCCTTGCTCGTATTGATGTTCGTCGTGAGTCACCATCTTGTACTCATGTTTTTATGGCCCCCTAATGGACCTTTACTGTTGTTAGTATGAATCTTTTTTCGGAAAAAGAGCACTTTAGCTACGCATAAAAAATATCCCTAACATCAATTATGGCTGCAAAAATCTTCAAATCTGCAGTTACTTGATCAAGAAAAAGCTGCACAAATCTAGATCTATGCATAAGAAGACATTAAGCAGTGAAAATAAGGTTTCTCCACACATCCAATAGACAAGACAAGAACAATATTTTTGAAAGAATTTTTTATATTAAAGGGAACCTAAGAGGAAAACAAGAAAGGTGCTTCCAATTCTCCTCAATGGGATGGGTTCTTGAAAGTCCTCAGCACTTCAGATCTAGAATTTCTCTCTCTTGTTGGTGTAGAAAACCCAAACAAACATAGAACTCAAAGGAAGCTCACAAAGTGAAATGATGGAGAATTTGACAATGATAATGGCTCAAAGTTAGACCAAGAAGATAGATCCAGAGTGATCTAATGAGCAACAAAAGGTGACAAATGAATGTGAAAGCCCTTCTATTTATTACAAAATATTAGGCTAGTCTAGAACTTGGTGCATGAATAAAATATTATTAACCAACTTCTAGAACCACCTTTTAGGAATATTTTATTATATTTGTTGGAGGGAAAAACATTTTGACTTGGGTAAAATCCTTTATTTATAAATAATAAATAAATAAATGATTTATTTATTATTTTAAGGAAATGGTAAAAATATAATTAAATAAATAATTATTTATTTAATTATTTATAAATGATTTAGTCAAATTTAACTAGGAATATTATTTAAATAAGGATTAAATAACTTATTCCTAGGAAATCATCAAATAAATAAGGATTTATTTAATTGATTTCCTTTTTTTGGGTTAAATATGACCAGGAATAATAATTAAATTGATGTTTAACTAATTATTCCTTGAGAAAATATAAACAAATATAGATTTGTTTATTATTTCCTTTTGGGGTTTCCTATTTAGACCATAAACAACTTAATAAAGGTGTTTTAATAAGTTATTTTACATAGTGAAAGCAATTTTACTTAGGGTAAAATTGGTCTTACATGGTTTACTTGGGTCCATCTAATGATAATAGGTTATATGGCCAAAAAATGGTGTAACAGATTGCCCCCCAGCGTGCGAGTGTTAGGAGCAAATCGTATGACCGATGTACGTTGTAAGAACTCAATCACCAGACATCAAGAGGGAAGTCAGAGAGAGAAATGTAAGGTAGTCTAATGCGCTAAAGGATTAGACCCTGAGGAGATGAGACTTACAGGTGCAACAAGTCTCTTTTTATGAGATGGTACCTGTGCTAAAGGCAGCGAGGAAGGCATACCTATGCCCGCCGAGACAAAGTACAAAAGAATAGTGTGTCTAGTAAACAAGAAATCGAACTATAGAGTACATGCTGGCATAAACATGAGCCAGATAAAAGATATGAAGAGGAATCCCATATACATGTTGTGCCTGGGATAACAGCCAAGACTTATAAAATAATAGTTGAGTATATGAGATACAAATACAACCCAAATTCCCCCTATAAACGGGGAAGGGCTCGCAAAATCTGACTGATACATGCAAATCAAAGAGGTGTTGCAAGCGACTGAGGCCAACATCATAAAATATATGGAGCTGCATCGAAGGCTACAATGAAGAGGCCATATGGGCATGTGGGGGGCTACCTGTAGGGCTACCCCCTCGTGAGGGTTGAGACATCTCACACACACCTGGGAATCACCAATAGCTGTTGCTGCATCATTGGACCATCAAGTATACGGTTCTCGATAATGCTGAAAGGAGCTGGAGTGGAGAAACGATCAAGTCAAAGAGTAATGAGAAATCCCTTTTCCTGATTCGAGTCACCGAACAAGTGTGGAAGCTGGAACCAAGATACACTGCCTTCTAGACCTGTCTTCTGGAAGGAATATGCTGATGTTGACAGAAGGAGGTCCGCCTTAGGTGAGGTGATAAGGAGTCCTGGACTAAGGCACGAAGGAAAATGATAGAGTGACTAATAGACTAATACCAATGATGATGATGAAATGGGTGAGGGCCCAAAGGGAACCATAAAAACATGAGTACAAGATGGTATCTCATGACGAAAATCAACACGAACAAGAACAAGTATGGAGGCAAAGTGGTGCCCCAAGTAAAATTGTTGTAAGTGATTAAATCCAATTTTGAGGAAAGTTGAAGTGACCCTTCGTCGACAAAATGTGTCCTGGTGAAGCAGCGAATTATGAAAAACAAATAGATGCTGGCTATCTAAAAGAAAAGAAAACATGCATTTCAAGGGGGAAATGCTAAGGGTAATATTTCTTAAGATAGAGTGCATTGCGAGGATTAGAGTTATAGCATCATTTTTCACCCTCATGTGATTCATGATTGTCTTTTTGGCCTTTGGACACCCATTCCCACAGACTTGGATAAAATTTCATAAAAAACTGTGTTTCAAATCCCATATGCGGGTATGCCCAGACTTTTCTGCGTGCATACGTGAGTCCATATATACTTTTCCACGTATGCCATTAAAATCATTAAAAATATATATATATAATTCCCTATTTTCGAGGCTGGGTTGATGGTTATTCCATTAATTCAACCACCCCATCCCGTGGCCAACTGTTTCTAACTGATTGAAACTAATTTGAGGAAGTATAAAAGCCCCTCATGTGCATGGCCTAAGGGAGGGAGAGAAATTATAGATATTATTGGAGCCCCAATTCAAGTATGATTTCCTGTGCCTCCTGCACTTCCCAGATTTTTACAGGAAACCCTTGTTTCCTGAAGATGTTCATCATTTTATATGTCATCTCATGTGCACAAGTCTTGAAAGTATCCTAGTGAGGCAAGGGCGGGACGGATCCAGACGATGGTCTATTCGAAGATCGTGGAAGGATTCAGGTGATCTCTCCACCTTACTATCATTGTACATGTTGTCCGTAATGAAGAAGAACCATCTTGTTCTCGAATTCACGTGTTAATATCTACTTGCATATGTGAGAAGATTATTAATTAAGCATTTATTATTGTTTCTATGATGTTTCACATGGATTACACTGACATTTAGGAGAAATATATGTTGTACAACTAGATTTCCATGCACATTTCTTCTTGATTTTCAGGTTGAAGAGGAAGAAGGGTTGCTGGGGGTTTGGACCTCGCAGGATCTACGTCAAACATAGGATCTACGAGTGAGTTCTGCAATCGATGTTATCTAGTTTTCAGTATACAAGTGTGGTTGTGTGAGTCCTTCTTGAATAGTGTGCCCTGATCTGTGGAGGTTTTGACCCAACGACATCTAGGGAGTTATTTCCCGAAACAGAACTGGCGACTCCACTGGGGATCGCATTCTTCTGATTCCCCTGTTGGGTGGTTTTAGTTGTTTTAAAGGCTTCCAATAGTTTTAATCATTATTTCCAGTCCAGTTAGCTTTTTCTTAGTCAGACTAAATACCTGGTTCTTTATCCAGGCTTGATCATTTTTTATTTTTCATTATTTACCTTTCCATACGCGAGTTTTCCTCTACCCAGTCGCGTATACATGCATTTTTTGTTAAAGGAAGTCGCGTATATGCGGGTTTCCTTTGACACAGGTGCATATGCATGCTTGTTGAAAAGCTGATAAGTAGCGTATGCCTGGGAAAATGTTGAAATTTTTTATTTCTTGACTTTTTAGTCTTGTCTGCCTGTGGAGACCTGTTTCTGTAGTGTCCTTATAGTCTCTGGATTGTGTTGATAGTGGTTATTGGTCTTTTTCTCTCTTGTTTGGTTGAAGACTGGTTTATTTGGAAAATCGTGTTTTTAATGCTTGCATTTCTAGTTCGAGTACCAAGATCTCTTTCTGGAGATTCTTGGTTGTTCTACTTTATCAGGACAGGGAGCTTCTGCTCGTATGCTCTTTCCTCACTTTATGTTTTGCTTAGCACTTTAATTTTCGCCTACTTTTCAATTAGTTTTCTTGATTTCATGTGACTAGGTCTTGTTGTAATTTTTGAAGAGTCATTTTTGGGTCTTTGAAGTTTTTTTTTGCTACAAGATTGTGCTATTCTTCTGGGTTGAGTTGTTGAGTTTCTTGTCTTCCTTTTTGCTCGTATAAATCTTGCTACTAGTTGGCACTATAATATTTGGAGCATTTTTTTGAATTTTTGCTTGAAATTCAGAGATTGTTTGGCTTGGTAATTGGATAGTTTTCTCGGTCTCTTTGAAGTCTTCTTTTATAAGATTCAAAAAGCTCAAAAACATTTTGTTTTGCCTTTGATTTTGTTTTTCATTTTTGTTTTGGTTTCTTTTCATCTTTTGAAGCTTTGTTGAGATTTCTTGCCTTCGGTTTCTGACTTGATTTGGGAAGGGAATTTTCATTGGTTTCTTTCTCTTATTTCGAGAATATTTTGGTGTCTTTATACTGAGAGTTTCTGATTTTGGGAACTAGCTTTGTGGACAGCCAGAAAAGTGATAAAACTGAAGGATTCTTTGGAAATTTCTCTTTGCTTTGGTAGATTTTGCATCTTAGAATTGGCATGCTCTTAGTAATTTGCATTAGGTGCACTTAAGCATTTAGTATTTTTCACAATTTTTGCGAGTATGGAGTTTGTTATCTAAAAAAAAAAAAGTATAGTCTCGTAGAACCCGTGTAGAAATTTCTTTTCATCGAAAATCAATTACTGCATTTGCATGTAGTTTGGTTTTGATTAATTTCTTTTCTGCGTCATAAAACACCACGAGTTTCATTTCCATATCCCCTTGACTTAATATAACAACCAACTAAAATAAGCTCAATAATTGAAAAACAACTAGAAATTTTTTATTAAGTGTCATACACCAACTAGCTAGGTTGTAGGGCCTTGGATTAGGTGAGTGGAGAGTTAACTCTCCAAGGCCGCTCAAACAAAAACATAGGAGTTTATTAATTGAGTGAAATCCAACTCCGTTAGGTGAATCGAGAAAGCTCTCCTCCAGAGAGTCAAGCGTGAGGGGAAGTGAAGGCTGAGAAGAGAGATACCCCCTCTTTGATTTGTTGGATCTTGCCTCAAGACCGTTCTGCCCGGCTTCTGACATGGATTGGTGCCCATAGTTGCCATTCCTAGGTTCCACAAAGGTGACTGCGGGGGGAGAATACCTGTGGTACCTGAGGCATACGTCGTATCACTTCTAGCAGTACTTCTGGAGGGTGCCCCAGTGAAGCTTAGGTACTTGCACCGGAAAAGGCTGTTGTTAGGAGGTCGGCGTAACTGTTTCTGTTACCTTCGCTAGTAGGCCTGGGCCGTAATTATCCCAGACTACTTTCGGGAGGTCCTATTTTTTGCTTTCTCGTATTTTGGTGTCCGGTCCTAATCACCTGGAGCAGAAATACCTGAAAGCTGCTTGTTTGGGTCGTATCTTAGGGATTTTTTATAGTGAGTGCTCTTTGCTCCTAGCTTGCATAGCTTTATACTTTTTTGAGTCTAATTAAAATTTGTTAAAGTGGCTGATCAAGTGCCTCGTCGATCGAGGAGAATCCGAGGGTTATCTCCCGAGAGTGCTGAGCCTTCTTCAAGAAGGCGTAGGAGTAACATAGTAGGTGAATATCATCCTGTGATATCTGATGTAGTGGAGAGATATCCTCCACAAGGGTTTGAAGGTTTCGTAGTTGGTTCCGGTGTTGGTTCTGAGAGGAGCATTCCGCTCACCTCGAGAGTATTGTTTCCAGGAGAATTAGGAATAGAAGTAGAGGAAGTACCTGAGTCTCCTCAGTCACTTCCATCTCCTCTTCCTCCTGATTATCTGCTTGTTTTTTAGTACATCGGACCTGAGTTAGAGAGACCAGAAAGCCCTCCTTTTTATTCATACCTTTCGATGGCCACGACTGGGAACGCAGCTTCGGTTGTGAGTGTTGCAAGCATTCAGACCCCTGCTTCAGTTGAAGGACGAGGCACTATTGTTATATCTTTGATTGCTTCTAGTAATGCTATGTTTGGCTCTGGTTTCACCCAAGCACATGCTTCTCAATCTGGTCCCTTTTGTTTTGGAATGCCCACTAGTGGGATTCCTTCGTTTTCCTTTTCCTCTACTGCAACTGCGTCTGCACCCATGTCTTCCATGGCTAGTGGGTCAGCTTCTTTTCAAGGGTTCCCCTTTGGGACTAGGCATATTCCTAGTTTGAATCCTTCCTTAGGGTCTTTTCCTTTTACTTCTCAGACTTAGAGTTTTAACCCTTGGTTTGGAGGTCATAGTTCGACTACCTTTACAGGTTGGAACCCTGTATTTACAGCAGTGGGGGCAGGGAATCAGTTTTACGCTGGTTAACAAGGGAATGCTTCTTTCCCTTCTTCAAGTGCTTATCATACTTTTCCCCTCTTTCCAATGCTTGGAACCCATATCAGGGGCTTTCCTCTTCATTCATGACTTCACGGGGGGGGGGAACTGGTCCGATATTTGGTAACTCTATGTTGGGAGGGGGTCCTTCTCCAAATGCTAGGTCCTATGGCCCAGCATTTTCTACGAGTTATTTCTGGCAACCTGGTGCCTCATCAAATCTAGGTTATTCTTTTCAGAATGTAGGGAATTCATCCCACCAAGGATGGAATCCTTAGGCTCCCCCTCGCTTACCTTTTCTGGCAACGTTAAACTTGCCAGATCTATCGAAATTGACGAATGATCCGATCTGATATAGTCTGGGGTGGCCTCTGGTTCCTACCAAACTAACTTCAGACATTCCAAATTTTGAAGGCAAGAATGGAGAGGACTCGGCTGATCATATCACCACCTTCCATTTATGGTGTTCATCTAACTCCCTGATCGATGATTCGATTAGGTTGAGATTGTTTTAATGCACCTTAACTGGAAACGCTTCCAAGTGGTATATTGAGTTAACTGGGGGAAATTTTGCTACTTTTGGAGATTTGGCTATGACATTTCTAAATCATTTCTAGTTGCCTATCTGTTATGATGTCGGGACTGAACTCCTAGATAATTTTAAGCAGGAAGATGCAACCCACATTTCTTATCATATTCAGGAATGGTGGAGAAGGAAGAGGCTTATTAAAGCTCATATTCCAAGAGAATTCCTTTTGGAATGGTTTCTGAAATCTCTGCAGTCAGATATCTCTAAGGATGTATCCCTGTCTGGGGTATTTTTTGAGGAACATGCCATTTTCAGGGCCCAGCAGCTTGAATTGATATATTCTTAGTCTGGTGTCCTTCATAAATATTTTCCTAATGCTCCTCGCTCCAAATTATATTTTTCCAATACTACACCCAGTCCTCATGGTGATGGACTTATTGGGTCGATCAATAGTGGTGCAACTAACTTGCTTAGTCAATTGCAGCAGTTGTCTATACAATCTGCTTCTTCTAGTCAGGCTGTGCCTACTGAGTCATCGCCTTCTCAATCGTTGTCAATAAATGTCGTTCAGACTTCTAACCCCAAAGGAAATCAACAATCCGAAGGGAAGAAGAAAGGATGGAACAATAATAAGAAAAGGGCAAGAATGGGAAGATTAATGCAAATAAATCCAACGAGCATGTTGGTGAGGGTCCAAAGGATAAAAAGAAAGTGAAGTTTCCATGAAATTTATGTGTTGGAGACCATCTTACTCACCTTTGCCCTAAAATTCAGGATGCGCAGCGCTTGTTAGCTCAGCAGGGTTCTTCTAGCTCCCAGGTTGTGTTGACAAAACCTTTTCCCCAAGGGAAACAACTAGTTGTTGGCGCGAATCGAAATACTGGGGCTTCCTCTGGGGGCACCCAGGAAGGGGAAACTCTATCAAACATATACATGATGAGTTCTCACGTGGATATCGCCATGAGATCCCATGATTATGGTGAAGATGAGTCTTCGAAAGCCAAGGGTGCTCCTGATGCTATTGAGCCGCTTCATATTACAAAGCCTACTGTTGAGCCTATACCTCGGATGCCAAAAGAATCTACTAAGCATACGACGATTAATACAAATGCCAGGGCTTCCCAGAACTACTCTATTGTGGAAGATCTAGCATATAGTCCTTGTGCCATGTCGGCTCTTGAGGTGCTCCAGTATTGTCCGGCTCAGCGTAGTGCTCTGCTCACTTCTATTGGGGCTGTCGATCCAAAGAACTCTCTTATGATTACATTCGATATGTCTAATTTTAGAAAGAGACTCCCCCATCATATGGCTTTTCATTAAATCATCGTAATGGAAATTCAATATCTTTCGGACGGTCGTTGATGAGGGTGCTTCTACATGCGTGATGTCTCTCTCATGTTGTAAGGGAATTGGATCTCCTGCAACCATTCCATCTGCTACTCTTCTGACTGCGTTTGATGGTCATTCTCATAGACCGCATGGTATTATCCCATCTTTTCCCATCTGTGTTGGGGGAAAAACTGTAAATATAGAGGTTGAGATAGTTGATGCAATCTTGGACTACAACCTTCTGTTGGGGCAAAACTGGATTTATGAGATGGATGCCATTGCATCCTCATTATTTCGGATTATTTGTTTCCCTCGTGAAGGGAGGATTGTCACAGTGGATCAACTGGATTGTTCTCCTGTAGACCCGAATGCATCTACTGACTCAACTATTCCAAAGTTGGATAATGCCAAGTAGCCTATTGAGAATTTAGGGGTTGGAATGTATTCTTCTTTGATGGGTGCTTTTGATATTCCACCTCCTACCGTTCATATAAATTCAATTTCATCCTCCAGGGCTCCTCTTCGAAGAGAGTTCTTTAGAACTCATTATTTTTCGGATCCTTGGACCTTGCCTTCCCCTACCTCCACATTAGCGGAAGGTCAAGTGGGTGGAATGGCATTTCCGATGTCTGCAGCTAAGATTTCTTATCAATCTATTGTTGACTCTGCAGAGTCCATTCCAGCTCCTCTTTCTCTAGATGATTTGGATGGCGATGTGGCTCCGGCTTGGACACTTAGTTCTTCTTCTGCGCATGATTGCCTTGATACCACTCTTCCATCTGAAGAGGCCATCGTGGAAGATATTACTGGTATAGATAGACCGTGGGATGATTTTCATCATCGGTCTTACTTTTTACCTGATTTGAGCGAAGTTGAATTAAGTTTTCCAAGTCCTTTGTCTCCTGGTTCTGTTTGCCCGGTCTTGAACACCAACACAGGTATATGCTGAAGGGAACATGGCTGTGATTTCTCCAACTATCCTGGTGAACATTTCTAGGGATCCCAATGTTATAGAGAATGTCTTCATCGGAGCTGAATGTTCCCCTAAATACATTTAGATTTACACCGATCTCTTTAAAGAGTTTAGGGATGTATTCACTTGGTCTTATGAGGAAATGCCTGGTATAGATCCATCTATTGTCCAGCATGAGATCAAGACTTACGAAAATGCTAAGCTTGTGAGGCAAAAAATTCATCCGGTCAATCCTAGGAAGGCTGCAACTATCAAAGCCAAGGTGGAGAAGCTGCTTAAGGCGGGATTTATTTTCCCTGTTCCTTTGACAGGGTGGGTTTCGAACCTTGTTCCCATAGATAAAAAACAAGGAACAATTCTAGTTTGCATTGATTTCAGAGACCTTAATAAAGCATGTCCGAAAGATAATTACCCCACACCATTTATAGATCAGATTATCGATGAGTGTGCTGGGAATGAGATTTTCTCCTTCATGGACGGTTTCTCCGGATATAATCAGATTACTATCCATCCTGAAGATCAGCATAATACTGCCTTTATTTGTCCTTGGGGTACTTTTTCTTACAAGAAGATGCCTTTTGGTCTTAAAAATGCTGGGGCTACATTTGAGCGGGCCATTTCATATGCCTTCCATGACATCAAACATATTATCAAGGCGTATTTGGATGATTTAGCTGCTAGTTCTCGAAAGAGAATTGATCATCCAGCTCACCTCCAACAAGTATTTGAACGATGTCGTTTCTACAAGATTAGGTTGAATCCGAACAAGTGTGTTTTCGTGGTTACATCTGGTCGGTTATTGGGATTTATTGTGTCTAGGGAAGGGATTAGGGTAGATCCCTTCAAGGTTGAGGCAATACTTCAGTTGCCTCCCCCGTCGTCTATTCGTCAACTTCAAAGTCTACAAGGAAAGGCTAAATTTCTTTGGAGATTTATCGTAAATTATGCTAAAGTTACCAAAGGATTTATGAGATTGTTGACGAAGGGAGTTCCATTCTTTTGGGATGACTTCGCTCAATGCTCATTCGATGCTTTGAAAAAATCATTGACCTCTGCTCCTTTATTGAGTCCACCTTATTATAGCAGGGATTTCTTTTTGTATCTTGTAGCAGTAGAATCTACCATTGGTATGGTTCTGGTTCAGGAGGATGATGCTCTGGTAGAGCATGTTATATACTATCTTAGTCGAGGCTTGGTAGGACCTGAACTCCAGTATACTCCGATAGAGAAGCTATCTTTAGCAGCTGTTCATGCTGTCCAGCGACTCAGGCATTACATTCTTCTACAAAAAACTTACGTTTTGGCAGCAGCCAATCCATTTCAGTTTGTTCTCAGTAGGCGAGTGATTGGGGGAAAATACAATAGATGGATTGTGATTTTGCAGGAATTTGATCTTGAGTTTATGTCTACCAAGTCCAAGAAATCATTAGTTTTCGCGGAATTAATCTCTGAGTTTCCCTGTGGAGAAGAGATAGTCTATGATGAATCCTTCCTGGATGAACATTTGTTTCTTATCTCTCCACATGATCCTTGGTATGGAGATATCATTGTGTATCTTCAGACTGCGAATTTTCCCTCTACTTTTTCGAAAGATGAGCTTCGTAAGTTGCGTCACTTGGCTAAAAATTATTTGATTATTGGTGATGATTTATACTGTCGAGGGGTTGATTCAATCCTGAGACGTTGGTTAACTCTCGAAGAAGCTGAGGTTGTGTTGAATGATTGCCACAGTGGAGCTTGTGGTGGTCATTTATCTGGGCTAGCTACAGCCCAAAAAATCTTGCGTGATGGATACTTTTGGCCTTCAATTTTCAAAGATTGTGTGGAGTCGGTCAAAAAGTGTCATCCGTGTCAAGTCTATACTCGAAAAATGCGCTTTCATCCAGCTCCGCTTTTTCCAGTCATTACTGTCGGTCCCTTTACAAAGTGGGGTATTGATTATACTACTTGTAACCCGCCTTCGGCTAAAGGTCACAAGTACATTATTGTAGCAGTAGACTACTTTAAGAAGTGGGTTGAGGCTATGCCTACTTTTGGGAATGATGGTGAGACAACAACTCTTTTTCTTTTCAACCAGGTTATTGCTCATTTTGGTATTCCTAGAGAGATTTTCACTGATCATGGCAGTCATTTTCAGAATAGCATGATGGCTGAGTTGGCTCTAAAATTAGGTTTCCGGCAGGAGCATTCATCTCCGTATTATCCTCAGGCCAATGGGCAAGTGGAAGCCGTGAAAAAATACTTGAAGACTATTCTTCAAAGGATGAATAAATCTCGATCCAACTGGCATATCATGTTGTATCCTGCACTTTGGGCATACAGGACGTCAGTGAAAACTGCAACTGGCTTTACTCCATTTCAACTAGTTTACGGGCTGGAATCCATATTTCCCATTGAATGTGATATTCCTTCTCTTAAGTTATCCGTTGAGCTTCTTCCTAACACTTCTAGTCTTGAAGAACGTCTCCTTCATCTGGAACATCTTGATGATCAGCGTCAGGATGCAACCACGATAAATGAGGCACATAAGAAATGAGTCAAAGTTCAATACGATAAGGCGGTCAAACCCAGGGTTTTCTTGGAAGGCGACCTTGTTTTGGTCTATGCCCAGGAGAAGGATGCCCTGGGGGCAGGAAAGTTTAAGTCTATGTGGTATGGCCCCTTCATCGTTAAAAAATTCATTAAAAAAAAAGCATATACCTTGGTTGATTTCGAAGGAAATCAGTTGCCGAAGCCTAGAAATGGGCTCTATTTGAAAAAATATTATACCTAGGCTTCAGCCTGGCATTTTGCTTTTGTGTATAGTAGTTTTTTTTTGTACATATCTGGTTTTTTTTGGTCTTTGATGTGATGGTGATGTTTTTGATCTACTTTGGCAGGTTGTGTCGAATGTCATGAGTCATTATGGGTTCGCCGATGGTGCTAGTAGACACACCCGGAACTTGGCTTCTATGGCTTGGGTGCTTCATCGTCCATCCAGTCAGCTGTTAGTGTCAGCTGTTGGTCCTGCTTCCAATAATATAGTAGAATACACTGCAGTTATTTATCTACTCTCGAAGGCAATATCTTTGGGTGGTGATTCGTTAGTAGTTTTCTTGGACTCCCAGTTGGTGGTGTCACAGTTGAACAATACTTATCGGGTTCGAGATCCATTTTTACTCCGGTTGTTTTTGAGGGTACGTTTGTTACAAAGATCATTTCAATTTCTAACATTCATTCATATTCCTCGAGCAGACAATTGGATGGCAGACTCATTAGATAATCAAGCAATTGATTGGCATATTAATCATTCAATACATTAAAATTTCATCATCAAAAACATCATACATTTTTATAAATTTGTCACATCACATCATAAATCGTTGTATATATCATCAGAGTGTTCAAAAAATTATACAAAATTTGAATCCATAAGTCATACAAAAAATTAGGGCTTATGCCCGATCATGTTCAGTATCAAAAAATATACAGTCATTCGGTAATCATATCTATCTACTCCTGTGGGCCCTGCCCAAAATTCATGTTCCTATAGAACACGAATGTAGCAGCGACTCGGCGGAATAACTGCACCCAGTCACGTGGTACTCCCACCACCCGTCTCTAGATGGCCTCAGGTAGATCTTCCATTGTAGCCATAGGTACTTGGCGAGTTAACCCCTCCAAGTTCTTCTGTACAACGTGGAGGGTCATGTCTGGGTCTACTGTATCCGCCTCGCCTCTGCGGCGCTTATGTCACGGGTAACCCTTAGGACGGACTGGTCCAAAATCTGTATCATGGTCATTATAATATTGTAAGTCATTTTGGAATCCAATCAATAAACATGTTTTCACATTATTTCATATATATTGAAAAAATCCAAAAAATCACATAAGTCAAAAAATTGCAATTTTACCAATTGTGCCCCATGCCGTGTTAGGTGGAAGGACGAGCTCTGGATCACCGCGGAAGTCCAACCCAGCATAAGGGTAATCCTCCACTGCTATGAATTGTTCTGCCCACCATTGGAAGAACTCGTCATCCCAAGTAGTTCGGGGAACTTCACTTCCCCCCAGTCTCTTCATCAAATCTGCCCATCAGGCAATTCTTGGGTCTCTTGGGCTAATGATTGAAGAGATCACTCTGGGTTGAAGACCAAGAATATTCTCAAAGAAGAATGTCATCAAGATCGTACCACATCCAAAAAAAAAAATTCTTTGCTTTCCGGATGGAAGTCAGTTGTTGTTTCATGTTCATTAGTAGAGCTGTGCACCAATCATATAGATGAACTAAGAATTCTACTGCTATGCTCATCTACGTCCTGGATGCCTAATGTAGGGAAGCAGATCATGCTACCCTGCCAATGGTGAACAGGATAATTTTCATGTGCAGCTCTCTTAAGTCTTTTATTGCAATTTGGGTCCCTACTTTCTTAGACCCCTCTATACAGTAGACGTGGACATAGTCATCCATTGTGAGCCCTCCCAAAGGCTTACCGTGCAAATCTACTGGGTCCCCCCTCCGGGAGAGTCCAGTAATGAAATAGATGTCTTCTACCTCTATATGTATGGGAATTTGATCTATTATGAAGCAATCCTCTTCCAGTTCCCAATAATTTACTAGCATCTCGAGCAACCGAACATTACTTTTCATATTTGGCATTTTGAAAAATTTGAGCAATCCACAATTTCGGAGGACATTGAGTGACTGTTGGTCTTGCATAAATTCATTGTCAATAGCACTGTGCTCAAGTTCCCTCCAAGATATAGTCATCCTGAGAAAAATCATTAATTTGTTCATTAGAAACGCATTTTATCATTTCGGGTTGCGCATACGCGACTTACTCTGTACATAGTCGCGTATATACGTGGCTTGGTCTTTATAAACCCGCATATGCGCAGAGCTGAAATTTAAAAAAAATATTTCTACGGTGAAATTCCCAAATTTTAAACTTATGAACAGAAAAAATTGATGACAAAGATGGATTAAGAGCTTACCTGACTAGTTTGGTGAAGTTTGACGATCGATTGCTTCTGTTTTGATGGAAGAAGCTTTTTCTCCAAAGCTCTTTTTCCCAAATCAGCAAGTAAGAATGAACCAAATATGAGGTAACATGTGTATTTATGCCCAAAAAAATTGAAAATTTTTGCAAAAATTTGTTATGACTATTTTTTCAATCTATCTTAAGTTGCATAACCCGGATGCTTAGAAGTGCCCAGATTGGTATATTTTCAGGTACATTTTGATGAAGATGAGATTTTTCCGGTTTTTTATCCATGACTCCTGACCCGTCATGGCAGGTATATGATCTTCACTGGCATATAGGTTAGGAAATCCACTTTCCGTTGCATTTTGCATACTAGCCTCCATTCTGATCACTTGCCATAGGGTTGATTCCATCAGGTCATGAGTATTTCACCCATTTCACTCGCCGATTATTTAATCATGACTTGGTGGTAGAGCCTTCCTTTACATGGGCTTCCTAGTTAGTTCCTCGCTATCACTTGTTTCCCATGCTACGTTTTATGTAGGCTCGGGAGTCCTCTTTAGTCCCGTCATGACTTATGTGTTGAAGCTTCATCCTTATTCTTCTTCACTATCATTATTCTGGCTATTACCCTAGAGGCTCCCTAGTGTTGTTGAGTTGTATTACTACATTGCATATTGGCTACTTTTTTATCCTGGCCTTTAGCCAGCTTCATTTGGACTCGATGTTTAAGCCATCTTTTGACCTTGGCTTTCTGTACAAGTTAACTATTGCATGCACTTAGCTAACGCAACTTGACACCCTTTTTACCCATGGATGGAACATTCCTTTGAGTATCGCTGACCAGTTTCCGCCACCTTGCATTGAGCATAGGATTTTTCCTATCCCAGGAACTAGTGCATTTGTTTCTTGATACTCATTCTATCCATTGTACCATAGCATTCTTTTATTCTTTTTCAAGCTTATTATATGAAAAAGACAAAAAAAAATCAAATATAACAAAAAGAGTGGGAACGGGATGTTACTTCGTAATTTGATGGCAGTACAGTGTCAGTTTGTCACCCTTGAACAAAGGACATACACTTATATATTTCCTTCATTTGGGATGGTTTTAGTTTTGACCTAGGTTCAGCTTTTTCCTTGTTTCACTGGTCAGTCCTCCCCCGATTGGTTATCTATTCTAATCATATGGAGAGTTTGTTTTTGCCTCCTGCATAACAGACTTATATAGTGTCACTTTTTACTACCATGGTCATCACGAGTCGTGCTTTTGTTCAAGGGAAGTCTAACCAGAGTCAGCCATTCTGCGGTGTCTCTTGACTCATTATTCAGTCGGCCTTCCCGGTATTGTCAGTATCTTGTTCTATCACATCAGATGTTTTGTTCTTCTACTCGTGCTGGTTTGAGAAGGTCTCCATTGACTTCTTGTTGGCAGGTTTGTATCTCATCGACTACGACATATTGCTCTGAGAGAAAACCTAGGGCCGCACCCTGGCCCTATTTCCATCATTGATAGGTGACCTTGTGCTCAGCATTTGATCATAATTATGGGTCTTTGATTGAGTGGTTTTCCTTGTGTTCGACGTCAGCATATATTATCACATTTGGGATTCGTGCAGTACCTTGATTTCCATTTGACCTTATCGATGGATATCTCGCCTCTGTGTCAGCTTTCATTATTGATTGGTTCAGAGGGTTTCTTCTGTGTGCTAGCTTCATCCTGCGCATGTCAGAAACGTACTTCGGTTTGGTTCCGTCACTCTGCTTCATCCGATTCCTTCCAAATCTTGGCTTGCGGGTTACACTCGTGCTGGACTGATGTGGGATGCCTTAATGTCTTCCTTCCAACAGATCTTTTCCCATCAACTCTGACTCATTACTCTAGGAATAAGGTCTAGAGTCTTTTTTCAGTACCTTAGGGTTTTCAGTCATCAGTGGCAGACTCTTCGCTATCGACAGTGGGGATTCATCATTGCCTCCTGATTAGTAGATTCTTCCAAGTTTTTGACTTCAACTCATTTATTTGCACTTGTTAGATTGTACCGGGGCACCTTGACACTCACTTTCATTATTGGTGGGTTGTCTCGCGTTGGTTAACGGTATACATTATTGACCGGCAATCCAATGATTTCTCACATGGTCGAATTCAGCTCATTTATTCCCATTGTGTAGAATTGTGCCATCAAGATCGGTGAAGACCTCGGGTTGCATTAGCATCTTTCGATTCACTTTTGACAGTCCATTCAGTTTCTGCCAGTGATGTCATCCACCCTTATATGTTGCAGTTCAGTATAGCAACATCTTATATGTTGGCTCCCGAGTTGCGTGATTGTACCATGTGTTCCACCCCTTATGATTTGGTACTTGGAGATTCAGTTACTTTTGTGATCAGACATCTATTTTCAGCATCATTTATCAGTTTTCTATATGTGATACTTGGACATCGATTTTGACTTGTACTTCCGGGCCGTGCTCAGATGAATCATTGTGTACTTTCAGTTCAACTATACTTGTGTACATTCTGGATCTATTTTGTATTTTCTATATGGATGTATTTTTGACTGAGTATGGGTATGCCCACCTCAGACATGAGTTCACTCTCAGTTTTCTTTCATTGGTTTATGGTAGGCTGAAATCTGGTGAAGTCCTCTCCTGTCCTTGCGAAGTTATTTCTATGTGCATAATACATTTCGGCCATCATGTACCCCTTTTGACCTCATACATTAGGGGGCATCTGTTATAGCATCATTTTTCACCCTCATGTGATTCATGATTGTCTTTTTTTCCTTTGGGCATCCATTCCCACAGACTTGGATAAAAGTTCATAAAAAACAGTGTTTCAAATCCCATATGCGGGTATGCCCAGACTTTTCGGTATGTATACGCGAGTCCATATATACTTTTCCGCGTATGCCATTAAAATCATATATATATATATATATATATATATATATATATATATATATATATATTTCCCTATTTTCGAGGCTGGGTTGATGGTTATGTTATCACTCAGGTTTTCCTTGAAGTTGTGGAAAAGGAAAGTATACCCGAGGTAACCACAAACTGTCCTTCGTATGCAGACCCAGTCAATCCGCATCCGCAGAGGGCTCTATCTTTATAATTTATCTTTGTTCTTAGAAGGTTTTAGGCTAGTTATAGATCCAAGAGTTTGATTTTGTTTAAAATGGTGGAATCCGCTAACTAAGGGCAAGGTTGATGATTTTCGCCCATTGGGCTATGGAGTCAAAGGATGGCTTTACTGGATTTCTATTCTAAACACAAGATGGTATTACAGGGCAAGATAGCTAGACAGAGAACAATCCTTAAAATTTAAAGTGGATGGGATGATCTTGAAGGGATGAAAGGCATCTAAGAATCTTTCACCATGTTCAAAAGAAAGAAATGAGATGACTACAAACAAAGAGCAATGAAGAATTCTTTATTATAGTAATCAACAATGTTTAAATTAGCAAAGCAAGAGCATTTAAGAATTCATGCTTATAACCAATTTAGAGGAAAACATTAAGAAAAATCACATCTGAAATCAGAGTACAATTAAGTAAATTCTGATTCAATCCTTTATGTAAATTATTCAGAAATGGACATAATTATATTATAAACTGATATAAAACTTAAGACAAAGAGTAGAAAGACTTATTGAACTGCAGTCCAACACATGAATTCTGCAAAAAGTCCTGAGCTTCAAATCGTCATCCAGTAAGCCACGAATAAATTTCTCCAAAATGCTTTTATTCTGAAAATCTCAATGTTACAGCAAAGTAATAGAATCCACCCCAAATTCTTCCAAGAGTGGAGTATTTATACAAATTCTAAACTAAAATATCTTGAAACAAATATCAAAATTGGTTCACAAATCTCTCCAACTATTTACATAAATAGAACTAAAGTAAAGGACACTCAAACTATTTGGCACTATTTTTGATGGATAGGTGATGAAAAAGAGGAGAATTCGAATTTGATCCAACTCTTATTTGATGATGAGGCATCCAAGTCACTAACTGCTTCCTTTCTTTGTGCAATTCTGCTCCAACAATTCTGCAAATTTGGGGTCCAATGATACCTTTATATTTCTCAATCCGTAATAGATATGTAAAAAGTGAAAGAGGTTATTGTAGATAAATATGTTGGTGAGATAAACCTCTTTCCTATCATTTTTCTAAAATTCCTCTCCCGCTTTGCACAATAGGCTCTGTAAAAATATGTGTAAAACAGAGTTTTATAGAGTCTAAAAAATAGGTTGTAAAGATTCGCATGTATCTCTTGTTCTGTAACACCTGTGCAAAAAAAGAGATAGGTTTTTGTATATGGGTCTCTTAGGAACAAAAAGTTCCTTCATTTTTGTATGATGTGTTTTGGATAGGCCACAAGCTTCTCTGCAAAATGATGACTTAACTCGAATTTTCTGCAAAAAGTGTTTTTCAACATTGTTTAATATTTCCAAAACCATAACAGCTGTTAGAAAAATGAGAGAGGTTTTTGTACATGGTCCTCTTAAAAACATAAACCGCCTTAATTTTTTCAAAATTCATCTTGTATTGGTCACAATATTTTTTGCAAAACAATGACTAAAACATGAAATTTCTGCAAAAATGTTCCTTCTTGTTGTGTTTTTCATCTTTTCACCTTTTTGTTCTTTTAATTGTTTTACTTTCACTTTAGATAAACTTCAATGTTGGTGAAAGTATTTTCATCTCTTTTTACCATTTTACTGCCTCTGTAATTACTTTTACTATTTACCTTTGACTGCTCTGTAACTTCATTTTAACTTTCACGACTTTTACAGTTGCATGCTTAACCACTGATACTCTTTAGCTGTTATGCTTTCTAACCTCTGTTTGAATAGATTTGATAACAATATTGGAGTAAACAAATCTTATGACTAGTATTAAGACTGTTTATCCAAGGATGTGATTTTTTGATCACCTCTTCAGGGGACAACCGAGTAGATTTTTCAAGAAATTCCCCAATGAACAAGGGAGTGAGGTTTTGACCAGGTTCAAAATGTAGCATTGCATTGATGGCCTGAGGAGTGATAGGGAACAAAACACTCTGGTCAGGGGACATTACTGCTCTTTGATTTGGATCATAGTTAGAATGGCAGTAGTGGATAATTTCTGGGAAATAAGGACTGAGAGGATGAGATATCTCGGGAGATTGGATTCCCACAACCCAATGACATCTTGCCCCTTCGAATAATCGTCTCTGCAGCGACAATAACTCAGAAGGGGGATTTCATCAAAATGCAAGTCTTTAATCTGAAAATCTTTATCCACTAAGGGAAAATATTCTAACTTCTCTGTGGGGGGCATTCAGTGGAGTTACATTCAAAGCTGCCGGGGCCTCCATTTTGGTTCTTGTGGATTCAAAATGGAGGTTTCTGGTTTTTCTTCACAAGCCGGGTGCAATTTCAATTTAAATGAAAGAAATTAACACAATTGCAGTTTCAGGGGAACAATTCACAGTTTTAAAACCTCAGGGAATGATCTCAGTGATAAGATTTAATCACTAATCCAGTGAAAAACAATGAAAACAGACTTTCTTTTGATGTTCGAAGTGCTATAGGATAAATACCTGTTTTTGGGGGAAAGCTGGCTTTTAACAGGTATCAGGCGGTAGCAGGAGGACGTTTGAACACAGGTCTGGCGGAAATCTGGAGCGAAATCGAATTGAACAGTGGATTTCAGTGGAAATTTGAAATTCGTAGCAGAAAGCGGAGTCACGTTTAAATGATGAAAATGACATAAAACACGCGAATTTGTTTTATTTCCAAATTCAAAAAGGGGTTTTTAGTTTTTCGAGGAGTGACGTCACTTTGGTAGGGGCTGACGTGTGCAGGGTCGGGCGGTAAGCGGTAAGCGGTAAGCGATGATCCCCGCACCGCTTATGGACAAGAGTGGTTTTGAACGAGCGGGCAGCGATTCCATAAAAGTAACGACACGTGGACGGGAGACTAGTCAAATACCACCAATCCCCCGCTGGTTATTGTTCGGGTATTGGATGGCTAGCGGAAAGAACGTTAGCCGTAGATCTTGTAGTGGGAGATCTAACATTGGAAGGGACGGAGTAGGGGTTTAACACGCGGGCCCGGCGGGGTTTTAAACACAATTAACTTTATTAATCATCCCGGGGGGGCGTCTGATAGGCAGAAAGGTATGGTTATTAACTAATTCAGATAATTAATTAATCCCACGGTTATAAAGGGTCGGGGTAAAGAATTGTGCGCGCGGGGTCAAAACGTCGGGTGGAATGCCAGGTGGATGGGCCACGATGGCATAGGAATTTTCCAAAGTTTTGGTTTAGAAAATAAAACTTCGGGTTTTATTTATATTTTTGTGTTAAACATATAAACTATATGTTTAAAGTTTTTTCTTATATATGTTTTTTATTATATGATCAATTAACCGATGTAGTTAACTTATCATAGGGGCGGGACTATAATATAACGATATATTTTAACCAAAGGGCTTGTAGAAGCGGGTTTTAATGAATATTTGGGAGGTAAATACTTTGGTTAAAACATTATAATAAATGGGTTTTCGAATATTTATATAAAAGGAGTTATATACTTATGATAGGGCATTTCACTAGGGATTTAGTAAAATAAAGTTAAACATTAATATGAGAAAGGGAGAAGGGAACTCAAAATATTTCACACATCTAAGAAAGTGACAATTTCTGAAGTAAATTGCAATATCTCATATTCAACACTTAAACTTAGAATAGTAAGTTATTTTGAGAGATTTTTATGGAATTTTGCATAATTTTCCTAAGCAAAATAAGATTTTACCTAGGACAAGGTTAAAGATGAATAATTATAATGATGAATTATCTCAAGAACTTAGGTCTTTTTTATCATTAGGCCGAGGGTCCGGTCCCTCCAAAAGTCAAGGAAATGCCTTGAGCCCTTTTGATCTCCAAGTACCCTAGTACTTTGGGGGAAATTAGTAAAACTTTAAGGGAAAAGTGATGAGGGAAGTTAATGATTTTGACTTTGCTTGCTGTGATTTTCCAGTGTATTTTCTGCTTCAGTATTTGTGATGAAAGTAAAGGATCAAAAACCTGTAGCAGCATCATTCATCAGATAAAACTTTGCAATCATCTACCTACCCTATCTACTTGACACTACCATTTTCTCTTCTTTGTTAGGGTGCATTTAGACTTGCAAACCCTTATCAATCTTTTTCTTTTTTACAAGGCAAATCTATCTAATTCTACCCTTATTACATCCAAGGGCTCAGATTAAGCTGTTGAGCACCCTTTATTCACTCTACCTATCTACTTATCTGCCAAGATTAAACTGTTTGGTCAGATATTTATTCACTATTCTACAACATGAAATTGAAAAATGAACTAGCCAAGCTTAAACAGTTTGACTATTCATGAATTGTGGCATAAAATACAAGTTGCACACAATTTGTTTATTACATTAGAGTAAAAAGTAGTGGCATTTAGACTTGCACACTTTCCTTGGCCTTTCTTTTTGATGGGGTTCATTTCTTTTACTTTTTGGCCATTTTTATTCTTTTTACCCTTTGATTTTTCTTTTAGGGTATACCCTCTTTACATTTTTAAAATTTTTTGATTTTTTGGTTTTTCAAGAATATGGAACACCTTTGCTCAAGAAAAAGGTTTGAACATATTCCATAGTTCAATCAAGACAATCATGAAAAATGACACATATTGGTATAGGAGTCTAACACTGGCTCCACTTGGAGATGGCTTTTCCTTGTGAAAAGTCAAGAACAGCAGGTCAGTTGCCTCAAAATGTCTTCAAACTAAACCATGTAATCTCCTTCTTCTGGTAGCTTTATTGTATATATGATAGTAAAAATTCTGAAGCTTAGGGCCTTCACTTCGGGCTTCAACTCCAGTAAGTTACTATCCACTCAAAACTTAAAACTTTGTTGCCCAGTTAGGAATTTTCTGCCTTGTTCCAATCCCAAACATGAATTTGTTGTGGTTGAAAATCTTGAATTGAATATAGTCCTTTTTCTGCAACCTGAAATCTGATCTAAAGCTAAAACAACACACAAAAATTTTCAAACCAACTTAATGAAAAACTCGCTGAAAATTGAAAAACTAAAAAAAAATGCTCAAAATTCTGAGCTTATTAGCACTCATCTACCTACTCAATCTACTGTTCAACTGCTAGTTAGGTAAAATGAAATAGCCAATGCAACCATTCAAGCATTATGTACTTTGATATATTTTGTTGCATTTTCTTGTTGATTATCAAAATTGTACTTCTGCAACCTATTAGAAACTTGTCAACAAATGAGAGGATAAGGAAACACTTGATTTCCTTTGTTGACTCTAGAAACTGTACAAAAGGATATTTCAAAATATATACACTGATGTTTAACCGATCTGAACAATTGTATATCTGTTCTGGATGGCCTCCATACCATGAATATCAAATGCTATTTTCATCTTTATCTCCCTGTAAACTTTCAGATAAGATTTGTGATGATATTCCTACTGATTGTAATGTTTGAGTGTTGAATCCTTTATCATCTTGATTCTGAAAATCATAGTTAGTTAATAGAGGAATGCTTTGAATGCCTTCAATATTCAACATATCTACTATTGGATCCTGAAAATCTTGGGAAAATTGTTGGAACCTATGACATATAAAATTCCATGGGACTTCATAAACTTCAACAAGTTTCCCATTCTTTTCTTTAAATATGTTATACCACATTTCCTTTAAAAGCTGAAATGGTTCAAAACATAGTGGTATGGAACTTTCTTGTGTTATTTGATCATTTACTTCAATGGGAACTGATAACTGCAATTGTGAAACTAAAAAATCTTGATCAATAGTTTCATTATCTTCTTTGTTGTCAATCACAATTCCTAAAGAGTGTTGATTATTGATGGCATGATTGTTGTCTCTAATGAACTGAAATGAAGCAAAACAAAGAGGTAAAGAATCTTCACTTATTTCCACATTTTCTGCTCTTTCTTCCTCATTCTCATGGTTGATCTGTATTGGCTGATCACTGTCTTCAATCTGCTGAAACTGCATTTCTTCATCCTCCAAACTAGCTTCTGATATCTCTGTAAAGTTAGCTTGACTTTGGAGAACATAATTATCATCATAATGATCATACTTAGGCAAATAATCAAAATAAGGAATGTCATCAAACATACACATTAGAACAACAGATTCCTCTTCCTCATATTGATTTGTAAATTCTTTTTCTGATTTATGATCATTTGAATTAAGAGCAATTTGTTCATGGCTATCAACCTCTTCTATTTCTTCATGGTGATTTTGAATAAAAAAATCTTCTTTCATAGTGATCTCCTGTGTTAATTCATCTAGTTTTCTTACCAAAATATTGAGTTTTACCTCTGCAATGTTTTTCCTTTCCTCTTCTTCTACTTTCAACTTTTCCTGTTTGATTTGGAGATTAACTTCCACATCAACTGCAATATTTTGCATCTGTACAAGTGTTTTTGGATCTCTTTCTCTTAACCAAAATTCTATTTCTGAATCAAAGGCACTTGGATAATGCAAGAGAGGTGAATCATGAGGAGGTCTAATATTTTCTGGCATTGAATAATAAACTTGATTAAATCTGTCAGAAAATTGTTGTATCGTTTCATTTGAATGTCTTTTTAATTGATTATATTCTTCCATGATCACAAAATGATTAACTTTTATTATCCATATATCAAGGAAAAGTTTGATAAACTGTTGGAAATTTGAGATGCTAGCATTAGGCAGATTTTTGAACCAACTATTTATTCTATTTTGCAAAGAAAGAGAAAAAAGTCTGATTTTAACATCATCTTCATCAATCTCAAATAAATCCAAATAATTCTCAAAACCTTGAATATGTTTTTGGGCAGTGATACCATTCTCTCCATCAAATCTAGGAAGATACTTGTAGTATTTTTTAGGAAAATCATGGAGTATAGGAGGTAAAATAAGGGGCTTATATCTATCTGGAACTTTATATGGCACAGGGATATGCACAGGGATTGCAAGATCAGTCTTGGTTATTTGAGGCTTCTTAATTGGAAAATGATCATCATGAGATTCATAAGAACGCTGCTCAAAGAGATTAGGAGAATTATTACTTACAAACTTCAAAGGAAAATAACTAAAAACTAATCTAAGATCTTCTATAAAATACAATATACATTGAAAAAATTTCTTAATGAGAAAGAACATAATGTCTTGGATTAAGATCCAAGTTGAAAGCCTGATCTTTCCATTTTGTCCTTTGAAGTTCATTCCTCCAGTGGAGTCTTGATTCTGAAATTGATTTGGAGTCGCCAGGTGGATGATTTTAACCTTTGTGTGTCTGATCCCTGTCCACCATCATAGATCAGATCTAAACCTGTAAAACAATTATGAAGAAAAAGTTAGTTCTTCAGGAAACCAAAATTTTTTGTGAATTTTCAAAACAACTTCTACAAACTCTTCAAGAAATTTAAGATTTTTAATTAAAATTTTCTCAAAGATTTATTGAACTAGAGAGTCTGATTGAATGTTTTGAATCCAAAGTTCAGTTTATAAGCTAAACCAGAGATAGACTGAAGCAGCATTTTTTTACTATGCAGTTGCAGAGCAAAAGCATTTCAAAGGCTACCTGGCTGATCTTCAGACTCTGTCTATAGCTTATAAATCAAAAAATAGTATCAATAAAATGATTCAGATCCCCAGTGGAGTCGCCACTATGTTATCACTCAGGTTTTCCTCGAAGTTGTGGAAAAGGAAATTATACCCGAGGTAACCACAAACCAACCTTCAGATGCAGAATCTAGCCAATCTGCATCCAGAGAGGGCTCTCTCTTTATAATTTATCTTTGTTCTTAGAAGGTTTTAGGCTAGTTATAGATCCAAGAGTTTGATTTTGTTTAAATGGTGAAATCCGCTAACTAAGGGCAAGGTTGATGATTTTCAGTCCATTGGGCTATGGAGTCAAAGGATGGCTTTACTGGATTTCTATTCTACACACAAGATGGTTTTGCAGGGCAAGATAGCCAGACAGAGAACAATCCTTAAAATTTAAAGTGGATGGGATGATTTTGAAGGGATGAAAGGCAGCTAAGAATCTTTCACCATGTTCAAAAGAAAGAAATGAGATGACTACAAACAAAGAGCAATGAAGAATTCTTTATTATAGTAATCAGCAATGTTTAAATTAGCAAAGCAAGAGCATTTAAGAATTCATGCTTATAACCAATTTAGAGGAAAACATTAAGAACAATCACATCTGAAATCAGAGTACAATTAAGTAAATTCTGATTCAATCCTTTATGTAAATTATTCAGAGATGGACATAATGATATTATAAACTGATATAAAACTTAAGACAAAAGGTAGAAAGACTTATTGAACTGCAGTCCAACACATGAATCCTGCAAAAAGTCCTGAACTTCAAATCGTCATCCAGTAAGCCACGAATAAATTTCTCCAATTATTTCGAAAATCTCAATGTTACAGCAAAGTAATAGAATCCACCCCAAATGCTTCCAAGAGTGGAGTATTTATACAAATTCTAAACTAAAATATCTTGAAACAAATATCAAAATTGGTTCACAAATCTCTCCAACTATTTACATAAATAGAACTAAAGTAAAGGACACTCAAACTATTTGGCACTATTTTTTATGGATAGGTGATGACAAAGAGGAGAATTCGAATTTGATCCAACTCTTAGTTGATGATGAGGCATCCAAGTCACTAACTGCTTCCTTTCTTTGTGCAATCTGCTCCAACAATTCTGTAAACTTGGGGTCCAATGATATCTTTGTATTTCTCAATCCGTAATAGATATGTAAAAAGTGAAAGAGGTTATTGTAGATAAATATGTTGGGTAGATAAATATGTTGGTGAGATAAACCTCTTTCAGTTTCCCAAAATTCCTCTCCAGCTATGCATAATAGTCTCTGTAAAAAATATGTGTAAAACAGAGTTTTACAGAGTCTGAAAAATGTCCTGTAAAGATGCGCATGTATCTCTCATTAAAAAACCAGTGTGCAAAACCTGAGATAGGTTTTTTTAGATGGGTCTCTTAGGAAAAAAAACCTCCTTCAGTTTTGTATGAAGTATTTCGGATTGGACACAATACTCTCTGCAAAATGATGACTTAAACTGGAATTTTCTGCAAAAAGTGTTTTCCAACATTGTTTAATATTTCCAAAACCATAATGGCTGTTAGAAAAGTGAGAGAGGTTTTTGTAGATGGCCCTCTTAAGAACATAAAACTCCTTCAGTTTTTCAAAATTCATCTTGTATTGGTCACAATAGTTTCTGCAAAACAATGACTAAAACATGCAATTTCTGCAAAAATGTTCCTTCTTGTTATGTTTTTTCATCTTTTTACTTTCTTGCTCTTTTGACTGTTTTACTTTCACTTTAGACAAAATTCACTATTGGTGAAAGTATTCTCATATCTTTTTACCATTTTACTGCCTTCTGTATTTACTTTTACTGTTTACCTTTGACTGCTCTGTAACTTCATTTTAACTTTTACTGACTTTTACCTGATACACTTTAACCACTGATACTCTTTAGTTGTTATGCTTTCTAACCTCTGTTTGAATAGATTTGATAACAATATTGGAGTAAACAAATCTTATGACTAGTATTAAGACTGTTTATCCAAGGATGTGATTTTCTGATCACCTCTTCAGGGGACAACCGAGTAGATTTTTCAAGCAATTCCCCAAAGGACAAGGGAGTGAGGTTTTGACCAGGTTCAAAATGTAGCATTGCATTGATGGCCTGAGGAGTGATAGGGAACAAAACACTCTGGTAAGGGGACATTACTGCTCTTTGAGTTGGATCATAGTTAGAATGGCAGTACTAGATAATTTCTGGGAAATAAGGACTGAGGGGATGAGATATCTCGGGAGATTGGATTCCCACAACCCAATGACATCTTGCCCCTTCGAATAATCGTCTCTGCAGCGACAATAACTCAGAAGGGGGCTTTTATCAAAATGCAATTATTTAATCTGAAAATCTTTATCCACTAAGGGAAAATATTCTAACTTCTCTGTGGGGGGCATTCAGTGGAGTTACATTCAAAGCTGTCGGGGCCTCCATTTTGGTTCTTGTGGATTCAAAACGGAGGTTTCTAGTTTTTCTTCATAGGCCGGGTGCAATTTCAATTTAAATGAAGGAAATTAACACAATTGCAGTTTCAGGGGAACAATTCACAGTTTTAAAACCTCAGGGAATGATCTCAGTGATAAGATTTAATCACTAATCTAGTGGAAAACAAGGAAAACGGACTTTCTTTTGAAGTTCGAAGCGCTATAGGATAAATACCTGTTTTTGGAGGAAAGCTGGCTTTTAACAGGTATCAGGCGGTAGCAGGAGGACGTTTGAACACAGGTCTGGCAGAAATCTGGAGCGAAATCGAATTGAACAGTGGATTTCAGTGGAAATTTGAAATTCGTAGCAGAAAGCGCAGTCGCGTTTAAATTATGAAAATGACATAAAACATGCGAATTTGTTTTATTTCCAAAGTCAAAAAGGGGTTTTTAGTTTTTCGAGGAGTGACGTCACTTTGGTAGGGGCTGACGTGTGCAGGGTCGGGTGGTAAGCGGTAAGCGGTAAGTGATGATCCCCGCACCGCTTATGGACAAGAGTGGTTTTAAACGAGCGGGCAGCGATTCCATAAAAGTAACGACACGTGGACGGGAGACTGGTCAAATACCACCAATCCCCCGCTGGTTATTGTTCGGGTATTGGATGGCTAGCGCAAAGAACGTTAGCCATAGATCTTGCAGTGGGAGATCTGACATTGGAAGGGACGGATAGATGGTGGGGGTTTAACACGCGGGCCCGGCGGGGTTTTAAACACAATTAACTTTATTAATCATCCCGGGGGGCGTCTGATAGGCAGAAAGGTATGGTTATTAACTAATTCAGATAATTAATTAATCCCACGGTTATAAAGGGTCGGGGTAAAGAATTGCGCGCGCGGGGTCAAAACGTCGGGTGGAATGCCAGGTGGATGGGCCACGATGGCATAGGAATTTTCCAAAGTTTTGGTTTAGAAAACGGTTTTATTTATATTTTTGTGTTAAACATATAAAACATATTTTTAAGTTTTTTCTTATATATGTTTTTATTATATGATCGAATTAACCGTGTAGTGCTTATCACTTAGGAGGGACTATTGTATAACGATATATTTAACCAAAGGGCTTGTATAGTGGGTTTTTATTTGAATGCACGGGGAAATAAATACTTTGGCTAAACTTTATAATAGAGGGGTTTTTGGATATTTATATAAAAGGAGTTATTATACTTAGGATAAGGCACTTTCACTAGGGATTTAATAACTAGAGTTAAACATTAATATGACAAAGGGACAAAGGAACTCAAAATACTTTGCACATCTAAGAAAGTGACAATTTCTGAAGTAAATTGCAATATCTCATCTTCAACACTTAAACTTAGAATAGTAAGTTATTTTGAGGGATTTTTATGGAATTTTTCATAATTTTCCTAAGCAAAATGAGATTTTACTTAGGAAAAGGTCAAAGATGAATGATTATAATGATGAATTATCTCAAGTACTTAGGTCTTTTTGATCATTAGGCCGAGGGTCCGGTCCCTCCAAAAGTCAAGGAAATGCCTTGAGCCCCTTTGATCTCCAAATACCTTAGTACTTTGGGGGAAATTAGTAAAACTTTAAGGGAAAAGTGATGAGGGAAGTTAATGATTTTGACTTTGCTTGCTGTGATTTTCCAGTGTATTTCCTGCTTCAGTATTTGTGATGGAAGTAAAGGATCAAAAACATGTAGCAGCATCATTCATCAGATAAAACTTTGCAACCATCTACCTACCCTATCTACTTGACACTACCATTTTCTCTTCTTTATTAGGGTGCATTTAGACTTGCAAACCCTTATCAATCTTTTTCTTTTTTACAAGGCAAATCTATCTAATTCTACCCTTATTACATCCAAGGGCTCAGATTAATCTGTTGAGCACCCTTTATTCACTCTACCTATCTACTTATCTGCCATGATTAAATTGTTTGGTCAAATATTTATCCACTATTCTACAACATGAAATTGAAAA